>CM060962.1:132532501-133062501 GCA_030765045.1 Tenodera sinensis
AGCGCAGTTGGTAGAGCACCTGCCTGCTGTACAAGGGGTCCCGGGTTCGATTCCTTCACTGAGTCTGGAAGTATAATGGCGGCGCCGTGACTGTATTGTTAGACTGCTCGCCTACCGCCTACCCGGGACCCGCATGTGGTATTTGTGGTGGACGAAGCGGCGTCTGTGTGGGTTTTCTCCGGAGTATCCGTTTTTCCCGCCATTCACTCCAACAACACCCTTCCAATTATCCATTTTCGCCTGCATTTCATATCATTCTCTTCCTCACTATCATACCTGATGCTTGGCTGACCATCTGCTTCCAGGTCTTCACTGTCTGGTCTAGAGGTCCCTCTGCTCCCCGACAGGTGTCTGACCCTAGGCACTGGCTTGTAAGCCCTACATAAGGGGAGGGTAATCAGGGAAAGAAAAAGTTATGTCGAAGTTTATACCAAAACGGAAACAAGGCGTTGTTAAAAGAAGAATAAGTTTCAGAGTAACGAAAAGCCTTACTTCAAAGCTGGTTTCGATTACTTTGCGTTCTAAACAAGTAAACAAATGTCCCATTAGCCCCTAAATGAGGAGTGAGTGAATGGTGGTGTTTAAGGGCCCGTCGACAACTACGTCTTTAAGGCCCGTTGAATGAGGAGATTCAAAAACTCATTTCTTAGTATTATCACCTAAACCTTAAAGGAGCGATAAAACTAACGCTTGCGTGTCACCTATGCCAAAATCTTTTTCCTTTCGTTGCGTGCAAGCACCACTCGATCGAGCGGCAGCTGTTTGATATCCCCATTCTTCTTGCCTCCAGAAGGATCCGTAATGGGACTCCATTTTGAAAGATTGCATGAGAAAGGAAGCCAAGTTTTTAGGACGATAAAAGTATAGGTTAAAGCTTTCTCTGCTCGTTATGTTTTATGGCCAAAATATTTATTACAACAGTTAGATGCATTTTTGTAACAAAATTAGTTTTTATCTATTTGCTTCATTATAATTAGTTTCTTTGGATTCCTAGTTTTCTTCTGTTTTGCTGTCTACCTTTGTGCACAAAGAATAAAAGCAGTCTCCTTAGTAATACATATGCGGTTTCCGATACTGGGAGCACTCCTATTCACTCCAAAACTTCCTAAATTGAAGAGGCTAAATGACCCTGTGGCCAGGTATCACAAAATAGAAGCTAATAGCAGAACGTCCTCTCGCTCCGAATGTAACAGTGCTACCGCTTCACCGTGGGCATGTAATCGAAGTAGTTACGGCAAATTTTAATACTCATATCCCATTAAGCTTATTTTATATACCTACATACTCGTCCTTACATACATATGTGTAAATGGGAAAATGATAGACCAGGGGTGGGCAACCTATTTTGAGCTTGGGCCAGTAAGAGAGACCTTTTTGAAGGGTCATCTAAGTGAATTTATATTAATAACTGTTTTGAATCGGAATAAAGGGTTACACTAGCACTAGTAAGGTATTCAGTTAAGTGTAGCTGTAGGCCGATATTTAAACTATGTTTTAAAAGGCATTCATTTAAACAAGTTTCCGAGCTTATAAGCCTGGGAAGAATTGGCCCAGTAGACCACGGTCTGCTACATGTCTGCTATATCGCGAAAGCCTACAGACCTTGATATTCTCACTCACTTTTCTTGTTTTGAAACACCACATAAGTTTACACATTGAATTATAACAGAAATACTCCCTATTACGCTATTTAATAAGAACATTTCAATGAATTTTGAAGATCGATAATACTGGTGTGCTTTTGAACTTGCTTTTCATTTACCAAATTCTCAAACCAGGTACAATTTCTAATATGCACCGAACATGTACATATATTAGCAATATATGCACGTGTAATAGTTGAACGTAATTATTCTCAATAACATTAATTTGAAGCACGAAAATATCCCCAAGCCCTCTGTATGTAGATGTAAGGGAATCCAACATGTACGTGTCCTCAACTTTAGCATTGCATACTGGATAAAAGAAGGTAAACATTGCGAGTTCGCTATTGTATCTATAATGTCGCGAAAAAGTTATTAATGATGCTACTAACCGTGAAAAACTGACGAACGGAGCAAGATCCTGTTATGTATGGGTCGTACAGAAGCTCTTTCTTTCTTCATTATCAAGGTTTGTCCTGGTGCCGGTACATTAGGCCCGGCTTCCAGGCTACAATTAGGATCAACTTATAGTTAGAGATATTTACAATATTTACAATTTGCTGCTTTATTAAAAGCCCATACGGTGACCATCCTTAGGTCACCGAGAACAGGAGCGGTTAGTGGTCCTCCTTTTATAACCAACAATATCTCAAGTGGGGGAGATGGCCAAGGTTAAGGAAGTTGTGTAGCTATTACGGGAGGAATAGACCAGTGGATGTGAATAGTGACGGACTACAAAGAAGATACACAACTCAGCGCCGGGGATGTAGTAATTATAATGTAATTTAATAAGGAAAGCACGGGCACGATCAGCGCCACTATTTGCACGTGTACGCTTCATCAGTGATAACTAGGGCCCGGATTTTTAGGATTTAACCTATTTTTTTCCTTGCCATTTAATTAACTAATTTCAAGACTTGTTCATTTCATACATTCTGAAGAAGAATATATGACTTTCATTGTACCTAAAATGCCTATTTGAAGGGTTGAGACCTAAAATGACCTAAATAGTTGATTTTCCTTATTCAAATTATGTCATTTTTCCTTGGAAATCTATTGTATGAATATTATTTCTACCACTACAAGCATTAGGGTTGAGATAGTTCAACATAATACCGCTAAGATGCAACACATCCATTGCACATGTGACATCTGGTGACTCCTTGAGGCAGTAAGCAGGTCAGGAGCACAGATTGGTAAGAAGGAGCTTGCAGTTGTAAGAAGAGAGTTCAACAAGTAGGACGTAAGGTGAATCGTTGCTGCAATACTTTTCAACTTGAATTATTATAAAGCGGAACAATGCCTAAATCGCACTTACTGACACAATGGATTGCCACAGATCCCAACTTTACTACAGATGGTCGACTAATCTTTAGTCAGGCATGCTCAAAACAAGCAAGTTTATTGTAAATAACTTAAACACCGCATGCATTATCTTACTGAAGTGTATTTAGGATCTGTATTTTTAATTTCAGGCTAAATGTGAGAAGAAATCCCATATTGAGCAGCACAGAACTTCAGCTTTAAATATTGCTAGTGTTGCTAGGAGAAATAAGTCCAGCAGCATCAGTAGGCAGACGCTTATTTCTTCCACAGTTGGCAAACCTGAAGATAACTTTAACCCGACCATGAAAACATTTTTAGAAGAGATTAGTGGCCGCATTATACCTAAAGAATCCACTGTAAGGAATAATTATTTGGTTCCTGTTTACCAGAACACACTACATGAAATAAGAAAAGATACAGAGGATCACTATATCTGGTGTTCTGTTGATGAGACAACTGATAGTTGCTGTCGCTTCACTGTGAATGTGGTAGTAGGGAAGCTGGACCCAAAAGAACCAACTAACCCTCATCTAATTCTTTGTAAAAAAATAGAAAAAACTAACAATAGCACAACAGCCTGTGCAGTAAGGGACGCTTTACGCATATTGTGGCCAGAAGAGAATCGGGATAGTAAGTTCCTGTTGTTAGTGACAGATAATGCAGCCTACGTGTTGAAGGCATGCTGCATGTTACATGCTTGGCTCATGGCCTGCACCGCCTTACGGAGGAGGTTAGCTATCATTGCATTGGAAAGCACAATCCTGCCACTCGAACGTGCTATGGATATCTTCGACAATGTTTCCAAAAAAGAAATACCTGGACCCGTGGGAGTTGCATGTTCTTTCAAGGTGTAGAGGTGTGAAAGTCTCTCTTCAATACTGCAGGGTGAAAAGTATACCGGAGAAAATCCCTAGAACCTGCAGCCTTAGCATCAATTACCTACGTTCCTATGACATCATGTTCCGTTGAAAGAACTGTTTCTTCATACAAGAATGTGTTAAGTGATAGTAGGAAGTCGCTCACACCAGAAAATTTGGGTATGTATGCAGTTATAGATAGCAATTCCAAAAAATAATCAACAAAAGAGACAGTAATATGGATTATCTGTATGCTGTATGATTTATATCTCAATAAAGTAAGCAAACCAGAAAATGAGTTGTACCACTATCGATGCGCAAAGCTAAAACCTAAAAGAAAACCTATTTTAGGCATGTGAAAAACCTAAAAAACCTATTTTAGGCATGTGAAAAACCTAAAATGAAGGTTTATAGGACCTAAAAATCCGGGCCCTAGTGATAAAAATAGCGAACGACGCAACTACCTACTTCAGCTCTGGGTTATGCACCAGCTTTTAAATAATAACTACAATTTACTTGGATATTTGTGTATCAGTTCCTCTCCCCCGAAGATCCTAAGCAGCCAGAACAATACGTCCTACGATACCATCACTTCGTCGTTAAAGCCACCCGAACACAGGATAACCTCTGCCCTATCGTAACTGTATCGAGGTCATTATCAGGGACAGGAATTACATGAAAATGCCTATTTTTTCTCTGATGCCAGAAAGTATGCTTAATTGGCATGCGAGTGAATTACTAAATTTCTAACAATTCAAATAGGATTTCAATTTATGGCATATTTTCCACCTTTTGTTAATGTGCATAATACTTCTGTATTTTTCGAATTATGCTGCATACTTGCTTGTTTTACATTTTTAATTTATTTCCTGTGAATTTGCTGCGCATCCAAAATACGAATAGGGCTTGAAACTTGGCAACACAGATGGAAACTAGCAACTCAAGTCTGCAACGCATTTAGTTACGTCATATCGGGAAATCGCCGCCTTATCTTGCGTGTTTCATCATTCATTATAGCAGCACTAATGAAGATGGGTGTTAAGGGATTCTCGGAATTATGTTCAACGCTTGTTTGTGAACATAATACAATATTAATTTAGTTTTAACTTAATGTTTAATTCCACTTTATTTACTATAAATTGTATCGTATTAAACGAATGAAATTCAACATATTCAAGTCTTACCTTATAGTTTGTTTTAAAAATTCACTTCCGAAATTTGACAGCAGGTTCACAATTCACAATATTTCCTCATTTTATCGCTTGTGAGTTAGACTTGAGGTCAGTGGAGTTATAGCTTGTATAAAGTTTTTATTTTCGTAGAATCATGCCGAAAGTAAAAGTGAGTGACAAAGGTAGGATACAGGGATATCAACACGAGCTTGAAACACATTTGATAACTACAGATGGTAGAATTTGGTATTGTGGGGAGCGTGAGAAAAGGGTTGATTGTGAAAAGCATTTTATGGTACTTCAATATATGAATACTAATAAACACAAAGATAATATCAAACTTAAATCCACAAAAGGTGTCCCTGTTCAAAAACTGTTAAGTGAATTTTCAAACAGTAATTTTTCAGTTCTCCTTTGATTTGTGTCAAGCATGTTTAACTGCAGACATTCCATTGTGGAAACTCACCAATCCCACACTCAGAAATTTCATTCAGCAGTATACTAAGCTTCAAGTGCCAGTTCAATCTAGTCTTGGCAAAAATTATGTGAAGATGTGATACAACCTCACAGTTAAAATATTAGAGAACTGATGGGAAATAATCGTGTGGATGTCAGTCGACGAAACGCAGGACAGTGAAGGTCGGTTTATTGCAAATGTTATTGTTGGATCTCTCCATAAAAACGAACCAACCACCCTATTTCTCCTTATGCTAGAACAACTTGATGCTACAAATAGCTCTTCCATATCCAAACTTTTATTGATTCGTTAAACTCTATGGCCTGATGGTATCCACTATGAACGTGTATTACTCTTTGCAACTGATGGTGCGAGTTACATGATAAAAGCTGGCACTGCTCTGAAAGTTATATTTTCAAATATGATGCATTTGACTGTGTTGCACATGGGTTACATCGGGTTGCAGAAACAATTTGTGCAAATTGCCCACCTGTAGATAAGCTGGTATCTTCTGTAAAGAAAGTATTTGTCAAAGCACCATATGGAAAACAAGCCTTCAAAGCAACCACACCCAATGTCCCACTTCCACCACCACCTTTTATAACACGTTGGGGAACATGATTGTGGAACATGATATGTAGTATACACATTTTATCCCAAAAATTTTGGATCAATTAAAATTGCCAAGATATATTAAAGAACCTAGAAGTAGAAAGTAAAATTTCCTATATGTCTGCACATTTCTCTCATGTTCCATCTGCCATAACTTGTTTGGAAACAAACAACCCTAAGTTGTGCCAGTCGTTAAGTGCATTCAAAACCACAATCTCTAAATTGAATTCAGTACCTGGAACCATTGGCAATGTAGTGAAGGAAAAAGCATGTAGTATCAGTGGCGATGGGTGGTATTTACTGAAGTGTTTCCAAAAATGTATCTTTGCCGTCAATACTGTTGATGCCTTTATCACTATTATTACCAGCATAAACATATATAACAATATTATCATTATCATTATCAATATTATCAATAAATGACTATTTCTTAGCTAATGAAAAGATGTGGAGTGTATTTAACGATGTAAAAGTTTACAGAGGAGCAGATATTGGCATTAATCACTACTTAATGTCAGCTAAGGTAAAACGGAAGACAAGATGGACTAAATGTCGTGCTAAGAAAACGACCCCAGAGAAATGTTGGAAAACTCATGTGCTAAAAGAACCATCTATTAGAGACTTATACTCTAAAAGGCTTTCTCTATATACTAAAGAATATGAAGGAAGCAATGATACTAATGAGGAATGGAGAAATATTAAGAAATACATAGAAAGGCTGCATAGAATGCCTAGGGACTAGGAGTAAAAATAAAGCTAAGAAAGGACTTAATACATGGAATGACCAGCTTAAAACTTTAATAGAGGAGAAGAAATTAGCATACCTGAAATGGTTACATAACAAAAAGGAAGAAGACTTACTGGTATATAAAGCAATTGCAGCCCAGACTAAAAAGAAAGTAAGAATAACGCATAAAGAAAGCTGGGATAGATACGTCTCTAATATTGAACACGATATACATGGTAGACAAGCAAATGCATACAAAATAATGAACATCTGTCTCAACAAGAAAGAGACAAAGCAGATATAAATGTAATAACAGGAGAAGAGTGGATCCGATATTTTAAAGAACAGTGAACAGATAAAACAAAACTTAAGGGAAAAGAATACCAGGATACACTTATAAACTTTGCAGAAGTTGACAACATCGAATTAGAGGAGCTAGAAGGAGCCCTAGAGAGGTCGAAAAATAAGAAATCCCCTGGTGCGAATGGTGTCCAAATAGAATTAATAAAATATGCTCCAAAGGAGTGGGAAGTTTGATTCCTGAAACTCTTAAATCAATGTTGGACTCGGAAGAAAATCCCAGAAGAATGGAGAGTAGCAAGAATTATTCCTATTTTCAAGAAAGGAGATGGAAGTATATGTACTAACTGCAGAGGAATTAGCCTTCTAAATGAAGCGTACAAAAAGTATTAAAAAATAATAACAAAACGATTACAAGTCGTTATTGAAACCATCCTTTTGGAAGAACAGTCGGGATTTCGGAAAGGATCATGTATTGATAATATATTCATAGTAATACAAATTATGGAAAAATCCAACGAGTTTAATAAAGAACTCCATTTATTGTTTATAGATTATCAGAAGGTATTTGATATCAAAAGAGATAATCTTTGGGAAATTATTGAATTAAGAGGTATTCCTAAACATTTAATCGATGTGCTAAAGAGTATATATATGAAAACTCCACCATATGCTATAAATTCAAAGAAGGAAAAATGTATTATGAGAAAATAAATTTTGGAGTAAGACAGGGCTGCAGTCTGTCACCCCGACTTTTTAACATTTATATTGACGAAAACATGAGGAAATTGAAATTGCAAATGCATAATTTTAACATATCAGAAAACGTCAACAAAATAAAATGTTTAATAAACCTTCTCTTCGCTGATCATCAAATTATCTTAGCTAGTGACGAAGATTCGTTACAAAGGGGGCTGTTTGAACTATATAAAATTACCAAAGAGAAGAATTAAACATATCGAAAGAGAAAACAAAAGTGACGTCTTTCATAGGTGAGATCAAAGGTGGTAGTAGAAGATTATGTCACAGAACAAGTTAATACTTTTAACTTCCTTGGCTGTCATTTATCCTACACTCATGAAATAGATATTGATTATAAAATTGCAAAATTTAATAACATGTGTGGGACTATTAGAAGAATACTTTATAACAAGACAAGAAAAGACACAGAGATTAAATTATATAAAGTTATGGCAATACCAACAGGCTTATATGCGAGTGAAACTTGGACTTTAAAGGAGAAAGATAGAAGCCGACTACAGGCAGCCGAAATGCGATTTCTCCGAAGTGTAGCGGGAGTGACCCGATCATATCAGAAATGATGAAATAAGAAACAACCTAAAAGTTAGTAGCCTGTTAGAAACTGTAGATCAATACAAACAAAAATGATGGGAACACGTACAACGTATAAACCAAGATAGAATTCCGAAAATAGCTGTTGAATATGTACCTAATGGAAAAAGAAGTAGCTATTTGCCGACCAGCAGAAAGATGGATTCAACAAATAAAGAAGCCGCAACAGGCCTAAAGCTTATAGCTTGAAGTAGAAGAAGAAGATCATTGTGGTCCTGATGGGATACCGCCTTACATTTTAAAAGGTTGTTCTGAATTGTTTTTGTTTCCTCATAAAATTTTACACAATTTCATCTTAAAAACATATTTTCCTTCACAATGGAAAATCACAAGCATAACTCCTATATTTAAAAATGGTGATGCAACCAAAATAGACCAATAGCAATTCTTTCTGCTCCAGCGAATGTTTTCGAACAGATATTTTACACTAGAATATTTTGGCATCTCAAATCTTACATTTCAGAATATCAGCATGGATTCATTAGCAAACGCTCGACTATCACAAATCTCATTAATTTTGTACAGTATGTTTCTACAGGTTTAGAGCAAGCCTGCCAAATTGATACCGTATATACAGATTTCTCTAAAGCCTTTGATAAGGTAGATCATAACATTCTCTTTTATAAACTTCCTAATTTTAGGTTCTCAGTTCAAATGTTAAACTTAATTTCCTCCTATCTCTCAACCAGAAAACAATATGTAAATTTTCATCACTCAAAATCCTATATTTTTGCTGTTAACTCTGGAGTTCCCCAGGGATCAAATTTAGGAGCTTTATTTTTCAGGCTGTTTATAAACGACCTACCTAACTGCGTTAATTATTCCAAATGTCTCTTGTATGCTGGCGATCTAAAATTATACAGGACAATTAGTAATGCTGACGATATAATGAAATTACAATCTTATGTGGACAATATTTACAAATGCTTCTTTATGATATATACCAGAAGCAAGCAACACTTAAATTCTAAATATTATTTAAATATTTCTCCACTTGAAAGAGTATATTCTGTCAGAAACTTAGGTGTTACCATGACCCAGAATTTCTCTTTTAATTAACACATTATAAATATAACCAATGATTCCTTTAAGAAACTTGGTTTTGTATTCAGATTCTGTAAGGACTTAAGATACTCAGGTTATGCTAAAGTCTTGTTCGTAGTAATTTGGTGTATGCCTCAATTGTATGGCCACTAATGTATAAATTTCACAACAATCAAATAGATAAGATCCAAAAAAAGTTCCTCAGATACTTATATTACAAGACTCACGGTGGTTTTATTTATAATCAGAACTTGCCGTATAGTCAACTGCTTAATGAATTCAAAATAGTCTCACTTTCTGATCGTAGAGTAATAGCTGAACAATTATATCTGTATAAACTCCTAAATGGCGTGGTATCCGCTAAAGAACTGCTTGACAGAATATATTTTAATGCCAGTACTACAAATTTTTTAAATCGTCAGCTGTTTCAATGTAGGACTCCGAAAATGTTATCCTATAAAAATTCTCCCGTTCTTAGGTTTTGTGCGAATTACAAAAAAAGTGAAACTAAAATAGAGCTGGATTTTAGCTTACCTTACAAGCAGTTTAAAAAGCAATTAAATATGGGAATTATTTGCATATAACTTTCAGCTGTATCGCTTATTGTTATCTGCAGAAAACGTATAACATTTGTAATTCTAGTCTTATATACTAGTTTAATAGATCTTTCATTTTTAGTCTTACTTTCTTAATACTTTATTGTATTCTCTTTCTATTATTTTCAAATTTGTTTAATTATTGTTTACTCTGTTGTATCATTTATTCGCTTGGTTAGTATACAATTTGCAATGTCTTTTATTCAATTATAGTTTAATATATAGTTTACTTTTAGTTTCTTTGATTCCTTCTTGCATTCTTGTTCTGCATTTGGCCAAGCTTGTGTAAATAAATTACCACAGCCATCGCCGTGGCCGCCGCCGCCACCTCTACCTCCACCGCCACCTCCACCGCCACCGCCACCGCCAACACCAACACCAACGTAGTTATTTATTCTACCAAACTAACACTATCTACATTCGTTTAAAAGCGACGAATAAGATTTTAACGCGGCTTGCATGCTTTATCTTATTTATAATTGAGATCGGTGCGTCGATTGACTTTGGCATCAAATATGTCGTAGAAGTTGGGTCTTGCCATCAGTTTGTTAAGAAGAGCCTTCTCGATGGACATCAGCGACAAAGAAGAAAGCCTTTCCTGTGTCACAACGTTTCTCTGGTATGCCTTCATTCGTTTAAGAGATGAAGAGCTTCTTTCCAACAAAGCACTTGTTGCAGAAAGAGTCAAAACCAGCTCTGCAAATGTTGCTGTTTTCCTGAACTATAATTATCATCATCACCCATTGGAGACAAGTGCAGTACGAAAAACTCGCTTTTGAGTTTCAAGAAATCAAAGGTGTTATTATATGTCATTGCATTCGATATCCATAGTGCCATGTCCTATTCTTTCAAAATAATTTCTCAAAGAGCTTAAGAACGTACAGAATTCTTGCATCTTTTGTGAGCACAGATTCACATCACATGACTTCTTTTACAAAATATTGAAAATTAACGTTGCTTTTGTGTCGCTCTTGGCAAAATTTTAAGCAAAAGCGTTCGCCAACAATGTGAAATCAAACTCGAGCAGCGTCATGAAAAATCCCTTTACGCACATTCGGGTTTCACCGTCCCATTCGTTTGCATTATCCTTCACTTCACCAAAGAACGTACAGATCAGGATAAGTGGTGGAAATAACTTCCACGAGCCTACTAGGATTAATCTAACCTAACGCGTAATAGCTAAATTAAGCATACGTCTTTGTATCATTTTATCCAGCAACACAGTTCTTTTAGGCGATTTTGTAAAGAAGGCTGCGAAACCAGATGCCTGAAAAAATCTTGCACTCCTTATTGTGCTGAACAGATTGTTAAAGCACTAGGTTTAATTGGTGGGCATAAGCCTATTAATATGGCTTGAGTAAACAGAGTGGAAGGCAAATCATTACATTCCTTCTAATATATGCTTCATAGAAGCATTACAAACAAAAAGCTCTAATGGTATTTTGCTCTTTGATCAGCCGATTTTGAAAAAATAAATGTTTTTTATTCCAAATTGGATGCGTAATTCCATAGGAATGCACGAAGATAACAATTTGTTACTTGTAAGATGCGTAGAGTAACTTATTTCTGACATAGCTTCGGTAGTAATTATGCGACATCACACAGGGTTTCGAAATAATTAATCACTTAAAAGACGTGAAGGAATACTCCAAGCAGCTTTTTCACACGTGCAGTAAGTCTGACAACATTGCGTTGAGGTTGGTCAGGGAATTGACCTGGTTTGTGAATGTAAAAGCTCGGGCACTTTCGCTTTCGCTTTAATGTTTTGAAAGCTAACGCTTGTGATTGGCCTACTCTCGCGCAGTAAACAGAGAAAGATAATGCGGAGCATTTGTTTGTGTTCACAAGAAGCATCGTTACTGTGTTACTGTGTACTTAGCGTTTGAGCTAAGGAAAGTGACACCCATACAATCTGCAGTGTTGCCAGCTTGTTTTCAAGAAAACTAAAATATCTCCGTAGGAAATGGTCAGACACAAAAACCTAAGATACAAAATGTGTTCCAAATATCAAGATCTATCACTGGTTTAAATTAATGTAATGACTTCCCTTCCACTCGTATTTATCCCTTATTCATTTTTGCATGCATCCGTAATGGCCAGCTATTACTGCTGCACCATCATATGTTTTGGTAACTAATTTATTACCGCAATTAAACTCCTTTAAAAGGGAAAAAACAGTATTTGCCAATGCAATAGCCGAACGATTCTCACCGACACCGAAGAAGTTTAAAAATCTTTCTAGAATTTCATTCCGTGGGGCAATATATCTCAAAACAGTGTAGAGCCGCTCTTTATTCTAAATATCAGTGGTTTCATCTATCATGATGGCTACAAAATTGGCTTTGCATGCTTTATTTTTCATTTCAGTGATGATATGGTGTGACACAGGCTCTACTATGTCATTTTGTATATCACTGGACACTCCCGAGAAGACGGTTGAATTTTCTAAATGATGACGAAATCATTTTTTACAAATACTGCAAGAAGTTCTTTATAATTTCCTCGGTTTTCAGAATGCTCTCCCTCGTCCCTCCCATGAAATGCGAACTCTTATTTGGCCAAATAGCACACAGTTCAATTAAATACCGTGTTATCTGTTGTTTTGCCCTTTCATTGTGTTGCTCCATGCTCTTTTTATAAGCTTCGCCAAGAGCAAATTCAATGGACCTTTTCCAAATTTAACTAAATCTGCAGTACCCCTTACGTGTACAGAAGATACCTCATGCCTGCGTTTCAATGTCCTAAGGCTATCCAAGTCATGTACCCCATTTCCATTCCACGAGCTTTTCTCGGAGGAAAACAAAAGACACGGCCAGCAATAAAGCCTATTTCTGTTTAAGCATCCACACAACCAAGTAAGCTCCTCGTCCCAACAATGTTTGAACCGTCTTGCTGCCATTTTTATTCTTTGACGAAACTTGTGAGAGTAGTAGTAGCCCTACCTTGTTTAATGATGTCTAGTTTATGGTTAAAACGTCTCGCAGAAAACGGCACTGTGAACAAGCCTTCAGTTACACAATTACACTCTCGAACTGCTAAAGCACTGCGGATTCATCATTTAGCACTTATATCTTATCACGTCACAATAATTAATTATTCACGTCCACCTTCAAAACAGCACTCGAGGTAACTAACTATTAGACAATTTCTAAAGGGCCTCCTTTGAGGTACACTTTCCACAGAAAAAGTAACGGGGACATCCCCTCCCAATTTTGGGACAACAGAAAACTGTTGAAGGGCGGGGTATTTGGCGCGCTTTCTTTCATCCAGCAAAAGCTTAGCATGTATCCAAACCTAAGAATGGCAACAATAAGGCAACAAGAATCCGTTCTAAGATATTCCCGAATTTCCCCTCTCACGCGTCCCTGTACCAGTCCGGTCTCATGTCTAGTGTGTCCACTGAAATTATGTGGAAACGGAACAACTAGGCCAGTGCAGTGGCGAACTATCACAGTAATTCAGGGGAGCACTGTATGGTGACGGAAGTTAAGCCTTACAAAGTGTCATTTGCCAGAATTGTTTGACACTCTTAACGTTATTCACAATTCCATGGTGTTTCCAGTGGCAGCAGTGGATACATGCACGCCTTGCCCCTGTGTAGTAATGTTTCCAACAGCCCAGGATACGAACACGTGTGAGATTGAAGAAATCTAAACAGGCAAACGTTCCTAACAGTGTAGTGGAAGCCACTCAGAGTTAATCAAATAGCAGCTTTTGTGTGTGCACCTCTATGGTCCTATGAGGTGGAGAGAAGTTTTCCCGCCATAGGGAATGGCTAACAATGGAAAATGCAAAACATTTGGTGATCGTAAACTGCAACATAAAAGAGGTTGATACAGAGGAGAACTAAATGTGAGTACTCATACTGTTTTTATTTCTTTTTTTTTTTTATACAAGGAAAATATACTCTGACCCTTTAATATAAATGATAAATTTTGCCATGTTAAAACATTCGTTTAATTTTTGCAATGTTTTAATTTTCAGATTTCTTAAAAATTTACTTAAATCTTAATTTTTTGTCTTAATAATAATGTTTGAATGTTTTATATCGGCATATTTATGTGCATATTTTGGAAGTTTTCACTGCATATTAAAGGAATTAAAGAGCGTATAACTGCTGTCCCTGGTCATTATCCCGCGCCGCCACCCGTATGGCTAGCTGGAGCCTACAGTATTGAAGTGATCAGCGGCAACGTCAAGAGGACAGCCTCAAATTCCAGAAAGTTTGCATGCAAATGTATGCGGAGCCAAATCTACACACGAATCTTGGCCCAAATTCCGAAATTTTAGGAAACCGGCCTAAAGGGATATACTTTAAGGGGCTACTCTTTGATATGGTATTCTATGACGTGGTCGTTGAGCCCCACGTTATTGGGCGCAATCTTGATAAGGTTACTCCGTCAGCGGGACTGTTTTTACCTGTAAGTCGATCCTAAGATCCCGGATTCGATGCTGTGGTAGTTCTCCGTTTCCTTGGTTCTGGCTGGCTGTGTCTTTCTGGGTGTTCTTGTGGGCTGAGTACTCATTCCCCGGTAAAGGGAATCGCCGATCTAGGGAGTGGATGTGTGAGATGGGAACAATATCCTTCACCATGGTTTCAAAATATTCCCCATCTATTTATTTGAGGCACATTTATACATACAACTCGTTCGCTCGCTCGCAGAAACACTTGTCAACGTCAACTCAGCACTTATATTATACTTGTTAACGTCACCATACTGCCCGTGAATATGCTTTCTCAGCTCCACTCTTACGCGAAGTCATCGAGGTTGAATGCTTAAAAGCTCATCACCGTTTACTTATCCCTGACGTGAATATATGCCTTGGTCACTTCAACTCCGTTCGGCTCGCTACCTAATTTTGGCGCATACCTATACGGTGATTTTAGCGTGCACACACGTCTGAGATTTTCGAATAACTTCCAGAATCTCCTCTCTACTCCTCTACATAAGGGGTTATGCCTTCCCGACCTGATGCCATTTTATTGGTCGGCTGACACATGCCGCGAACGAAATTTTGAATTTGGGGCTCACAGACTTGTCCTCATTGGGTTAGCCACATCCCCACTTACCACTTGTCAGCGTGAAATTGGGACTTCCCCGTAATATATCGCAAAGACTTTCTGTCTCCGTCTTTTTGTCACGCAAAATTACTACACTAAGGAAGAATAGAAAAATCCCCTTCATATTCCTACAATGGGACCGCAACCACAAAGTATAACAAAATAACTGCTCGCTCCAGTTCTGCACACTTTCAAGCTTCTAAAACATTTCCTTCGGGGCAACTTCCAACTTGGGGCGACTGGCGGGGCATTTCCGCCTCATCTTTTAGATTCGAAAGAGGAAAGGTTTGTAATGATAAACAGCTCACAAAGTATCTTGAGCTATCAGACACCACTGCAGTAGACCGATTTCCCAATTAGATACTTTTTTTCAGCATTGAAAAACACTGTCCTTCCCAATGGACATGGGCTATGAAACGCCTAATTTCAAACTCCAAATGATTACAAGGACTGTATACTGCAAACAAGTAGTTCATCCGAATAGGGATTTTACAGTTCACCCACAGTGCCATGCAGTCGTCGTTATAGCACAAATAATACCTTCAAAAATGAGAGAAAACACGTGCACACTTCATTTCAAAGGGCAATACAGTAACGACTTATGCCAGAGTATATACCAACATAAGACAGTAAACCTAAAGATAATCGAATTTTGCTTTATTACTCCACTTTTACTTTATTATTCCACCTGTGCACAGGATTTAGCATTAAAACTTTAGAGCATATTTTATAGTTATTCTGCAGATGCATGTAATGAATCTGGAGGTAAAAACTCTTAAATGCCCCTTAGGTAAGAACATGTTGCGTTGTTTCATCTGTATGCTGTAATCAAATTCATTACTACTGAATATCGTGTGTAAATGAATAACACCGCACGAATGTGAATGGCAATTGGCGATTCCGAGACAATAAATTTGAGATAGGTAATTAATTTACACGACACGGATCACTTTTTATGGATTTCCCTGAGTATAAGATTGTTTGTTCTTTATCATACGGACCTGATAAAATCAGAGGAAGAGGTAAAGGGAAGCATCCAATACATACATAAATACATAAATAATGCATATAATACATGTTGCACTCACATGACTTTCTCTACTCTTGTACTAACCTTTCTTACAAACTCATGTTCCTCTATCTTCTTCACGTTAGTTGAGATAAATATATACAGAAATTATCTTATTGCTTATTTCCTTGTAGATGCAAGGAGAATATGGGAATACCTACAGTAGGCTTTGAGCGATAGTCAAATCTTTTAAAGCTTCGAGATTCCGTTCTCTTTGCACACGTAAGATATAAAAATAAATAAATATTCCAAAACTCACACAAATAAGAAGGGATATCTCCGAAATGGTTCACTCCACAAAAAACTATTTGGACATAAATTGTGTTTTAACGAGATCTACAGGTTTTTTTTTTTTAAATAACATTTGGTCTGTAAGATTTGAAGCTTTCACGGCTTAACACGGCTGATCACCCGTGAAGAATTGATCACTAACATTTGGTCTATCTCTTAGGGTTTACCAGCTATACACAAGTCGTCAAGAGTAAACAGGACTATGTGGGCTATAGCCAGAAACTTCAAAATGTACATTTCAATTCCCATAAAAATATCTTAAACATGTGGTTTTTAAATCAAAATCGTTACAGCCACTTTCGAGAAAATCACATTTTCGAAAAATGTTCCATATAAAGGGTAGTTTAGGGTGGAGTAATTTTCTTCAAAATCTTTGTGTTGCATCTTTGAAGGATATTAACCTTAAATATCAAGTTTGCTTTTTAACCGACTTTTCGTTTTTGAGTTACGCTGTTCACAGGCATACAGACAGACAGACAGACACACGCACACGCGCGCGCGCGCACCCTTTTCTAAAAAGGTTTTTCTTGGATTTAGGGGGCCTCAAAACATATATTTCCGGTGAAATCTCGACATCGAATTTTTGGGTGGAATACAATACTTGCTCTACTTACTATAGGTCAGCGCTGTGCGACGCGGCGCCCGTGATGTATTTTCCTGGCGCGCTTCATAAGGAAATTTTCACTCCCACGATTTCTAATATTAATTCAAATTTCAAGAGAGAACTATTTCCTTGCGAATGTCTTCCCCGTACACACCGATGAACTATGTTTTTGTACACCTAACGCGGTATTCCTTACTTTCCTAACTAGTGCTTTGCCTTTTTCCCCTCAAAAGAAGCGTATAGGTATTTTCAAAACATGAAAAGTGAGTCCCACTCTTCTGCCAAAGGCGGCGTTACTTTGAAATATGGGTTTACAAGCTTTGCGGTTTAAACGTATAAAGGAACCGGAAGACCGACTGCATTGCCTCTCACCCTGTTTACGAGGGTTGCCCTTTATTTGCTAATGATTACAATCCAGTGATAGGGGGAGCGTTCTCTTTGAGGATTTTCTTGTTTTGCCTTAACGGTGGTTGTGAGGCGCCCGTGCCTCCTTAAGCACGAGTTAAATGTGCCCGAGCACACAGGTAAGAAAGTTGTACAACACCGCTATACGCAGTAGAGAAAGTAAAAAATTGATCTCTGAACATTAATCTCACAAACAACACGGGGGAAATTAACAGAATTGTAATTCGAGTTTTAAAAAAATATTTTGTTTAACAACGCTGTCAATTGCTAGGATCACATCAGCGTCACCGGTGTGCCGGAATTTTTTCCCGCAGGAGTTCTCTTACATGCCAGTATATCTACTGACATGGAGCTGTCGTTTTTCAGCACACTTAAAAACAATCCGTCTGGGTCGGATTTGAACCCGCGACCTTGGGACCAGTAGGCCAGCATCTAACCGACTGAGCCACCCAGCCCGACAGAGCCACATGTGCAGTGCAGTAAATAGAATATTTATAAAGAATTTATTAAGAATGGGGAGCACGAATTTCAAGTCATCAGTCCAAGAAAATATTGATTTATATTATTTACTAACGGATTTGGCTGCGTTTTTACACAAACACATGTGTGACATTTATGGAAAGCATGGGAACACTATGCTCTGAATTACTTTGTCTGACAGAGTATTTTATTATGGGTAGAATAGGATATTTATAATACACGGATCTACTCGTCAATTGCAACAATATGCCTCATTGTCATTATATACCGTTGCTTTTGTATGCCTATTCACACAAAGCTATGGGCTACCACCGATTAAAACTCTCACTAGGTACATCATGAATTACAAACGGCATACATATGGTTTGTAAACATTTAGATCCTTTATTCTCCGCTAATTACGCAACCGGTTCGCTGGCATAACATTAACGCACTGGTATTATTATGATCATTATCACCATTTGCTGATACAGTGTATGCAAATCTTATGCTAAATATTTACAAAATGCTTACTGAAACAAAAGCAGTGCCCCATGATATTTTAATACACTTTCTAATAACTTATTAGGGGACATTAAGTATAATCACATTCCAGAAAGCTTTGTTCATTAAAACGCCACTAGAAACTGCCTATCCACGATGTCCGTTACGCAGTGCTAGAATGTTCATTAAGCACATAATTACAAAATACTCCACAATGTTCTAACTAATCACGACATTCCTCAGCAACCCCAGCAATTTTCTGGTAATACATACTCACTGTGTACATTATTAATCTTAATTTACAATACTTAGCGCTTTTCCCCCCTTTGCTTTTCAATCCCTTACCTACCTAGAATGTTACATTATTTCTATATTCTGGTAGTGACTGAAAAAGGGCTCAAACTTCAAATGAATAACACCTTTCTTAGTTACCAACTATTTTATTTATTTTTTAATGTTCCATTTATATACCAACCTTGAATATCTAAGGTCACATCGTCGGCTTTTAACCTTTGCAACAATTGCTCAACACCAGTAATGTTCATTCGTTTGCTGTGGTTTTTAATCTTTGGGTTTGTATTACTTTTGTTTATTACATTAAATTCACTCACACATTCACATCCCCATTCATATTTTCAGACTTGAGGAGGATGGGGAACAATCCTGACTGAAGAAAAATGTCCATCCTCCAGCCGGGAATCGAACCCAGGACAGTTGGATTTGAAGGTTTGCACGGTAACCGCCCGATCACAGAGATAGTCAATTACCATGTTTTGCTTCTAACATTTTCATTCTTTTAATGTTTTATTTCATTAACAAAATCGCTGGTTTTTAGAATGAAAAAGGCAATTTTCTCAGGAAGTTATCTGGAGTTATCATCAACCTGAATTCTTTTAGAATGTCACAAAACGCCTACTGTGTGCAGCAAGGCATGTTGATTTATCGGATTATCTAATTCAGGGTAACAGGTCCACTAATTTTAGTAGTAATACTGTGGATTTTTGAGAGCTCCTGGACTCCCTCATTTCGGCCTGTGGTCTGCTTTCCCCTCCCTGTTTCTTTCACAGAAATTCTAGTTCTAGCTTTAGGTATTTCCAAGACTAGTTTTCCTGCGATAGGATCTTTACCTATACCTAGAATTGGAGCCCTAAAATAGATGATCTTTTCCCTCCTATACCTCATATTCTAGACTTAGTTGTTCGCGTTTTCCCTAAAATGGAAAAAGTGCACGATCCTACAGTGATTCCCTTCTTACTTTCAATAGTAAAGTAGAGGAAGTATTGTATTCCACCCAAAACTTCGATTCCGAGATTTCAGCGGAAATATATGTTTTCAGATCCCCTGAATAAAGAAAAGGCATTGTTAGAAAAAGCTGCGCGCGCGGGTGTGTGTGTGTGTGTGTGTGTGTGTGTGTGTGTGTGTGTGTGTGTGTGTGTGTGTGTGTGTGTGTGTGTGTGTGTGTGTGTGTGTGTGTGTGTGTGTGTGTGTGTGTGTTCGCATTTAAGGGTAATCTAAAGAAAAAAAAACATTCAACAGAGTTTGATAATTCATTTCATCATTCTCTCTGACGGATATGGGCTATGAAACACCTAATTTCAATTCATAAATTATTAGTAAAATACTAAGAGTTATGTAGAAAGCCTTCGTTGAGAACGGCATGGAGTAGAAAATCATTTCTGTACGCCAGAAAGAATGCGTAGCAAAAACAAAGGCCGGTTACATTTTATTGCAAGTAATATAGCTACATAGATCGCGATGAATGTAATACCTAAGAACACAGAAAAGAGGGGTTTTAAAAAGGACAATCCATTCTGTTTAGAACGGTACGAATCGCATGCTATACCTATGCATTTCTTTGACATACCTATAACAACCTATAACTACATATGTGTGCAAAATGTATTCTAATTGCAAAAACGTATGCACTGGAGTTACTGGAAACTAAAACCTTCTGATAACCAGGCATAGTACTTGTATGTTCTAATAATTACTTTAATATGTATGCATTTATACACTGAAAACTTGCAGAATATGCATATAAATATAGCCATATAGAGTATTAAAGACATTCAGATAAGGAAATTTGATCTCTCTCTCTCCGTAAGTAAAATTATTGTGGAAACCATAGGAATTATCTAAAATAAAACTTTATTTTAAAATCAAAGAGTTAGGATATACCTATTCTTGAAACTTAACTGTATGGCTCAATTTGTTTTCTTTTGGCCTGCTTTACACAAAAATGTCTCTCAGAAGTATCTAAGGGCCGCAACACGCACAGCTGTTCAGTGAACTTTGCTCACCCTTTCGACGGAAGTGTGGGAGAGGCAAGCGGGGGTCCTAGAGAGATCAAATGTAAAAACTAAGCACAACCGATCTACAGTTCGTTCTGGTATAGCGGGAAGTGTCCTGGATTAGTATTGCAGAGGTGCAGTGTTCAAATCTGAAGATAAAGTTGGACTTTTTTCTCAACCTACGAGTAATAAGCTAACTTGGTGCTGTTTAGAAGTATATATTTGTTCCTTTAACTCTAAATAATTTGACACATCAATGTAATATTGTTCTGTTTACAAGTTCAGCGTTCTTTCTTTACTTTGGCTAATGGTTGGGTTGTTGCCTCAACAATTGAAAGCCACTTGTAAAAACGTGATGATTGTAATTAAATAAGTAATTGTTATACTTATTAATTACGGAAGTGCCACTGCAAGTTATTGCAGTATTATTGGAGAGATTGAGAAAAATTTGGTTTGAATAGGCGCCACTCAATCCTCCTGGCACTTATAATTGCTTAGCATGTAAAATCCTCTTCTTCTCGTTCAATTGCTAAGTCGTTATGACTTGTTCAGTAGCTTTGCCGGGCCAGAGACTGCTAGAAATGGCGTGGAATCACTTACAAATGGTTTTCAAGCTACTAATTAGAACAAGTTTGAGTAGGAAGTAATTACGTTACTTTATTGTATACGAGGCACAAAGGAATTTAAAATATTACAATTACTACACACAAATGAATTGACGAAGATTGCAGTTTATAGCTTTACCGAGATTTCAGTTTCAGTATGAGTCGCCGCGCATAAGCCAAAAATTTTAAGTCACTAGGATGAGAGCCGAAATGATCTTGATGTTTATAGCCTACTCTATGATGAGCCGAAATAATTTCTTGAAGTAAAATTTTCCTATTCTACGCAATATTGCCAAATAATTCTTGAAGTTAATTTAGCCTATCAAATTTCTAGTGTACTTACTTAATTCGCGCGTGTTCTAAGTAGTGTCTCGGCGTAATAGTTGCCGACTGCTCCGTTCGTGTAGTAGTTCACGACTCTCCTGTTCGTGTGATATTCTTCGACTCTCCTGTTCGTGTGATATTCTTCGACTCTCCTGTTCGTGTGATATTCTTCGACTCTCCTGTTCGTGTGATATTCTTCGACTCTCCTGTTCGTGTGATATTCTTCGACTCTCCTGTTCGTGTGATATTCTTCGACTCTCCTGTTCGTGTGATATTCTTCGACTCTCCTGTTCGTGTGATATTCTTCGACTCTCCTGTTCGTGTGATATTCTTCGACTCTCCTGTTCGTGTGATATTCTTCGACTCTCCTGTTCGTGTGATATTCTTCGACTCTCCTGTTCGTGTGATATTCTTCGACTCTCCTGTTCGTGTGATATTCTTCGACTCTCCTGTTCGTGTGATATTCTTCGACTCTCCTGTTCGTGTGATATTCTTCGACTCTCCTGTTCGTGTGATATTCTTCGACTCTCCTGTTCGTGTGATATTCTTCGACTCTCCTGTTCGTGTGATATTCTTCGACTCTCCTGTTCGTGTGATATTCTTCGACTCTCCTGTTCGTGTGATATTCTTCGACTCTCCTGTTCGTGTGATATTCTTCGACTCTCCTGTTCGTGTGATATTCTTCGACTCTCCTGTTCGTGTGATATTCTTCGACTCTCCTGTTCGTGTGATATTCTTCGACTCTCCTGTTCGTGTGATATTCTTCGACTCTCCTGTTCGTGTGTTATTCTTCGACTCTTCTGTTCGTGTGATATTCTTCGACTCTCCGTTCCATACCGGAATACGAAAGACCTATTCGGTTCCCCTCCACATAAATTTTTGAGTTTCACTCTCATTGGAGCGGGTTCTGCTGATTATTTCAAATTTGTGTATTTCTAAATTTTCTGATTGGCTCATGTCGGTGGACAAGACGAGACTTTGCCGCTGAAATGCCATGTCCTGCCCTCTTGCGGTAGCATTTCGAACAAGCTTGATAGACAGCTTTACGACTTTTACTTTACAAAGGAATAATCCTGCCTAACAATGGAGCTTACAATTTGGTTGGCGTCAGGTTGTCGCTCTTTCAAGCAGAACTAATTCGGGTCAAAGACTTCATGTAGTGTCTGAAGCGAAATCCTTTCAACTTTTACCCATAAACTGCATTCTACGTGGGTTATTTCTTGTTATTTTAAATATATACACTAACATTTATGATTATTTACATGTACACGTTTACACAATAATTTATATTAATCCTGACACTTGCCCTGTGACTGGTTCTAAAATAAAAGAAATGCTGGAACTTATCATGTGTTATAGCGTTAATATATATTTATCCCGGGCACGGTATAATTACCGTCTCACAAGAAAGTCACTTGGATTTTCTATTGAATGTATGTTTCTGTTACCGTTACCGTTACCGTTACCGTTACCGTTACCGCAGCCGCCACCGCCGCCACCACCACCGCCGCCATCGCCACCACCACCACCGCCGCCGCCGCCGCCGCCGCCGCCGCCGCCGCCGCCGCCGCCGCCGCCACCACCACCACCACCACCACCACCACCACCACCACCACCACCACCACCACCACCACCACCACCACCACCACCACCACCACCACCACCACCACCACCACCACCACCACCACCACCACCACCACCACCACCACCACCACCACCACCACCACCACCACCACCACCACCACCACCACCACCACCACCACCACCACCACCACCACCACCACCACCACCACCACCACCACCACCACCACCACCACCACCACCACCACCACCACCACCACCACCACCACCACCACCACCACCACCACCACCACCACCACCACCACCACCACCACCACCACCACCACCACCACCACCACCACCACCACCACCACCACCACCACCACCACCACCACCACCACCACCACCACCACAGATTTGTTCGTATTCTCGGAACAGTAAGGAAGAATTAATGGTAAGCAAACATGCATGTTATTTACTGTTTGACTGTGAACAAGCAATATAGAGCGTAATTTGTTTATGTGGTTTCTAAATGTATACCTACTGCACAAGAAGTAAAAACGGAATTTAGGAACATTCCAACATGCGTTTCTAGTTGATGGATTTAGTTCTCGAAAGGAGACACTCGGAAGTTTCTAGCACATGAATTTTGAACACCTGAGATGGCCTAAAACCAGGTCTCCCAAGCGTGAAATGCATTAATGTGAAAAACCAGAGCTCGATACTAGAGTAACGCTTTGTTTGTGCCGACTTCTACAACTGAAGTAGGGAGGTTCAAATACTGGCAGATGTTTGCGTGTTTTAGCTTTCTTTCCGGATTCTAACTAGAAGGAAAAAGCTTGTTTTCCAGATCTATACTTTTTAACAACATTCGAAAAGTATACGACAGAGGTATACGATACAATAATTGTTTAGTTAACTGAGGCTCTTTCATTTTATAGGTACAAACGAATTAACATTCATTTACAATTGAATGGCTGATTATAACCAAATGTAAGCAAAACATTACTTTCACTTATATCCTATGATTCATATGTCCACTGGTGCAAGCTTAGGAAGTTAAAATGGTGGATATTAACCTGTTAGGTGCTATTTAATGCTAGACTTGTGTGATGTTAAAACTACTTCCATTACTACAGTATCAGTTTTGTTGATAACATTTGTTTGTCAAGAGCGAAAAGCGAATATAACCATAATGTAATTTAATTTAATATCTATTTAAACACAATTTGTAATAATTGCTAGAAAACATTCTAGCAGCAATTATTATCCTTAATTAAATTAGCATACGTATCGTCTGACATAAGTATTTCATCTGCATAAATAAGGTGCAGTTATTTCTTCCTTGATCCTGCCTCAGTTATTCAAAAACCGGTCACTCGCCTGCTGCTTTGGTAGATAAGACCTTTGACCTCACACAACCCTTGCTCCCACCAACAGGTATGGATGACAAACAACGCATACGCGACTCTTTCTTTTGAAACGTGACCCCAGTTTTATGAGTTATTGTACAACCAGGGCACCAATGAATTGAATGATTTGAAGTTTCAACTGGACAGTAAACCTAGATGAATATTTTCGGGATTAAATTTCTAAAACTATCAATGGTTGCATATTTTGAAATGATTTCTTTCCTGTAGGTTTTCATACATCTTAAAGCAGAGTAAACAATACAATCTATTTTAATATTATGAAGTATGAGCACCATACTAGAAATCAATTTCAGAAACACCTTAACAGCCACCGCGAGGGAACGGCTGCAACCAGATAAGTGCGGATTTCCCAACGTGAGGTGAATTATTGACTGGGCTGCGTGTGATCTACCATTAGTGTTGCTAAGTTTCAAGACTGACTCGATGGCACATATTATTAGGAAATACCGTATTAAATTTATACCAAATATGAAGATAAAATGAGTAAAGTAAGGATATACCTATTTATTATTTACATAAAACATACAATTAAGAGAAGCAAATAAGCATAACTAGCAAATATTGGAAGATTCTTCTTCTTAACAAAACGGAAAAAATATACGTTACATGTAACATAAATTACTGTTTAAATTGTTATAAAATTTAATTAGCTCACAGCGCAAGTGAGCAGAGAAGAACTGTGTAATTGTATATAGAACTGATAATCATAACCACAGAATAGATCGTATGTCATAGGTGCCTTTGATCGTGTTACGTAAGCAGTACAGTGCCAAGGTATTAATTTAATAGGAAATGCGAATGAGCGTGATAAAGTATAAAAACAATCGAAACAGATTTCGTTTTCCCTCTAAGTAAAATGCGCTTTTGTGATTGTCTTCGACTTCTCTCACCTCGTTATTACAGATGACAATGTCTATTGGTTATACGTTTGTCCAAGCTAGGAATGCACTTGTCCACAATATCTTAATAGGGTCGTAAATAAGTCTATTGAAAACCTGAAAATATAAGAGTATGTAAAAAAACCAAACATGTCACCCTTATGGTCCGCGAGAATGTATGTTGCTGCACGTTTCAAATGTTCTACTCTGAAATGAAGCACCGAACTCTAACGCACGTACTTCTGTTTCTCAAAAGCTGTTGACCAGACCTCTGATTTTAGGTAAAAACCCATTTTATTCCTCGTGAATAGGCTGAGGATTTCTTAAGCGCTAATGCCAGAACCAACAGAAATTAGCTTACGCTGCAACTGGAGTTTAGGCAGTACCATCGGAGATTCCACCCCTAGCCCCACCCTCTGTACAGTCTGTGCGCATGTGCATTGCACCTCGTCCAGCTATCTTCAAGTGCCATTCCGTGTCGCTTTTTCTGTCTACAGTAACAGGTACATGCAGAAATACAACATGCCTAAATCACGCAAGGAGAAAATACAGGAATATATTACAGAATTTGGTACACAGTATTTTACTGTGAATGGTGATATAATGCAATGAAAACTGTGACATTTAGAAATAGGAGGGAGCAAACGCTTCAACAATGTACAATATTGTCGTAGTAAACGATATTGCCAACAGGCGCATTTGGTGGGTTCAAATGAACAGGGTGAAATTAGGCCCTCTACCGCATATCCAAGCACACAATCTGACCTTTTTACACATTTATGCAACATGATGATACGGACTAACATCTCATTTAACAAATTACACAATTCATGTCTTAAAAGTTTCATGGAAAAGTACACAAAAAGAACCGTACCAAATGCAAGAACGATACGGAAGGGGAACTTAAAAATGCATATGGTGAGCAACTTGATTATATAAGAGGTTCTGTGGCTGATAATTCAATTTGCGGCGTAGAACGCAGTTTTTCACGATACAAGGAATATCTTACTGCAAATCGTAAGAGATTCACCTTCAGCAACTTCCAGATGTGTATGGTGATTCACTGCAATTGGTGCATGCACAGGAGCGACTAACAATAAAAATGGAATATTGTATCACTAAGGATAATGTTGAAACTGCATAGCATACATATTAAAATGCATAAACACACATCGTATATGAAAACGTTAATTGTGTTCATACTGTGACCAAAATTGTATTTTAAATATTGTAAAAATACAATAAATATTGCATGCAGTAGGCTCGTGTAGTACACATTGTTTGCACCGTGTATATTACATACGGTAATAGGAAATATGTAAACAGACAGTATATGTTCTGTAGTCGATATCATTGTCATGCTTTAGTTGTTTATTCACCCGACTGCACGCTTGTAGCGGTCACGTGGTCATGCCCCCTTCCATATCTGTGACTCATAGCCACAGCTGTTTACATTTTGTGCGACGGATCTAATGCTTTGTGTGTAGACAACCTGAAGCAAAGTGTTTGCAAACTCCGCAGCTTACTCATGATGTTTAAAAAATAAAAGTTGTGTATTTACTAATCATGGGAATATATGTTCAAAAATGGTGGTCGTATACAACCTAACAATACCTAATTTCACGTTACGACCTATTTTTACCTAATTTTACATTTTCAATGTCATTTGGTAATATGGAAACGATGCGTAAGTAGTGCCTTGACAGCAATCACAGTGAACAATGTATAATATGGAGGACATAAGAACGTTGTTTTAAAACTGGAGGAGGATGCAGTGAGCATTACCTCAACTGAAGAGCTTCTGCGAGACTCAACAATTGTCCATGATGTTACATTCATCAAATTACATTATGTACGTATTTCTGGTCCCCACCTTTAATGCTCCATAGTCTTCAGGTGAACCTGTCTACACGCAACTGGGATTGATAGAAGAGGTGACAGAAAAAATCAACTTAATTCCTGGTTACGTTGGTGAAAAATACTTTCTGAAAAACTCAAATCAGTGGTTCAAACAAACCCAGGGCGGACATATTGTCTAGCAAAACACCTGAACATGAATGTGCTGTTGCCTTGCGTCTAATAGCAACATTTAAATATGTTTCGGTGACAGCGGTTGATGTAGAACGCTCATTTTCGGCTTCTAAGATGGTGTTACCTGACAAGCGATGCAGTTCCTCAATGGAAATCTTGGAAAACGTGCTAGTTGTTTACTGTAACTAATTATGGACATGTACAATAAAGGCATTGCCAAATGTTTCGGCTAGTTTGTAATGGGTAGAAACGAAACAATTCCTTCAATGGATGCGGGGTTGGCATAAACCACACTGTAGCTGACTCTGAACTTTGCACCCGGTAAGAGGTCAACATGAGCAGGTGCCAGGTGCACAAGACAATACAGAGAATCCGCTCCCAATGACGTAATGTCTATTGTATAGTGCGCGTTGACGTTACGCTGATAACTTGGTTACGAAGGAAATGTTTCATCTCTAGTAATGAGAAATAAAATAGTCATTTTTGTTCGCCTATTTTTGTAATTTTAGAACCTATTTTGATTTGTGATGAAACCAATTTTACAACCTATTTTGATTTGTGACAGAACCTAGTTTAGGTACCTATTTAAGATTTTTAGAACTAAAAGTCCGAGGTATACTAGGGAGCGGATTTTTATGTAAATAAATATATTTTTATGTAAATAAATATTTTAAGTAATTTTGCTAAAAACACATAATTTGTCACTTTTCTTTGTTGTAATTTTTAAATTTAACAAACAATGCCGTGCGTATTATGATAGCACAATTTGAATGAACTTCATTCGTAAACGTGCTGCGTAGTGAATGACATCCACTTCACGTGCTGCCTCGCTATCTGAAAGCGATGTGGACGGCTGACGCAAGGTACGCCTGAGTCTTGTAAAGCAGAGCGTTTATACAGTACGGGTTCTGAAGTGAAGTGATTTGTGATATAATGCCCAAAGTAAAGTCGAGTGTTCGCTCTACACTCGTTTGCAACAATATGTTGCTGAATTCAGTGGCATCTTTACGAGTGATGGAAGAATTCTATTCTGCTAAAAATGTGGGAAAGCAGTAAATGCCGACCAGCGATTGCAAGTCTTGCAGCATTTAGCAGGTAATAAACATAGAATTGCCGCTTCACATACAAGTTCTAGACAGGTTCTTTTAGGCGAAACAACTTCCTCTTCAGAGACTTCACATACTCTAGTTTCAAAATGTTCCGAATATTATGCAGATTTATGCAAAACTTTTCTTTCGTGTGATATTCCTTTATACAAATTGAAAAGTCCAGAGCTCAGAAATTTTCTTACCAAATACACAAAGTTTCAAACACCAGAAGAATCAACACTAAGAAAACTGTATGTGCCTGCCTGTTACGAAGACATTCTAAGAAAAATCAGAGCAGAATGTGAAAATAAAAAGATATGGGTAAGCATTGATGAATCACCCAACTCTAGCGGTAGGAAAGTGGGAAATGTTGTGGTGGGTGTGCTAGAAAATAATGAAATAGCTTCCAAGCGGTGTCTTCTGTTAGCATGCAAAGAAATATCAGCATCGAATCATGTAACAGTGGCTCGCTTATTCAATCAATCTCTGCAGTTGTTATGGCCGAATGGGGTGAAATTTGGTAGTGTTTTACTCTTACTCATAGATGCTGCTCCGTATATGAAGAAAGCAGCCGAAGGTCTTTCTGTAAGCTTCCCACACATGATACACGTAACTTTATATTACATGGTTTACACAGAGTATGTGAGCAGATACGTACATTGTATCCTAAAGGTGTTTGTGAAAGCGCCAACAAGAATTGATTTATTCAGAACCAAAAATCGCAGATCTTGCACTTCCACCTAGGCCCATAGTTAATCGTTGGGGGACATGGTTGGAAGCAGCTGTGTATTATGCAAACAATTTTGAAAATTTTAAATCAGTGATTAACTAAATAAGGGTGACGCTTCTTCAATTGAAATTCTTCAGAACTTACTCAACGACATAACATTGAAAAATGAATTGCAAATTGAGTTTCTTGTTTCTTTCTATAAAAAAATTAGAAACATCAACCAGCCTTTTAACAGAAACAGTTAATGAAGTGTATGACACTGAGAAAAAAATTAATTCACTCGAAGGTTCAAAAGTGGAAGCTATTAAACAGAAATTTAAAAGTGTGATCGAAAAAAATGGTGGATTTCATACTATGTGTAAAACTGCCAAGGTTTTGGAAGGGGAAGTAGACGGTAAAATTGAAAATGTGTGTGCGAGTGACATTCCTTTGATGAAATATGCAAGGCTATCATCTTGTGATGTTGAAAGGTCTTTCTCGCGGTATCGTGCATTGTTTCGAGACAACCGACATCGGTTTGTGATGGAAAACTTGGAGAAAGTGTTCGTGGTTCACCACAACAGCGAGCTGTTTCAATCCAGCACTGCCTCAGCATGATTGGTAAGTGATTTTTGAGCATAAGTATTTGTAGTTTTGTAGTATTGAAACAAATATTTTTGCGTCTTTTATGCATATTTACATATTTGTCCTGCATAAAAAATAAAATATTTTACAGCTTTTTAGCACATAAAAATCCGCTCCCTACTCATGACTAAACTTCCTCTATGTAAATGTGTCCTTTTACTCTTCCGCCGTGTGTGTTAAACGTCTTGAGTCAGAGAATGTGCGCTTAATGCAGAAGTCTTGACAATTCTATTTAAAGTGGTCCGCAAAGGCAATGAACGTTTACAGGAAGATGGATCGGTTGTGTGGGTTCTTTTCCTTCTCCCTACATTCGCACTGAAACAAGAGCACGGCTAGGACTAACCTACACAGAAACGAAACGAGAACAAATGAATCACGAAAATAAACGGATCTCTCTCGCCTTCAGTTTTCAGCGTGTCAGCAACAAACATACAACACCCTTCTTTGAGTCTTTTGAGGCAGTTTTCCTACCACAATGTGGAGCGAATGTTGCCGAGGGTTTCTCTTTATCGCGAAATCAGCACTGAATACATCAAAAGTTAAGTGTGTCCTTTTGAATATGCTGTGTCTTTTCGGTTTAATGAAAGGCGCTATAGTGTAAGACCAAACACCTCTTCCTCAAGCTGCTATAAAAAACCTTTGTTTTAACGGCTTATTAGACCTCGTACCTGTACATCGCACCAATCACAGCAGATGCGAGAATTCTATTTGCAGTATCCTAACATGCACAAAATGGCGGTCTTCTGTTCTCAACATGAAACAAATTAAAATCGAACGATTGAATTAGAATAGAATGAAGACGGTATAGGTTACAAAAGTCGAAATGCGTTTTTAGAGAAAGCCTACACGCCTCTGTCGTTTTCGAGCAGTGTAACGCAAAAACGTTTAGTTTGAGAAATACATTACCTGAGCAGACATCTTATGCGGATGCCCGGTAAATATTTTCAAGAAACTTCCGCTTCCGCTTCCGCTTCCCCGAAATTCTAAAAATATTTGTTGTCTTTTTACTTTCTTAAAAAAGGTCGCTCTAATGACTAATAAAAATGTTATTCCAGATATTAACATTGCAGGTGCAATGTTTAAATTGAATTGCATGTGAATAAACAGTGAGACCCTCTCCATGCGCATTAAACTTGTCTAATTTTAAATAAATGTTGAATCATAAGGTCAGACAAATCTGTTTCAAAATAAATGCGGGGCTCAGTTCTTTTGTTTCTTCTGAGCTCTTGCAAGAGTATGTGAATGTCCATCCAAACAGCCGTTTTTGAGAAAATCAACATTTTGGAAAACTTTTCCATATAAGGGTTGTTTGAGGTGGAGAGATTTTCTCGAAAATCTTCGCGTCGCACCTTTCGAAGATGAACTTAAATACCAATTTTGGTATTTAACCTACCTTTTGTTTCTCAGTTATGCTGTTCTCTCTCCTCCTCCTCTCCCCCCCCCCTGTCTCTAGCATACAGCTACCTTTTTCTAAACAAATGCTATTTTTGGATTCAGAGTGTCTCAAAACAAGTATCTCTCTCGGTATCCAATTTTTGAGATCGAATGCAATACTTCCTCTATTTATGTAAGTGTGTAACAAAGAAAGCAATAAAAAAAACTTCTGTTAAATCTTTTGATTCTTTAAGTCAAGCCGGAATGTTTTGAAACGCCCTAGTAAGGAAAGCGTGTGCCTAACTAAAACAAATTCAGTGTTACATTTGTCATGCCAACTATAAAGTTCATTGGTTAGAATAGAATAATAGATTATAATTTCACTTCTAATTATATGAGAGATTGCTTTCTTCGTAATCTGCCATAGAGGGAAGTGTAAAGTGTAACGATTACTTAGTTACGTGATATCAAAATGGTATATTATCATCACCGTATATACAAGGAACAATTCTATATTCCAACTTGCACTACCCCTTTCAGTTTCAAAATTAATTGATACTTGTGCAAATACACACATCGAGTCGCAAAGAAGAACCCAAAGCAACCCTCCGATGTACTCTATTTGCAATCGCTTATCACAGAATCTGTATAAGGCAAAACAAACACAACATCAACATTTAGGGTTGAAATTAACACTAGCTTTTAATATGATCTCTAAAACAGTTGGCTTTATCCCACAAAATCTAGGCGCTACTGGAGATTACATAATATGAGAAGGATTTAATAAAGATTGGATATTATTTTTAAGGGACATTTCAACTTCTTGCATTATTTAGAAGGCTCGCGCTACAAAATATTGTAGTCATGTACCACGTATATAAACAAATTTAGAAGAAGACCTATTAACCAGTCTAGGATGTGCTTCATTAACTAGTTTCCCGTTACATATGTAATAATGATCCCTAGGGCGTCTCCCTTATACAACGTGTACGCTTATCGTCCGATCGCAGTCAAGACCACGGAGGAGTGAAGGTTACGGGTAGCAGTGGTCAGCACGGGAACTCCCCGACCGTAAGAAGGCTACTTAACCTTTAGGGACGCTGCCTTTCCATCACAATATTAACTGATATCATGCACGCCGGAACAGACCTCCTCACGCCGGCGGTTCCTTTACATACCTGAGAAATACCTTTACCTAGAGAATTCTTTTCTGTCCACCCCCTTTTTTGTTTAAAATGTTATTCACAATGAGGTTTTCATTCAACCGTCGTGAACTTTTCTCAAGCACATTCCGAAAATTCAAACAATTAAAACTACCATATACATTTTTTTTTTTTTTTTTTTTTTTTTTTTTTTTTTTTTTTTTGTAGCGAGAAGTTTATGGCATCAAGTTTATTAAGTCAAACAGAGATGGAAAAAAAATATTTATGTGAAACACGTGCAATAGAACATTAAAATGTATTTTAACACTCAGTATCTCGTTCCGTTGTCTAGTTTTCTAAATCAGGACTTTATTCCAAATGTTATATACCTATCCGCTGTTTCTACGTAAACTATTTTACAGTCTATGTTGCACAGATTTACCTTATAACTAAGCAACTAACAATACATATACAAAAAAGTAATACAAATTTAAAAAATGATACTAAAATATAATTACTACCTACTTTAAACCATTACGTAACTACTTACTGTGTTATAGTAGAGTAGGATAATAGTATGAATTCATATATTGGTAATGGAAATATAATATGTGAGAAATAGGTTTTAAGCAGACGTATTCTACAGAACTTGGAAAGAAACAGTTGCAATCTGACACTGGTATATGTGACTGTCTGGAAGTTGACCTTCAACCCGAAGGGAGACATAACGAGGAAGGGTGTAGCATTCCCAGACGCCTGTCACATAACTGTTTGTTATGGTTATTAGGGATAGTGTGCTCACCCAGAGAATATTGTGGAACGATATATAAACCTTAGTCACCAAGGAAGGGATGTCTTTTGACCCGCCATTGTCAACCAGTCCACATCTGATGGTGTATCCTCTAACCATATTCCTTTAAGCTTGTTCCGTACTGTTTGTAAATAAATCCTTTAGCACCAATTGTTGTGTGATTTCGACTGGAATATCCAGGAAACCTCACCTATTTGCTCCCGCTCGACACTTAACCAGACAATCCTAACTCACCTCACCTACTAGCAGGTGCCAGTAAGCCATCAAACACATTATTGGCATTGCTCTTAGGCAATACTAACCCAACTTTTTAAAAGTAATACTAATGTGCTAGTCACTGGCCTTCAGCAATATAAATATACTGATGTCCAGAACATTCCACCAATTTATCCTATAATGTATTCTTTCCATTATTTCAATTTCTCCAAAATTCTTCAAGTTTCTTTGATTATTGTTTAATTCTTGTTACTAGGGCATACAACGAATGTAAAGTTGTGTAACGCTAGTCCTTGAATACGTAAAGTATTGAACACGTGTAGCGACTGATGGCTACACCGACTAGGTATTTGATATCTACAGCAGTAACAACATCATGTTGTATTCCTCCCTCATGTGCACAATGGCATTGTTATGCTTCTGCTATACGTACACTTATATTACAAACAATTGGAAACACCGACGCATCTTTAGTCCCATCTGTTTCCTTACTTGTTCTTTTATTCTCGAGGGATTCATAATGTCTTATTCCCTGTGCATTTTTAGGGGAGGAGAGCGGATTACTTTAGGGGGTTGCAAACCTCTAGAGAATATCCCTGTACTTTTAATCTGATCCAAGGGATATAAAAGCAGGCCGCGCCATGTGTTTCAAATTCTAATTTATGCATTACATTACTTAGGTGTGTTGTTAACTTTTTCCCCTCCGAGTTTCAAACAAGAACGTAAAACGATCTTGAGTGAAAAATGCCTGTGAGAGCTTTGAATTTTGCTTACGGCTTTAAAGAAAGTTAAATTTACTGAATTTTTGCTGTCCACGTGTTACCAGCTTGCCCTCCATTTGGAATTACGTACATTTATGACATCCATTTCAAATTTTCGCACAAGTGTAATTCTCATGCAGCGTTTTGTTTATGGATCGCCTCCAAAACTCTATTCTAGTTCATCTTTAACATTATTTACTGTATTTTGAATAAATTGAAATATTTAGCTCTCGTTAACACTGAACTCCTTGCTGCCCCAAATTAGTATACCTATTCTATCAATTAAGATGTACTAATAACATATACTATGTAATTATCCCAGTCCATGTCTTTGTTCATAACCGTACAATACTAAAACCTAGGATTACATACACATCGATTTCGAATGATATGGTAGCCGCCATTCCGTTTGCCCACATTGGCAGTATATTGTGAACGTATTTTTGCACTAAATTAACGCTCGTGTACATTAGACAGCTGGTAATCCTCCACGATATAGTAGGTATTTGTCTATCTATATACAAATTGGCGCTTTAGATTAATACGTAGAACACAGTGAATCCAGATTTAGATTAAACCGAATGCGCAGCAGCACTGAATAGGACGACAGTTCTAAGGTCTCAGCGTTTTATCGGTTAAGTTCGTGCAGTGTCATAGGACACAACTTCGCTGCTCTTCCAAAGTAAAATGTTTGGTGTTGGTGAAAAGTAACAGCGTATTTTTCTGCATGACGTGTATCTGTGGAACAAAATCCAGATGTAACAATTGTCAGCGGAGCATCTACCATAATCTTACGATAGAGCTATTTCTATCAACATTTCGTCAGTTCACACGCGGCATTATTAAACCCGATTTATGTATAAAGTGAAGGTATTCGTAGCCAAGCTAATTATTTTCAAAACAATTGCAATGTAAAGATCTAAGCAAGCATGTCCATATATTTTATATATGTTTATAGCAGTTACTCGGCCCACGACTTACCGGCTATTCCTATGTAATTTGGCTGGTGATTGAAGCAACATCTACAAGCGCAGCCGATCTTGTCTAACTTTAGAACTATGCAAGATAACGGAAGCCGTTTGTGGTATAATTGTTAATGAATGGTTACGAAAGTAGTGGCTACTGGTAGTGCACTGGTAACGCACGTGTTAGCCGGTCCCCCCCCCCCTTTTTTTTTTAAATTTTAACATTACTAACGTTCTTCGACGAGTAGGTTGGAGATATCCGACGGTGGATGAAGAAATGGTTGAAATGATGCTCACTTATTTATGCAATATGTACACCGGCATCAGCATTAATGACTTTTTTCACTGTACATCGACTGGCACTAGGTGCCACCCACAATGACAACGTGGAACTAATCACTTCCATCGGACTCGGAAACTTAGCTATTTTCTGAAGCAAATGTCGAGCTACCGTAAAATGTACATATAGATTACCAAGTAAGATATCAACCTAAGGTACTCGTGTACGTACCCTAATTTTTCCACACGTGAGATAAATCCATACCTTTTTCTGATGATGGTTGCCACCATAAAACAAAACTCATAGAATACAGAATAAAGTATTTTTTACTTCACATCCACACCACCATTTATTTTTCGTGTAAATGTCTCACTTGATGCCTATGCGGTTAACCTTCACTTTTTTGTTCTATATTAGATGTGCAGTCAACAGCAGGCCTTCCCACGTATTTCAGTTTCACTTAGTCCTCTAACAATAATGTACAAAATAGGCTACTTAGTAAAATACTTGCTTTATTCCTATTAGTTAAATAAAGAAAATTCACATCGCAGTACTCGTGCACTCAACACTTAAGTTCACCTAGCATACACCTCTTTAAATCGTCTACTGTACTGCAGGTAACATTACAGGTTACAATGCAGGTAACGTTGTTAGAAAACAATAATTAATTTAATTTTAAATGTGAACAATAGGAAATGAATGACGAATGACAACATAATTTTCCGCTAACGTTTACATTGTAAAGTAAAGTGTGTTATTTTTCACTTCCCAATAGAATATAGTTTCTGTTAGGTGCATGATAATGTGATTCACATGTGCTGCCAATGATAACCGTGACAAGTACTAGCTGGCAGGAATTTAAGGTATCCTTTGCCCCTCCAAATCCCGCTAGAGTCGACTCAAGGTCCAAAATACTGCAAATCTGAGCCAGATTTGAAGTGGCGTGAATCTATAGAATAGTAATATAACAGTGTTGCAACTTACAACCTGTGATTGTTTTCCTCAGCTTCTGTGGTTTTTATTGTTAAGCAAGACATTCCATTGCGCCTTGAAGGCTAAGAAGTGTGACTGCATTCGGAGTATACAAACAATTTAAAATACGTATTTGCTCTCCACTTTTAAGGTACTACCTCTGTACGCAAGATAAGAGACGGTAAAGCAGGTTTTCAATTGCAGCTAAGTAGGTGCTAGTTACTAAGTACATATACAATCTTGGGAAAGGGTTTAATGACACTTGAACCATGAGGGAATATGAGCGAATAATTTGACGGCTAATTTGGGACTCTGTTTATTTGGTGGAATTTTCTTTCATTAGGGAAATATAGAAACCAAAGGAGAAGGGGAGGATATTAAATTAGCTTTTTGTATAACTTTGTTTCATCAGTTTTATTTAATCAGTTCAGTAATACAGCTGAATGCCACCTACATTCAAAGAAACAAAAAAGTACATTTCTCATTAACTCATCAGAGAAGCCCCTCTAGATAATTTATATTCTGGAAATTGCAACAAAAGAAATGAGGATGGGAAAGAATATTAAAAACAGGAAAGAAAAGCATTAATTCGGTTTCCATCCAACAGCCACAACCTTTTTAGGGCATAATCGCTTTAATTATATTTGCTACCAAAAGAAAGACGCGCTTTAAAAAGGAGAGATTTTACCGTCAGTAGTTATATGTGGCAGTACGGATATATCAAATTCCAAGAATTACACATAATACAAGTGCTCGAAGTTCTAAGCAGGTTTTATTTTCATTTCCTACCGAAAAAACCAACACTAGTCAACCCGTAGTGATACTGTAAAGTTTGTTGCTTACTCTTTGAACTCCAGTTAACAAGCACACCCGCGCTGCGCTGTGCTTAATTGTATGACGTATCACATTACGGTGTAATAATGTGAGTTGCCTAAATTAGTAAGGGTTTAGAAAACCTTTTATCTGTTTAAACCGTGCTTGGAAGGAGGAAGACAAGGAAAAATGGAAAGTACACCAGGTTTAGATCACTTCTGTCACACCAACAATACATTTTCTACTTCAATATATTTATAGATGAAATATGTTAAGGAAAGATTCTCTCTATATGAAGATGTGGTAAATACTGGATGATCAGCACGGAGCAGAACAGTTTTCGCGGCTCTTGGTCAGCCGGCGGTGCCACTTGCTGTGTATGCCGAGTGTGTGACGTCACGTCTGCAGTAAATATATTACGGTTTGTCGCGCAAGTTATTTTTGACGGCATATCGTCACGCGCTAACTATTTTCTTATTTCCAGAGACATGCAAACTACAGAATTAGAATACAACCAATCTCAAGCGGATTTCCTGATCACTTCCTATAATGCAGATAAAGGCTGTATCAGGAAATGAGTATCCTTTAAAACAAATTTAGTAACCATACCATATTTGGCATGCTCGAGGTTCCACAGTTAGCTTTTTAAACTCGAACGACTACCTCCCTCCGTTCTTCATGAAATTATAAGTAGTAAAACGATACAGAGAAGTTTTATGGTGAATTCTCCCTATTACCCCTTATAATTTCAGCGTTCTTCAGCTCCTGCTATTACTAATAACGCATGAAAATCCCGAGATGTTCTTGAAGCAAAAGGATGTGAAAGATCGATGGAACCTCGGACTTTCGTAACCTCACCCCGACAGTCTTCCAAGTCCTGTAAATGCTGCATAGCCTGTAAGTAACCTCTGGCGATGGAACAATCATTGGTCAGATTGGTCCATTAATTTTTACTTTCTCTACTACGTGTAGTAAGTAGGACAAGTACTATATTTCACCCAAAAATTACATACCGAGATTTCACCGAAAATACATGTCCATCTTCCAAGCTACGACCCCTCCCCCAGACAACTCTTTCTTTACACGAAACGTTTTTCGAAAAATGTTATGCTTAAAATGGCTCTAACGATCTGCATTAAAATACCATAGTTTAAGATATTTTCATGCCAAAAGAAATGTATACGTCGACTTTTCTGGGGTTAAATACGTGTGTGCGTGTGCGTGTGCGTGTGCGTGTGCGTGTATCATTTCTGAAACAGTCCTTGTTTGTTTGAACTTGCCAATAGTTACACTTTTCTCAAATGGGAAGTCATTCTTTTCTTTACTTTATGTCCTGGACATGCAAAGAGAATGGCATTTCGCAGTCAATCACATAGCGATCAGCTCTTTAAAGATATGAATATATCTTATCCTATTCCCATTGTACCTACAAGGAAATACGTAATTCAACAATTTCTACAAACGTTTATCTCGATTAACATGAAGTACATAGTAGATTAAGGGCTTTTAAGAATAGTATGTAATAGTAACTATTCTTTAAAAGAAAACAATGTACTATGTACAAGAGTGAGAAGAGAAAGTTCTGCGAGTCTACACACAAGATTTTTAGATAGTTACAGTAGGTGTTTTCATACAATGCAGAAACTCAATATACCTATACAACGAAATAGAGGTGAAGTTGGTGAATATGAACATTCCCCACTACAGGAAAAATGTTCTCAGTTAAGTACAAAATATCGGTTGACTGATTACTATCAGCAATTTTCTGCTTTTATACAATTATTAGCATGCCCTGTTAACTTGATTAGAACATTGCCACAAAGGAAATAAATAATAACTTTATATTACGAGGGTTACCAAACTTTCATGACATTGATATAGAATGCGCAATGTGGTGTTATAAGCAGATTCCGTTGCTGCGTTCTCTGTTTTCTTAATTGTTAAATCGTGACCATATATGTTTGTGTTGAAATATCGGCGGCATTACATGCATTCTCTGCGGAATAACAACTTTTTCACTCCATCGCTAGGTCAAAGAAAATCAAGGCTTCCATTGCAAGTAGGTATGTCTTTTGCTTTTCTCTCTCGAATTTCAATGTATTCATAATCTAGGACATAGGCTTTGTAAATCCTTTTTAGTCCCAGCAAATTATGAATTGAACTTAGGTGTTTTACATCACCAAGTAGGCCAGAAATACAAGGGTCTTTCAATTGTGAAGAAAATATCAAAGTGGGTTGAAAGGTTTCTGAGATCACCCTATATACAGACACGCATACAAATTCTTATAATATTGTATCACAAATGAAGATGAAGTGCATTTTCTCCGGTCAGATACGAGTTGTGAACCTTTACGTCTCGGTAGCACAGGTACCAACTCCACAATTTGGGAGTCCGGAACGTGTACAACATACTTTACGGTCGTAATTTTAAATGTACCATGCCGGAAACCAGCCATAAACCGAGGTTCCATGCCGATTTAAACACGGTGTAATCCCAAGGGCAGAGGCCCGGGTAGAGCTAAACGCTATATGTAGCTAGCTATTGATGCTGCCACATCGGTTTTCAAAGGCTATGCAAATCCGTTTCATATTTAAAGCTTGCGAGCGCGCAGCACTCAGGCTTAAGGTAGCTAACAATGTTGGTCAATAAGTTCCTGTCGGCGTTATGAGATGCTCTGCTGTAAAACTAAACCGTCCAGACACATTCTTTTGGGAAAGTCCATCTCGATGTAATCCACTTTTGACGAGATGGTGCCTGCAAAAAGATGGGAACAAAGAGGAAAAGCGACAAGAATTATTACAGAGACTTGGCTTTATGTTCCAGAATGGCAAAGTACTTCTGTCGGAGAGAGACAAGAAAAATTCGCATATTAAAACGGCCTTGAGGCTCTGCTGAATTTAAGCATGTAATTTAAAGGAATAGCTCTTCCTACCATCGGAAGGAAGTCTTGCAACATACATTTTTTCTGGAACCATCATTAAAATAAGTGAATTACTTTTAGCACTTTTTACATTCCCTAACACTAAAAACGCTGTTATTAGAGTCCTGCAAAACATTACATAGGTACATTACTGAATCGCCCATTTAAAACGGGCTCAATAGTGCAGGAAAAGAAACCGGATGATTGTGCAGCGTTAGTTGAAAGTCCTCCACCACCTAAATAACTTTTGGAGCATGTAGAAGATTAACACTAAACTGGGTGTACGGAGATAGTCATGCGCAGAGAACTCGAAACTTATATTACCGATTTTTTGCAATTTTTTTTATTTTGAATGGTATCTCCTACATATTCGAGTAGTACCCTTCAATAGCTTTTCAACAAGTACTCACAATATAACAAAATAATGAGAAAAGGCAATGCTAACTCACCTTCTAAACTCTGTTCAAAGAAGTGGCCATCAGCTACCTGACAATATGACAGTCGATCATAGAAACCTTTTGAGGCAAGATAGACGTTATCAAGGTCAAAAGAATGCATTTTTACTTTCTCTACTACGTATAGTATTTATTGTATTCCACCCAAAAATTCGATGTCGAGGTTTCACCGGAAATATATGTTTTGAGGCCCCCTGAATCCTCCCCCGCCCCCCCCCCCCCAAAAAAAAACATTTTTAGGAAAAGGTTCGTGTGTGTCAGTCTGTGGACAGCATAACTCAAAAACGCAAAGTCGGTTAAAAACCAAAGTTGGTATTTAAGTTTGTCTTTGAAGGATGCGACACGAAGATTTTGAAGAAAATTGCTTCACCCTATACTACCGTTTACATGGAAAATTTTGATTTTCTTGAAAAATGAAATGTATATCTTGAATTTTCTGGCTATTCCCCTATTTACTCTGGATGACTTTTGCATAACTCGTAAACCGTAAGAGATAGACCAAATCTTACTATAGAACAAATATCTTGCTAAAATACACAATTTATGTCTAAATAAATTTTTTGTAGAGTGAACCATTTCGGAGAGATGCTTTGTTGTTTGTGTGAGTTTTGGAGAACTTACACTTCTGTCAAATATAAATTCCTTATTCATTGTTTTATGTTAACCGTGCAAGGAGAACGGAATCTCAAAGCTTTAAAAGATTTGACTATCGCTCAAAGCCTACTGTATTCTAATATTCCCCTTTCTCCTACAAGGAAATAAGCACTAAAAATAATTTCTGCAAATGTTTATCTCAACTAACAAAAAGAAGATATAGGAATACGAGTTTGTAACAATGGTTAGTACAAGAGTAGAGAAAGCCATGTGAGTGCAACACATCAGATTTTTTTCTTCCTTGGTTCAAAATAAAGAGCCTGGTTTCCTGAACTTCATATATATGCACACACATATACATATATGTATACCGACCAGTTTGCTATCCCTTACAACGTGCTAAGCGTTGTCGGTGTTTTGGGACAGCCTGTATGTGCGCGCGCGTGTCTGTGTGTGTGTGTGTGTGTGTGTGTGTTATACATACACACACGCATATATTATATATATATATATTAGGAGTCTAATGAGTCGAGTCCACTGAACGATTGAAAATCTTCAAAGACAACCGCACCTATTGGGTCATTTGTATAAGGCTCACCACAGCCGATATAGACCCTGCAATGACGTAGGAGGTACACGGTTCCAAGCCCATTTGTAATGTACACAGCTCGATGTTAGGTTTGTTGAAATGTGAACGCACACCCATCTCACACTTCGATGCGCTACAACGTCCAAACCGTGCAGTTCCGGACAGGGGTTCCCATTTGAAAACCAATCAGTTTGGCATCCCATACAACATACTAAGCGTCGGTGTTTTTTGGGGACACCTGTATTTACTATAGTACAAAAACCGACAATGATGGTAGAATTTACTGGCAATGTCAAAGAGTAAAACGTAAGGAGTGCGCTGTAAGAGGTATCACCACTGGTGAGGGTAACGCAATCATAGTGCTAAAAGGTTTGGACCCAACTTTGTATTCTTATCCCCCAAATAGGAAGGAAGCGGAGGCAGAAAAGTGAAAATTAACATGAGAATCTTAAAGCAACATCCTGCACAGGTTTTAAGGACCGAACTCCAAAGATTCTCCTCTGGTGTCATTAGCTTGTTGTCTGATAGGGAGAATTTAAAAAAGGCCCTAAGAAGAGACTACTAGCCTAACTTGCCTTCAGGATCTTGAAAATATGCCTGTACGCTGTACCAGAACTCTGCAAGATGCGCAGGATTCTTAGTCACAAGAGAACGAAGATCCGGTGATTATATTCGGCACTCGGGAGAAGTTGCGATTGCTAATGAATAGTCGTACCTGGTTTTAGAGGGTACCTCTCATGTGTATACTCTACTGCCTAACAAAGAACGATTGCACACAAGAGTTCTCGAGAAAATTCTAAATTCTTGTGCGTGTTTTGCTTGAGGACTTCTCACCGCCAAATCGAATTATGTGTGATTTCGAGAAGGGTATTATAAATAGTCCAACGGCAATTTCACAACTGCTGCTGTTTTTCTCCCCTCCCCATTTGGTCCAAGAACTATACAGGAGAGTTCAAGCAGAGGGGTTGCAAGAAACTTGTAAAACTTGTAAAAACAATCGACAGTTGAAGAGCGAAATCCACATGATGGTGTCACTCGCGTTTGTCCCAGTAGCAGACGTCATTACACGCTTTCGGAAATGAAGAGAATCCACATGTGATGACATTTTGCAAATATTGAATTATTTCGATGTAATCTACATTTCAGGTCGCAAGGCACAGGGTGCAACCCCGTTATCGGCTTGAGTGGTGGAATCAATGTAATGCTATATTGGAGAATCAATACCGCACCAATAACATTAGGAAGGATTCTACAACAGATTCCAGCTGGTATTGGGTAAACATCATCCAAATTTGTATACTGCATACTGACAAGTTTACACGGAACAAGGAGATACACAAACAATGGCACGGTAATCTCTTATGCGGCCTTCAGTACGATGAAAGCCCAAGAAGTGGTTCACCTTGCAGAAAAGAATTGAATCAATAATACAATATGAACAATTTCAAATTGCAAATAAATAGCTCGAGTATTTAGCTACCACCGGACATAGCTTCATACTTTCATAATTTTGCTCACTCTTACAGTTACTACTTTACGAGCATTTCAATAAACATGTGTTCTGAAGCATTGAATTTCGAGAATAAAGTTTTCGGAAAATGACATTCACAAATTGTTGCTTCGGCGCTCCTGCTCTTCGGAAAAATGTTCATTCGTAAAAAACGGAAATCCATTTTACAGGACCCAATATTTATACAAGTGTATATAAAAATAATAAACAAAAATAATAATTAAATATTAAACATAAAACATTAAATAATTAAACATTTTCCACCCAAGGGATTGTGTTGGTGAGGGGGCGATATCCTGAAAACCTTCGCCTTGTATCGATAAAAAGTGCTTGACTTAAGCATGAAATTATGTATTTTACAGAACTTATTGGAAATATTAAAAAGCAGTGTCAATTCTCCTAACAAATGCTCTTATGCGAATTAAGGAAGGCATCTATCAAAGATAATGGTATGCCTATGATACACGTAAAGGTGTGCTTAGAACTTGAACATGTGCAGTCTGTTAAACCAAGAGCCATCCGCTGTTTTCCATTACCATTACGGTCAGGCATTGTTCTGTATCAGCTTGTTTATTCTACTGCAAAGAGCACAAAATTGAAGCATAAAGCCGGTATGAGCATCCTAAGGGAATATTGAGCGATTCTGCGATGTGTGTGAGCGATGGCATAATCGGCGTACACTTTGTGATATCCGAACCACACAGACCAAAATCTGCTTCCCAAAGTGGTATCATGTTAGAATGGGAAACGCGATAACCAACACAGTATTCACCGGTATTCAGCCTTGAACATTAACAGGTGTTTAAAATACTAGCCAGAGGATATTTTCATTTATAAGAAAATAGCATGCAAATATAATCTACGATTAAATTAATTTACATTGGCCTTTATCGTTAATCAAAATTAATTTGCTATATTACCCATTAGTATAATAAAATTATCACAGTAACAATTAAGTCATGGAACACTACTTTACAACAAGTGGTAGTATTACTTGTTCTGTAGAAACATATGCCAGCACTTATGTTTCCGTCCGAAATAGCTTTAATATTTTTATTCTCGATCCAATTAAAATGCCAACCTTACTTTCTCATAACTAGCACGATTATCTTGGAATTTGGAAAAATTCCGCTTTTATTGCTTCTACTACGGAAAATGCATTTTTGCTCTTAATGTCAAGATACAAACTACAATAAACTCCACAAACACAATAGAATCATAAAAATAAGACACTCACTTCACAGTAATTTTTTACATAATTTTATTTGAGTTTTATAAGTTTCACAACCAACAATTTATGAAAGGCATTTGTCACCCACTCTTGCGAATTTAAGGAAAAAGGAGCATCGTCGATTTAAGGAAACATCTAACACTAGAATACTTCGGGTATAAAGATATACAGGATGGAAGGGAAGTCATTACATTCTTTCAAATATGTGCTTCATAGAAGCGCTACAAACAAAAAGGTCTGATGGCATTTTGTTCTTTCATCAGCCGATTTCGAAAAAATAAGTCTTTTTTTAATCCAAATTGGATGCGTAATTCTACTTGAATGTACGAAGATAACAGTTTGTTACTTGTAAGATGCGTAGAGTAACGCATTTCTGACACAGCTTCGGTAGTAATTATGCGACATCACACAGGGCTACGAAATAATTAATCACTTAAAAGACCTGAAGGAATACTCGGAGCTGCTCTCTAAGTCGTGAGGTAAGTCGACAACGTTGCGTCGAGGTTGGTCTGGGAATTGACCTGGTTTATGGATGATAACAGGTCGGGCACCTTCGCTTTCGTGTAATATTCAGGGAGCTAATGCTTGTGATTGGTGTACACTCGAACAGTGAACACGGAAGGACAAGGCAGGGTATGAGTTTGTTTTCAAGATGCACCGTTATGCTGTTCGTTTATGTACTGAGCTAGCGAAAGTGACCACTCACACAATATGCAGTGTTGCCAGCTTCTTTTCGACAAAACTAAAATATCTCCACAGAACTTCAGGTTATACAAAACAAATTTCTCCGCACTATTACAAAGGCTCCATGGTCCATAAGAAATGCTTAACTTCATCAGGAATTTGGAATTCTTCCCATAAAAGAGTACTTCAAATTGCTCTCAAATTCTTCTTCAGATTAATCGGAGTACCAGGCGTTGTAACGTATCACATTGGACTCAGAAACACACAGAAGAAAATATTAAAAAGAAAACTGCCTCAGGACTTCCTGCCTACTGATTCTCTTAGAATAATTAACTTCATTCATCCAAACCCTTCTTAATCATGGACCTAAATACCTTGGTATCATTGTTTGGTCAAGTAAATGTTAATACCCTATACTTTTAATTATTACCCGTTTGTTAACGTTAGGTTCTTGTTATCTATTGTACGTGTTAGAGGTAATGTCCTCAGTATATGTTAACCTAATCCATCACTGGCTTGTATAGCAAGTTTGCTTATCGGCCAAATATATATATATGAAGAAAAAAGAGAAGGTCCATTGCTTCATGGTGTGGGTAATGCATCTGTTTCGCATTTTAGAAGGCCCAAGTAATGGCGAATGCCTTATATTTCGTGGAGAATTGAAAGGGTATCTTGCTTAATCACAGTTCTTTACATATAAATAATTTTCTCGTTGTCTTCGCTTAAAGAAAACAGATTTTCCGACTTTTTCCCGCGCTTCACTAACCCAATTACGTCACCGTGTAATTCTTATGGGTATGACAACATGCCCACGCAAAAAGTTTTCCAATCCGTAGCAAACGGATTGGTCCGCGCTCTATCTCTTGATTAATGTCCGACCCTTGTGCCAAATCAATAAATTGCTTAATGGGCCTTCACAAAATAAAGTTGCAAAGTGACCCCCTTTTTGCCATCGAGGGTTTACTGCTCCAGAGAGATGAACACAAAAGCTCCGGAGATTCATAAGGATGTTTTACTGGAACCAAGATAGGATCAAGCTAATAAAAGCCGCATCGTTACGTTATAAATAACGTAGATTTGCGCAAAGCACATGCCCATGCAAAAAACAAAGTTCCAGGAGATAAAGAAGGTCTTGTTTAACAGTTATGCGGCTTATCCATTATGAGTTCATGGTGACTTGTCGTGCAGAAGAGTATCTTTTATCCGCTTACAGTTTTTCGTGATTAACATCTATAGGCACAGAAATGCTTTAAACTAGTTAAAATAGCTCATTCGAAAGTAAATTCAACTAAAACAGTAGCATTTCAACACTGATTCCACGAGGAAAACGAGAAACTGGACGGTGGAGTCTCAGAAAGTGGACTGTTCAACATCTAAAGCTAAAAGAGGGAAGGCGGTAGAATCAGATGCTATTCTCGGAGAGCTTTGGAGAATATACGTACAAAAAACAGAAAACAACTGCAAATCTGACAAAGGTGTTGTATAAAGTAAAAGAAGGCAAAGAAATACTATATTTTTCCCGGGTTATTGGCAACACCAATATATAAAGGGAAGGCAGGAGTGAACAAACTGGAAAACATAGAGACGGCTGCAGCACGTTTGGGACGATCTAGGTGTTGTTACCTGAAAATACATAGTGCGTTTGGGATGGCGGTCGATATATCACTTGGGACAAAATGATTGAGCGCAGTAACGTGCGCTTTCAAATGTTACAACACTCAACCATGTTTTCCAAGGCTGTACATACATTGGGCTACTATGAAAGCTATACAGAATTATGGGAGAAAATAAAACAGCTTTGCAAACGTCTTTGACATTGCACCTCACAGACTTCTATGTTAATTTTAAAAAAGTGGCACATGCGCCAGTGAAGTACCATTGCCCATAGTGGATAATACGAAGTTGTAAATTTCACCTTATGCAGAAATGATATCGAAAATTGTCGACATTCCTTAATTTAAGGAAGGGATGTGTTAATTCCGATTCAGAAATAGGTAAATTGCTTCATTGCGTGTTTGAGCTGCCACTGTTACCCTAACATGAAGTCAGTGATGCTTTACCATGTTGGTGTCAATCACAGTAAGCAGTCATCACTGACTTCGCTTTTTGGATTACGTATAACAACATCATCGCCGAAGATTCGTCATTTCCATCAGATATGTGGGCAGGCTAACCTTGTGAAAATCTGCGTGCTACCAATGGTTCAGTCTTTCCACAAACCTTTCAGCCCGCATCCCAATATGCACACTGTGGTAAATATCATTCTATCAGTGCAAAACTTAAAATTAATTCAATTAAAAAGAATTTTTCGCAGGTACCACATAATGAGTAAAATAAACAACTAATAGAAAAGTATAGATAATGCCGATGTCCCAAGGTCCAACCTTTTGGTCCAAAACATTATGTACAACAAAAGAGCATCGTGAGACATCGAGAGTTGGATACAATTTTGTTGCATTCAATTTCTGTCCTATTTTTTGTGTCCAACCTGTTTGTATTCAACGCAACTGCACTACATCTAATTTTTTCATCCAACAACATGAAAATAGCCAATCAGCGTCAGTAACGTAACAGTATGCGGACTGGGCATGCAACGTATAGTTAGCTGTTGTGTGTGTAGGGCTTTGCGTTTCTGTGCTGCGTATGTGGGTTTTGCATAACTTGCAGCATTCTAGAAATGAAAAACTGAACTCAAGAGGCCATTGTATCCCTCATCTAACCATTTGAACGCTTCCAGTTTTTGTTTTTGTGAAAGGAGTTAAAATCTCCTGCCCATACATGCTACGATTCAAACTATCACCTCTTTCGCACTATAACAGATTGTCTCATATTTGTATCCTTGTGTGTAATTTGGCTGGCCCCGTAGTTGGTAGAGCACCTGCCTACCGTGCAAGGGGTCCCGGGTTCGTTTCCCGGCAGGGGAGTAGGAATTTTTCTCTAGCCATCCTTCCCTGAGTTCGGAAGTATAATGGCGGCGCCGTGGATGAGTGGTTAGACCGCTCCCCTACCACCTAGACGGGACCCGCATGTGGTATTCGTGGTGGACGAAGCGGTGTCTGGGCGGATTTTCTCCGGGCTCTTCGGTTTCCCCCGTCATTCATTCCACCAGTTGCTCCATTATCACCCTTCTAATTATCCATTTCGCCTGCATCTCATATCATTCTCTTCCTCACTCTCATGCCTGGTGCTTGGCTGAGTATCTGCTTCCAGGTCTTCACTCTATCTGGTCCAGAGGTCCCTCTGCTCCCCGACAGGCGTCTGACTCTAGGCTGGCTTGTAAGTCCTATATAAGGGGAGGCTAATCAGGGAAAGAAAGTATGTAATTTTGTCTTTGATACGATGTAAAAGGTTGAGAAACAAATCTTCGTCAATTCGTAGAAAATTGCCATAGTTTTCCGAGTCATCTAACACCAATTCGTTTTGTAGCAGACCCAATATAGCTCCGCCCGTGCCCTGTTCTCTTCTTTGTAACCATGAACCAGTCTACCAACGTCTTTTATTTCTAATACATCTTTTCTTCCTACTGAGACTCGTGAAAACATATACCAAACCTGTACTTAATATAGCAATCGCTAAATTAATATTTACGTCCGCCATGTTTATTTTTCACGCTTGCTACGTGAACTGTCATTTTTTTTTTTAACCAGAATGCATCATAGTGTGATAGACACTGTTTCCTTTGTGTGCAGTTCCATTGGATAGAAAAAGTTTGGTCAAAAAAGTTAAACCGTGGGACATCGGCATAAAGTATATAAAAATGGAAAATTTCCCCTATTACCCACAGTATTTAAAAAACGTTGGTCACCAAGCTGAAGAATATAAGCAAACTATCTTGTCAGAATGACGAAAGTCATTTTAAGATATTTAAAGTTAACCATAACATTTTTAGGATTATTCCTCCTCCTGGTAGTCCCAAGTCTGTACGAAATGAGAGGGAAAATGTTGGTGTAAGATACCCAAGCGGTATGTACAAATTTGACTATGGCAGGCCCAAACGCAATGCACGAATTGTCCCAAACGCCACACATTTCAGTTGTTTTGGTCCAAACCCATAGCAGTGTACCGATAGAGACTGGGCTGAGGGAAAGCGGAAGTTGTCTGAATTTCAAGCAGGTTTAAGGAAACGAAAACAAACGTCATACAACATATTTGTAATAAAGTCTTTCAAAAGGAAGAGTGTGCATGCTTTTCGTGAACTTTGAAAAAGCTTTTGATACCATAGAGAAACATTAACAATGAAATTGAGAATGAAATAGTTTAGCGAGAAATTCATACGTGAAACAGACGAAATACAAGAAGATATAACGTTTTGCGTTACGACAGGAGGAGAAGGGATAATGGAAAAAGAAGAAAATAAGGTTTAAGGCAAGGACGCAAATTAAGTCCCATTTTAAGTTTTTATTAACGACATAATTCAAACAATAGGAAAAAATCAATCATCATTCGCCATCCATGCCACGCCTATTATACGCAGATGACAAGACAACAGAGGTAATATCAAATGATAGGTTTAAGGAGATCAATAAATGAAATAAACTTCTGCCATAAATGGGAATTGATGTAAAGTAAATAAATAAAATCGTTTCTATTTAAAAAGGATACAAAGGTAAGGAAAGACGAGCATTGGAATATGGGTGGAAAAAAGTTGGAAGGTGGGCGAAGAATTCGATTACCTGGGGGTAAGGACCCACAGCAGAAAGTATGGTAACGAGCAAAGCGACAATGATAAACGTAAAAATGTGGAAACAGAAATTGGAAATGTCCACAAATGGTTGAAGAGAATACATGAGATTATGGTGGAAGCAAGAATGTTGTGAGCAGTGGAAACATGGGGAGGATCGGAATTAACAAAGAAGGACCAGAATTACAGGTTATTTTGCAAAGAACAAATAGGGAATCCGCTTTACTAGAATTACGAAACACAGGAATTCCAGGGGTATAGTGCTACAGAGAATAGTGAACTTTTAGTATAAATGCGTGACCCAAAGGAAAAAAAAAAAAAAAAAAAAAAAAAAAAAAAAAAAAAAAAAGAAGAAGAAGAAGAAAAGAACGAGATACATTAAGAAGGTGTATGATACAACAAGAGAGTATGCAATGAGAATTGGGGAACAGGGTTTAAAAAGACGTTGAAAAAAATTAGGGATGAACGACATATGCTTGCAGGGGAAACGAAATAGCCCAAGATTTTGGAAATATGAGAGAAAATATTGAAGATATCAAAAGCCAGGAGATATGGGGATGACTTTCTCTACTCTTGTACTAAGCATTCATACAAACTCTTATTCCTGTATCTTCTTTGTGTTAGTTAAGATAAACATTTGTACAAAGTATCTTATTGGTTACTTCCTTGTAGGTGCAAGGGGAATATTAGAATACAGTGGGCTCTGTGCGATATTCAAATCTTTTAAAGCTTTGAGATCCCGTTCTCTCTGCACGCTTAACATAAAAAAACAATAACAACAATGTTCCATTCCAAAGTTTTCCGAAACTCACACACATAACAAGGAATATCTCCGAAATGGTTCACTCTACAAGAAAATTTGTTGGGACATTTGTGTGTTTTAGGAAGGTCTACATTCTTGTACAGTATGATTTGGTGTATCTCTAACGGTTTACCAGTTATGCAAAAGCCGTTCAGAGTAAATACGACTACAGGGGCTATCGCTAAAAAGTTCAAAATATACATTTCATTTGTTATAAAAATATCTCAAACATATGATATGTTAATCAACGTCGTTAGAGCCATTTTCAAGAAAATCAAAATTTTCGAAAAATGTTCCATGTAAAGGGTAGTTTAGGGTGGGGCTATTCTCTTCAAAATCTTCGTGTCGCATCCTTGAAAGACGTTAAACTTAAACACCAACTTTAGTTTCTAACCTACTTTTCGTTTTTGAGTTATGCTGCACACACACACACACACACACACACACACACACACACACACACACACACACACACACACACACACACACACACACACACACACACACACTTCTATAAAACTGTTTTGTTGTTGTTGTGTTTCCCCCCCCCCCCTTTTTTGATTCAGAGGCTCTCAAAACATATTTCCGGTGAAATCTCGACATCGAATTTTTGGGAGGAATGCAATATCTCCCCTACTTACCAGTAGAGAAAGTATAAAAGTAACATTTTATAGGTAAGTAAAAAGGGAATGGGGAAGAAGAAAATACATAGAACAATGTAGTAAGGAAAAAGAAAGGTTAACTTCGATGACAACGGGAACGATATTTTCAAGCGGTCCAAGAGATAATGATAAAAGAACATGTGAATGTTGTGTAGGTGAGGAAAGTGTGCAGCGTTGTCCAACTGAATGTGCACATTTAAAAGCAGAGAGAAAAAGTCTGAGACAAAGCAGGAATTTTCCTAAATGTATACCCGAAAACAATAATGTACTTCTGAAGCCTTTCAAATAAAAAACTCATTCTACGTTCCGTCAAACAAGATTTAGAATGCGAAAAAGTTCGTTCGACCTCACATGATGTGATCGGGGCATATTTGAAATATTTTATTAGTTCTGTATCAGTATCATAGCTTTCATTGGGATCTAAAAGTGCATCTCGTATGCGATACATCGCACCGAACCCTGCATTCTTGTCAATTACACTTCTCATTTTCACCTTTATTTCAGGTAGGATGCTTGTGGAGTGGTAAATCCGTTTTGACAGTTCTTCTACATGCCACAGATTCAGTCAGCTCCATACCTCTGGACTGTAACAGTGTGATAGCTGTGGGTAACTCTTTAAACAAATGTGCAATCAATAATTTATTTCTACGAAGTTGTTCTGTTACTAGACGTTTGGCAGTTTGAATGCTAGAACTGGCATCGGTTTCTAAATTAGGTAATACCGAAACTATTTGTCATAATGTTCGACATAATAGACTACAGTCTCTAGCCAAGTTCCCCATCTGGTTACAACTGGCCATGGTGGTAGCAGCGGTATATCTGGTGCTAACTTCCTCAACTTTACAATCCTGTAAGGTAGCTTTCAAAAATATCTTTTTCGTGTGAGCTACAAAATGTGTACATCTGCATAGCTACACTTGATTGATTCGGCCACTCGGTGTAAAGTATGTGCTAAACATGTAATATGTATTACTTTAGGATACAAGTTACAGATCTGCTTGGCAGCTTTTACCATGTATGTCGCACCATCAGATATGAACAGAAGAACATTATCTTTCTTAACTCCACCAGGCCATAAGAGCGTCATTGCTCTTTCAAATGTTGATGTGATTATCGCATGATTTACCTTTTCAATTACTTCTACCATCAAGAGAAAACTCTTACCAGGATGATCTGCTGAAAGAATCCCGATAACTACGTTCATCACAAAGCGTCCTATTGAGTCTGTAGTGTCGTCCAAGGATACCCATATCTTGTTATCCGCCACTCAGTGTGTTGTCATGCAAACATTTATCTTACACCAGCTGCAGATATGTTTTCCAAAGGGTTGTTTGCGATGGCAGTTTCATACCCGTATATTTTTCCATAAATGTTCTAAAAACATTATTTTCCACTTTACGAAACGGAATATTGCAGCACACCAACATTAAGCATAATTGATAAAAGAATGCAGACGGTGCATTCTCTGCCGGCCTCTTTGTCATCCGGATCCATATTTTGCAACAATTCAAGATGAGCGAGGTGTTTTTGCGTGGCACAGTATCGTTTAACTAGCGATCGTTTAGCAGGTTTGATTTCCACATGACACGCATGACAGCGAATTGTGTATCCGTTAGTTCATAGATAATCTGTTGCAACTTCGTTAATGATTTCAGTTAATTTAGTTCCTCGATCTGGCTTCTCTTTTTCCATGTTTGCTGAAGTATCCCACTGAAATGTAAATGTAAATAATGAAGTAAATAAGGAATAAGTACACTGCTATAAAACATACTATGCAACCAAACAGCTGTACAACTACAGCAAATTTAGTTCCATTTAAAGTACAACAAAGGTGTTATTCGAATGCCGACGCCGACGTGCTCTGTGTCATGCAGTTACAGCTGTTTTGCAGTAATGGGTTGCATTCTACGATGAACCTTGCCCTTGGAAGTAGCGCTGCGTGGTATAGCCATGCCTGGCCGCTCAAGGAAATGCGCACGAACTTCCTAGCTCTGCTACCGCTCTTTAAATATCTGACTATTGCCGTTACTTATTGCATGTTACAATGAAATATGTAAACTAATACTGCATGATTATCTGAATTAACACGTAAATTGAGTAATAAGCCTTCGTATAAAAGTTGTAGTGACAAGAGAAAGTCATGTGAATCCAACAGACATGCACATACACCCTAAGGCAAAGGAAAAAAATGCGCAGACTCGGAAGCGTATATTTGTGTAAAGTCCATGTCGTTTCCGCGGCCGGTTTACAATGGTGTCACGGAATGCGTGTCTTTAGCGTCGTTCTGTTGTCATTTCTCATACTGAGTCTCAACTGTTCAATGTGAGCGGATGGCCGAGTTGTTGGCCTTAGACAAATATATGCTTCCAGAGTCTGCTCTTTTTTGTCTTAGGATGTATGCATTATAAGGATATATGTACGTTATACAGTGAGAAGTATAGGAGTAGCTGGCCTTCATATACCTTGTACTATCATTTTTGGAGGGGGTAGGAGAATATTCTGACATCACAAATGTATCCGTACCTCAGTTACTCTTCCATTAATACTGTATGAAGAAGGAAGTAGCGTTGGTAGGCAGGAAGAGGCAGCATGCGATGCTACGGGGCCGGGCACGGAAGCTTCCAGAGGGAAAGCGGGAAACGCTCCAGACGTCATCATGTTCAAAGGGCAGGGGCGAACATCTGTACTCCCAGTCCAGCATCCGTTCAAAAAGGTGCAAGGGGATAAATATCTGCTTCAGGGTGTTAAGGCGACACTCTGGTACCAAATGGACTTCCCTAATTAACCAATTTTAATGAACATTTTAGTTTAAGTTGCACCTGCCATGATATACTGTTGGTATAAGTTTCACTGCTCTATATTAAACAGTTTTTAAACTAAAAATTGTTTATTATGCTTTTGGAAAGAATTGAATAGTAATAAAAGGTATATTTTTCAGTTTAGAATTAAATTAGAGGCCTGAAATTTGGTTTGCTAGTTTTTCTATGTCTATGCAATAAAACTGCATTAGTTTTCCAAAATAATATTTATTAGAAATATGATTTTTATTTAGAATAGAATAAAAAGAAGTATTACTAATAATTACAAAGAAAAAAGGATATACTTGTATGTATGAGTGCGATCAACAAACCAATGCAGTTTTCTTTAACAAGTTATGTTTTACATATCCTGAAAATTTCAACTTTATCCATCAATATTTACCGCAAAATGGTTTACCCCAAAGCACAAAAATTGTTATATGGAGAAAAAGCTGTTTAAAGTTTTGGAACACACTTACTGGAAATGTTGCAAGAATCTAAATAATTTTGAAATACACCAATTTCCAGATGGATTTGACGCATAATATTTAATGGCCATATTCTGGACACGTTGAAGACATTTGTTAAAAAAAAAAAGTTTTCTGAAAAAATCGCATTTTTTGGCCATTTTGGTACCAGTGTCCCCTTAAGAGGCTATGGAAGCCAGCAAAGTCAGCGGTTCGATCAAGGTGACAACAAACGTGCAATAGCCGTTTAGTCTCTCCTGAAGAATTGGACGAAAATGGATAAAAAAGATTTAGGAATGTGCTAAGAAAGGGAGAAGAGCGGATTACGGTGAAGTAATAAGTTAGATTACAGCACTGTCTGCAAGCAACCCGTACAACTCTTCTTCAGTGGTAAAGCCTGGTTCAGTGGAAGGGTATGTCCACATCACTTGGATCAATTCTCTCCATCACATTAAATATTTCCCCCAAAAGACTGGAGCTTTATTAATGTAGTTTTCATGTTGGGTATCATCTGCGCTATTTCTAGTCTGTTCCATGTTTAAATCTAAATTGTATTTTTAATCTTACTGCAACTGCTTAATTCCAAATTCGGAACTTCAAAGAGAAAAAGAAAAAAGAAAGGAAGGGAAGAAAGACAAAGAAAAAAAAAAAAAGGAAAAAACAGAGAAAGGAAGGCAGTAAACCTTATCTATAGACTGGTGTAAAACTCGCTATTTGCCATTATGCCACTGGTGCCACTAGAGTTTCACTACTGGTTATCTCCAAAGTCAAAAGTTAATGAATATTTGCAGAAGTACGATGTCCGTTGTTCATAGGTTACTCCTACTCTGGGACCACCAATCATAACATACGAACTCATTCACCTGAGGTGTGGCGTACTTCACTAGGAAATTACAATTAACAGTATCTCAAACTCCATCCTGATCGCAGTACCACGAAAACAAAACAGCTAAGCGTGGTTTACGAAAATCGAATCCTGTTAATTGCGAAGTATTCATGGGCTCAGCAATGTCCTCTATCAAGCTAGAAAATTGAACCCTGGGTTTTCATCTTTACCTATAAAATGTAATAACCTGATTGTGTGCATTCTGAAATTTTTCGCCATTTCTTTTTGTAAATTTATCCTAATTGTCTACACTTTGAGAACTAACTTTTTACTTTAATTGTAAACAGGTGCTACTTAATGGAAAGGGTATGTTGCCTTTAATAGCTGACCAACACTTATCTTGCAATTGATTCCAGACTAAACGCACCCAAAATTCTGATGTCAAGTTTAATAAATAAGTGACACGTTCCCTTAATACACATTTTGAGTACCCTATTTTCACAACCAGGATAATCATTGACCTCCTTGTTACGACTATAGCTAAGCAATACAACTCATACACATGGCGTTAGGTATATCCAAGTACTTTTTGCTTCTGTTACCTATAAGGCTCACATTCCTCAAAACCATAAGTTCTAAATAATTATAGCATATGATTTTAAAATAATCTCTAAAGTGCTAATGCCATGAAAGCCCAATTAACGTCTCAGAATTTCCTATTATGCTCACAACGAGGAATTTTACTGCATAGGTATGCCACAAGTTTGGATCATAACCCCTAGCGCAACAGCCCTTCGCGGGCCAAGGCTTACCGAGGTTTACCCACATGGTCAGCGCCCCGAGCCCTCTCGGCCGGTTATGTTGCCTTCGCGACCTGGGGTCGCTACTTCGTTTATCAAGTAGCTCCTCAAATGGCACCTCCGGGACACCTAACGAGGCTGAGTGCACCCCATGCCAGACCTCCCAGCGGGGAAAAAATCTCCACGGCGGTACCGGGAATCTAACCTGGTCCTCCGCGGCGAATATTTATCTCCGTTACGAGTATAGCATAAATCTGCGCGCGCGTACCCACCCCCACAACACACACACACGCGCACGCACACACACACACACACACGCACACACAGAGAGAGAGAGAGAGAGAGAGAGAGATGCAGATCTTTAAACATAGCAAATTACTATATGTATTCGCATTAAAAAAGGGCGGTTAGCACTATGACAGTTGCACTTTTATTCCCATTTAAAGATATCGTGCGCTTTATTATTTTAAGTTCCCTATGAGCTAGTTTCGTTATTCCTAATATGTCCTTCAAACTACCGGAAATAACTGATCGATATCTATTGGAAAAGGCGTATTTGATTAGAAGTTGAAGTGCCTCACCATTTATGTGATGTAATGTAAAGCTAATGGTGTGGTGTGATATGATATGATATATGATGATATATATATTTCCGGAAAATTCTAACAACTGGTGACACTGAACAACTAATTTGAAATTCATCGAAATAATATGAAGACTACGGTGGTTTTCGAATTAACAAATTTTTCCATTGTAATAATATTGCAGAATTTTGCCGAGAAAGTGAACTGAAAAGGATCTATTATTTCCAGTCAGTGTAGCTACTGACCTAAGACTATAGTAGCCAACCGCTGCAAGCAAGTTCAGATTCCATGCCATTCCTGTTTCCACTGAAATTGCAGAGTATCAGTCAGCAATATAATGAATCTCTTTGAAATGACATCGGAACAAACAATGCGTGTTAGTTTCTGCCTGTTACGTAATATCAAATGTGTTGGTGGAAGACTTACAATATTATCTCTCATTTCTTCCCTGTCCCTCCCCCCCCCCCCCTCCCCAGTCAAGTTCGCTGGAGAAGAAACATGCCAAATGGCTATAATCCTGCCAGAATAAACTTTCGCTTCTAAGATTCAAATAAATAAAATGGAATACAGTATTTTCGGCCATATTATAATAAGAAATATGAATAGTGCATAGAAATGGACGGAATCCAGTAGACATTCAAGAAGCTAGGACAACCACCCATGTTAAACTTTTAATATCGGAATATATGAAGCAGCGGAGAGTGGCCCTTTCAATAGCACGAGAACTATTTTCTTTTTGAAGTTTACTTCGCCATCCGGATTTACTCAGTCGCCAATGAATGCGGCTTCTCCTTCGCCACTCGGCAGACTTGCTTTGGTTGTTGAAATTTTAATATCTCCTTTTATTTGTTCAACATTTTCAAAAGTGCTCATATTCGGAAGGAAGGCAGAGAGCATGAATACGAGGGTGGCGTCATTGATCGAGCGCTGCGTCACACACAAGAGCCGCTCCACTTTCTTGAAAGCGCTCCTTTACACGCTCAGTTAGAACGCTTGTGTTCAAACAAGCGCGCACAAGGTTACATGAAAAACTCCACTTGGTTTTCTTTTTCTAACATCCCAATTTTGTTTTTCAAGGAGACTGGGTTCTGCAGTCCTTAAGATATTGCTAGATACCGATACAGATATAAATATAGCACACAGACCTCAACCAAGTGTCAATGAAGTTAATCCTCTTTCGCCCACTATAGTAACAAATGCCCGCATTTCCAAAACTTACGTTTATATTATACATAGGTATTTACCTAACGCGGTCTATATCATAAGATATGTTTTCTCTCCAGAGTTGCCTAACCAGCACTTGTCAGCCAATAATCCTGCCTCATTACTCATTTTCAAAATTTCACACATAGCTTGATAACCAATATTTTTTTAGAACTTTCTGGAATTTACCTTTCACCTTTTCGATACCTGGCACAAAAGGTATCCTATTAATTGAATTAGCTAAGTCTTCTATTGTGCTTATGCGCTTGGACATTTCCAAACCCGATGTTTCTGTTTAATAGCTTTGGGCAACACTGCAAAATTGTTGGATATGAACTTAAGATTTTCAGATAGTTGATGCCGTATCAGAGACTTTGCAGTTACAATAGCAACAGTCCTGTTATGCTACACCTTGGCTTTCCGTCTGCATACACGCATACACAATGCTTTACTGGTTCGCAGAGTACTACGTCACGTTGTTTTCGACTCCTGCTTCTAGTGACAGTTGTTTGCACATTTGATGGCCGTGCTGTACTTCTGACGTCGTTCATACTCTGCATCCAGCTAACCAGTATCGCATGCGGGGGCACATCCCTTCGGCCTTTAATCATTACTGTTATCGGTTCTAATAAATTTCAATTTTCCTTTGCGTATCACGTGCTTTGTTTGTCGATAAATATTTCGTCTATATTTTTTTTAAAAAATCGTATTATTATAAATAATGTTGTTTACTGAACAACAAAGATCCCATTAACTCGCCGGTATCCCGACATTTTCTCCCGCAGTAGTTTGTTTTACATGTTGTAACTCACACATCTAAGCACACTTAAATACCATCGTCGTAACCCACTAGCTCGGGCACAGAAAAAAAAAACTGTTCGGCCAACTGTATTCGGCGTTTGGCTTTTATATGCATTTGACTCGATCTCCCTTATCCATCAAATACGTAGGAACGCAGACAATGCATGCTTGGCAGTAGAGTTACCGATCAGGGTCAATTTGCAAGAGATCCACTAGGTACAGACAGACACACAGATCGAATGCTCGTTAACCGTAACGAGGAGATAACATTACCGATGAGTGTACTCGCAAATGCTGGTTAAGGGGCTCGCTCATGGCATCAGTCGAACAAAATCTGAACCTAACTCATTTAAAAGGTGATGTTGAAACAGCGTACAGAGACTTCTGTTTGCCAGTATTATTGTCATCAAATGCATAGTTATTGTGATTGGCGGCTCGCAATTCGATCAGTTATAGTTTTTCTACCTCTTGTCCCCACTCCATAACCCGGTGCGTTCACAGTCAGTACAATATCACGATTATGTTTTTGACGTCAGCTTACATAATAAATTTGTACGCTGAGTACAAGATTCCATTCTTCAACATCGCCCATGTTTTTACGTTTGGTTAAAAACAACATATCTACAAATTAGGAAGTGCCAGACCTTTCAAATTTCTACTGGTCAGACAAGTGCAATATTTGAACATGTTAAAAAATAATGATAAACACTAATTAAAAAGTAACGCAGCATACATCAGAAGTACAAGACGTCAAGAAGAATGTAGACCTTCCTAATTCAAAGGAAAACTTCACATATAAAGTTAATCCGACACAAACATTAGACATCACATATTTACACCTGACAGAAGAAGTTAAGTAAAATGATACTCCAACTATGTTCTAAAATTATTGGCAGTAGAGACAATCAATACTAGATTTACAGAACGTGAATGGCTCCATATTTATAATGATGGATCATTGACATCAAACCGAGATGGAGCAGGGGCTGGAGTCACGTATCACCTGTTTTCCTATTACAAATCTTTAAGTTACGGAACTACAAACTTTGATGGAGAAATTGAAGCAATTCGAATGGTCCTACAAAATCTTTGTATACAATTTCACATTTTCAGCAAGCAGTTATTCTCTCAGATTCCAGGGTGGCAATTATAGCAATTACTTCCAAGTTGTCACCATAAAAAAACCAAACTATTATAGAATGTTGGAAAATCCTTACCCACCTAACAGCACTTCAAAAATACCTAGTCTTCCAATGGATACCAGCTCACTGTGGACTGAGTGGTAATGACAAAGCCGATTTTCTTGCAAAAAAGGATACCAGCAGTGTAGAGAAATCTATAGTTAATATATAATTTTCTACAGCTAAAAGATTAGTCAACTCTGAATTCAAAAAGAATTATTGCAAAATATTAACTTGGGAACTACCAAACTTTGAAACAGTAATTCCTGAGTATCCTCGAAAAACGGCAGTTGCAACCTTCAGGTTGATTACAGGACATGATTGTCTAGCAAAACATTCGAACAGAATTGGGATATAATCTTCACCACTTTGTCCTCTATGTGATCTGCAAGAGGAAATGGACCAAGACTACACACCTTCAAATATGCCCAGGCACTTCTAGCGCTCTATCCATCAGTGAAAAATATTGGAGAACGAGAGGACTAGTGACTTCATTGTCAGAACTCCAGCATTAGCCAACAACAACAGAAGTACAGGCCTGTAAGCTTAAATATGTAGTGGTTGACATCCATCACCCAAAGGCTTCCAGTTTTATCTAACACTGTTTTTAACTTTCCTAGTTCTCACGAATAGTACAGCCATGAAAAAAATGACAGCGCATTAGCAGAGCAGAATATTTTTAAGTTTCACGTTGTGTGGCAGGGCAATTTACATAAGTCAATATTTCCAACATGCAGCCTAAGTTCATGATAGTATCTGTTCCATGTGTTCTGTCGGTCATACAAATAGGCTGTCTCTTGAATCACCACTCGCATTTGTACTTGCAAGTATGTATACAGCTGCAAGTGTTGATTCAATACACAGCCAACTTGAATGTCTCATAGGCGGTAACATATGGATCAGATACAATAAGTAAACTCAGCTGCATGTTGGAATATCGACTTGTGTAATCCGCACTGCCACACGACGCGGAACTTGAACATATTCTGCCTCCTAATGCGCTCAATCATTGTTTCCACAGAAGTTTCCAAGAAGTTCCACTGTCAGATGCCTGCACCAGTAATATACATATCTTCATTTAGGTAAGATGTGCACCAGCGACTTGTAAGGTGTGTCCCATCCAATTATCTATATAAGAGTTGATAAAGCCAATATTACCTACTTTTTTTTCCTTTTTTTTTTTCTTTTTCTTTTTCTTTTATTTTTCCCCCTTTTAAAACTATTCAGGTTTTCAAATTCCCATACATAAAGCAGCTCATCTGAGCAAGCTGTTTTATTGTTACGTACTTTACATATCAACGAAACAGTCAAACCAGAAACACTAACGTTTCATAACGTTGGGATTGATTTGTTAGAACTATATACTAATGTCGACAACTCTGAATATGAATTTTCTTTTTTAATACCTATGCGGAATAGCGAGTCCGAGCGATTCATGCCTGCAGTCTCCGACGCAGCCATTGCTATGTGTGCACCTGCACTGAAAGGTTTCTAATGTATTGACTCGCTATGCACTGGGCACGGAGAGCAGCCCGCTGCGGTGCATTTGCCACTTAGGGCTACGGCTAGACAAACCGAAGAACAAAACGGGGAGGGAGGGTACTTATAACTTCCTGCCCCCTCGAGTTTAAGAGTTCTTCAGACAGGGAAAGCTTATTTTTCAAAGAAAATTTTCTTAAGGAAATCTGACAGTATGGAAGCTTATAATATATGGCTTCTTTGGTTGTCTATGTTCTTCTCAAGATGTTACTTCTGCACAAGTAATCTTTTCCGCAATAAGACAAATATAAACTGGAGAAGCACGACACGATTAAATGAACTTGCCTAGTTGGCAATTCATCCTTATATTGCCGCGTCTGATCAAGTTGTAGGCATAGTTTGTTAGTGTTCCAAGAAAATTTGCTTTTGTATCATGAACATGTTTGTACTTTCAAATTGTTTGCAAACATTTTAACTGAAAATCTGCGGCAGTTGTGAAAAATATAACATCCACTTTAGAAATGAGACCCTACCAAAAAGTGGAGATTTCTGCCCCAGGACCCAAAGAGTACACTTGTTTGAAGTAACTGCAAACAAAGGTAGGTGGGTAGGTGGGTAGGTAGGTGGGTAGGTAGGTAGGTAGGCGGGTAGGCAGGTAGGCAGGTAGGTGGGTAGGCAGGCATGTATGCAGGTAGGCAGGCATGTAGGCAGGTAGGTATGTAGGCATGTAGGTATGCAGGTAGGCAGGTATGTAGGCATGTGGGCGGGCAGGCAGGCAGACTTTAGATGCAAATATTGAAGATAATGTAGGTCTGTGCATGGTAGGAGTTTTCCTTTGGAGTGTTCCCCCCCCCCCCTTTTGTGACCTAAAATGTTAGAAAAATGAGCTCTATAGAAGTAAAACTTTTTAAGAATGAAAATCACAAAATGGCCTAAAACGGGGGTTTATTAATTTTTAAACTACATATAATTTATTAAAATTAGTGTATGGAAACCTATAAATTGACATATATGGATATAACTGCTAACTACAAACGAAAAAGTAAATAAGAGTTTGAGATAATTTAGAAATTAATTAAAAGTAAATAATTGTTCCATGATTTTCTTCGAAGAACCGGAAAAGACAATTTTTTTGAAGTAGGTCCTACAGAACTATAGCATCATCACTTCTGAGTTCCCTAATTTGGGACACGATAATGACCAATTATAACCTGTTCCACTATAATAACCACCCCTTCACCCGTAAGAAACCGGTTCGAGACTATTAAACAGAAATGTGGCATTTTTTCCGAGAATGCATATAAAGGATGTCAACCCTAATTTCTCAGTTGAATCCAAAACATTTCTGAAGGATGGAAAGTTAGCCTTAAGTAAACTGTCAATAATATAGAACCATTTACCTAAATGTAAATACAGAAAATTACAAAAGCATGACGCAAATGGCAAGAGAATGACAAAATAATGACGTAAAACTGGAAAGAAAGCCGTAAAACAGAAAATAGCACATGATCTAAAATATTGCAGTTTCATAAGCCCGGATCCCCGAAAGGATGTTAGCAGTACTTATGTTGCAACAATTAAAGATTACAACATGCCATCCGAATCCGAGCCCTGGAAATAACAAGGCATGAATACTGAAAGTCGTAGTCAAATTGTGCTTTTGGGTCTCATCAAAATAGAATGGGACATGCTAAATAATTTTACTAAAGCTTCACTATAGCCGTTTAATACAGCAACAGATATGACCAGGCTTGCTGTTAAAGCTGAATTTTTATTTATGGACGTTCTTTAACCGCTGAGGTTCTCACCATCCCATTCCATACTGGACGTGAAAGACCGTTTAAGTTTGTTCTTTACCAGGCTTGAGATTCTCTTACGTGTCGTAAATCTACGACATGGAACCACAGGTTTTACTTCCCTTTGGAAGGAAGTCGCGAAACAAATGCATTGCTCTCCGCCGGGAACCAGAGGCTAGCATGTTACCTCTAGACCACGGAGGACAGCTGGCTTGCTTAAGGTGGACTGTCTGCAAATAACCTATACGCATAGGACGGCAAATGTGTGAATATCAGCATTTCAATTTGTTCAACTAAAGCTCTAATGAAAGCTATCGATGCCATACGACGAGAGACTGAGCTGCTCTTTAAAACAATAGAGATTAAATGCCATAGACTAATCCTTTTAAAAATAAGACACCAAGGTATATTGGCGTGACGTGTAAACACGCGTGTATTTGACACTTTCTTCATATTTGCTATATTGGAAATGTTTCGTCAAAAAGTCTACCAGAACGTTGTTCAGAATGCCGTTACAGCGCACCTATACCAACATTTAACATGCTGTAGGAATTTATTGAAGCCCTGCAAAGCTTTAAACAAACATACCGATCCTCGGTACGTCAGAAACACTTAGGAGGAGGAGCAACAGCAGCAGCAGCAGTGAAAGAGGAACACGGCGAGGTTTTGTAATTAATAGCAACCAACTCCAGCTATTATATGATGTAATGAAGGGAATGTCTATTCAGCTAGCATTTTCACCCGCAATCTGTCACCAACCAGATGTCCTATATGCAGTCAGACAATGGAGCTCGCAAACAACATTTGTGAAATAACAGATATTCCATTCCACATGCGAGTGTTTATTCTGTTATTGTCAATTGTGTTGATCGAACGACAGATGGTTTTCTTTCAGAGCTACACAATGGATGGAAATAGAGCTGGAAATTCAGATATAAAAGCACGTTTTATAGTATCCGTTATCGAACTTCCGATGTTTCGTGTCCCCCATTTACTGAAACTCAAGATGTGCTCATTCCTGAAGACAAAACGGGGACTGATGTATTTTTACCATTTCGAAATTGTACTAGGATCATACCGAAAGTCCCAAGCAATCCATTGCTAGAATCCAAACCCCAAAAATGACACAAAAAAGACTGAAGAACCGTACTTCTACTTTACACAAGTTATCACACTGCGACGTAATTAGCTTCTATCACATGATCATAGACAATTTTTCCAAAATGACACATCAATGTTTTGTTTCGTTTCCTTGTTAAAGAGGTAAAATCTGCTCCTGAAATTCACTTCCAACTTCCACGTGCCTATGAAGATGTCTGTAGAGCCGCCAACACTGTTAGGAGATGGGCGAAACATTTCAAAGATGGGAACACCGAGTATCCAAGATGAGCCTCGTAGCGGTCACCCTCGAACTACCTCCGCGGAACACAAGTAAAGAATTGACGAGCTCATTACAAAATACAGACGTGTCGCTATGGATGAAATCGCTGCAAAACGTATGGCATAGTGCAGTGTAATAATGAAATTTAAGTTATCGAAAATGTGTCCGTAGAGTTTCGCGTTTATAGACCAAAGACCAACTTCAGAGAAGAATCAATACTCAAAACCTTCAGATTTAAAAACGAAGGCAATGATTTTTGTGAACTTTGTGACGATGATGAAAGCTGGTTCCATCATTACAAGCGTGAAGCAAAACACCAGGGTAATGGCGCCATACGCAGTTCTATCGTAAGGGTATTTTATGCTCGACCATACCCAAATGTCTGATAGCATTCCTTTAATGGACCTTCTTAAGTTCAAACTTTCATTAAAGGACTGGTCTTCATCCAATCGGACAATTCAACTTTAATTAAAGGACAATGTTCCACCAATCAGAATTCCCATGCAGCAATGGTAAAGCGCAATATCGATTAACTCTCGAAAAGCAACTAGTGCGAGTTTAGAAAACGCTAAAATGTTGGACAAGCCCAAAACACACAAATTAACCTGAAATACAGCATCAACTTCCAAGAATATTGCACTAAGCAAGTCCCGCAAATTAATTTCACCGATTGTACAATAAATAACTTACACATGAAATAAAGATCCGTCTGAAAACCAATATACTCAATTAGCCTTCTCGTATTTTTCAATGTCACATAGCATTCCATGGTTATCATTTTTATTATGCAGCTGTGACGTGCTGGAAATGAATCGATCGTTTAGCGCCAGCGCAGAACTACAAATATCAGCTGACGCAATATGTAGGTCATAGTGCCTGGTGAGTGCACAACATTTTACGATATTTCAACTATAAAATTAGGTATACGGTCGAACATAAATTGTCATATGAAACTTAACTATAGTGGTAATTAAGATGCTCGTATGAAAATTAGGAAACTCGTTTCCCAACACACACTCGTGCCTTAATTACTACCATTATAGTCTTGTTGCATAACATACTGTTTAAACTTGCAGAATAATGTGTAAAGAAATGGAGATTATATTGAACAGTGATAGAAAAATCTGTAAACCATGATGCTGTATTTGTTTTGACCAAAACAACTTTCAGTATGACCCTCGTAATAAAAGATGAAGCGCAAGCGCAGATTAATAAGAGAGATATCCGATTATAGCGAAAGGACAACCAAAATAAAAATTTTAATATTCTGTTAATACTTCGGGAACCAAGATACACCATTTTGTAATGTATCCACAGCCTAATTTATTTGAGAACTGAGACTAGCAGTCTTGTAGCAGAGGAATAATCGTAAATTAGTACAGCACTATTTTGGCACATCACTTTCTTTGTCCCAATATATTTTATAAAACTACACAAAAATAATATCACACAATTTAATTGAGGAAATTAACTTATTTCATGGTTTCCAAATTACCTACTGCTAATATAAATATTTAGATTGCAGTAGGCACAATGGATTAAGGTGAGACTGAATGACAATGCCATAAAATTACACTTATATTTCCTCGGTTCTTTACAATGTCCAACTGCCTTTTCACATTCTAAAGGTTCGGGCATAGTGGTCTTTTTTGCGTCAAAAATGTTAACTTGCGCCCTGGGTTTTCCTTGAGAACCAAAAATTACATTCGGGGCCCACTTTCCATGCTACATATTTTTTCAAAAGAATCGGAATGTAAAGGTGTGTGAAAACTGTCAACTGAATCTCAACATCAGATAGCCGACAAACGAATCTAAAGAGCAACGACAGAATTAACACCCTTTTCTTATGTTTATATTTCAACAATAGTCTATTTCTGCTCAAATGCAATCTACTCGTCAAGCCTCATCGATCGTCGACCACGAAGTGTAGGTAAACAGTAGCATCTGTGTAAGTTTGGTGCACTCCAGCGCTCTATATGATGAAACCACTGATGTTTGATAAGCACTTACAGATGTAAAGTTCTCTGCTGTTAATGTTTACCTTAAAACGTACTTTCAATGTTTCGAAACCATATCTGCGTTTTTGTGTGGAACCTAGTCTCTCTACAAGTTACAAGAACATGCTGCACAGGCACACTAATTGAATCCGCATGAATAATGCTCTTCCTTCTTTTTTCAACCTTTTAACGATTGTTTATTTTCCTCCAGTGTCCCAAAATTTAAACGATTGGTTTCCCCTTTTGCATTGTCCAATTGTTCACAAGTACATTTCTTGCCACTTTAGGATGCAATCAAATTATGGTAAGCACTTTTCGAACATAGGCCAGGTGCGCATAATATAATGAATATAACAAGCTCAAGAATATGAAAGAAATGTATGATATTCTTGATTAATCGCACATCAGTTCATTATGTGTAGAACCGTTCATGGAAGATTCAGAGACGTGGTAGAGAATGAAGTTCAATTTCCCCCAAAATATATTGGCAGAAAAAGTCGGGTCCAACTTCACAGCTATGACTGCCATTCGTTTCAACCAATCATTCTACAGTATTCACAAAAAATAGGTTTACTTTTCTAGGTATATACTTAAACGTTGTAAAGTGTTAGGTTCATATATATCAAACTAGGGTAATTTCGCAGCATTAAGGTCTTAATAGCCTAAAAAATAAAATTTACATGCTAAAATTTTAATTTTTTGAAAAATGCTTAATTTTAACACTACAAACACGATTGACTCAAATTATTTTTTGAAAACTGAAATGTTTACAAAAAACATGTAAATTAACTACTTAAAACAATTTATGGTCATTTGGACAACACGGTTAACTTCGCAATAGTGCTATGGTAATTTCGCAGTAATATCTCCAAAATAACTTACGACATATTTAGTGGCAAAATAAATTTAATTTTACTAACCAAACATAATATGCAGTGGCTGAAAATACATTTTTGTTACATTAGCGTTTTGCGCAAGAAGTCCTTGCGATATTTAGAAAGTCCCTCACACTTTACATCCCAAACACTGTATCCAGGCAACACCATTCGCATCATTTTCATACCGCCTGGAACATGTAGCACACGTATTTTCGTCAAACAAAGACCTCGCACAATTCTTCGATGTGCGTATGCATTTCCGTGTTCCTGAAGTAGACGGCCTTTCAGCTTCTCCAGTTTTGCCACTTGCAGAATTTTCCTCCGAATTATGCCCAAACGCTCTTGCAGAACTTGCTGCATTCTTCCGTTTCCTCCACGATCTTATGGGAGTGGGTAGAGGAAGGATAGTTTGGCTTGAAGGGAGCTGCTAATATACCTTTCACCTGCTATTATTGTCAACTAGCTCCTTGTAGTTTATTTTGCAAGTATGAGCAACAGAACTAGAACTCTTTAAAAGACTATGCATCTTAACTTGAAAATCGGTTAACATGGTTTTGCGAAATCTATTCCGTTTGACTGCAAAACTGACCTGTGTTTACAATGTCACATTCAATCATTTTGTGTATAGCTTACATAAAAATTCTTCAAGCTGGCACCAAAGAAAATAATAGTCTATGATATGATGTAAACTGGTACCTACCTCGGAAAGTAGATCGCAACAGCGAATGGCAAACTTCCTATTAAATGTGCACAAAGAACGGCAAAGACACTGCGAATAACAAATTAACTGAGAACGTGACAAGGAAAAAGAGTATTGAACTTCAAAGGCCAATTGCCTAGGATCTGGATGACAAAAAGATTGGAAGAGTACTCATAAATAAAGCATGACAAAGAAAACAAGTGCACACTATCGAACAAAGCTTAAAACTCAGCATGGGCAAGGATCTAGTTGTAGGCGCTTAAGGAATAGCAAACTAATAAATTAATAATACCATTATTACTATACATTTTAGTGAGCAAATAATTCTATGGAACAAATTTATGAGTGCGTCGTTAGTTGGTAACCGTGTCTTTCTTTTATGACTACTGTGCCGTATACCAAACTTTTCGCGGACTAAAGGTTCGCATTTCGTTTAACATTCTTCCCACCTTTTTCCTCTACCACAGATTGGATTTATGTGGCCATGCATGTGAATGCTTAGTCAAGGACCTACTGCCCCGCTGGATTAGATTTAGCAACTTATGTATCTTTGCATGTGTTTCAACTGGAAGTTGAATTTTCCTCTATTTTCAATTGTGTAATGTCGGATTATTTGATACAGTCTGATTCTACCTTTCTAACTTTAGTCTGCACACAGCATGTGTGAAAGAAAAATTATACTCCATCCAACCCAAGAAAGGCTTCTGCTATAAACAAATGAACGTGCACACCTTTAAAACGAATGGAAATTGTTCTTTGCTGCACTTTATGCATTGTCATCCAGTTTGTATTTCAAATAAGACGGCTCGTAATGATAGATTTTAATAATCTTTCATTTAAAAATAACTTCTATTAATTATCATGACCAAGCAAAAATCGAAATTTCAGCGTGATTTACTGGGGAGAAGCAACGGTTGAGCTGAGGCAGTATTGTTTACGGCTGAATGAGTAGTAGGTCAGAATAGTGTAATCAAGCACACAAGTGGCAAAGCCCTTAAAATTGGTGCGGAAAAAATATAGTTTTGAATGTGTCCAAGTTTGGTTTGAGCGTTAAGAAGGATACTGCCGCCATTCCTTACTGCTGGTCTGTAAGTCATAGATTTAATAAATACATTTGATTGAGACGAATGTACCGAAGTGACTATTGTAAAATCTCTTATTTCAGAACGATTAATGGAGTGGTTTCTAGTCATTAAAGTATGCTTTGAGGACTTCTCTAATACTATATCGCATCTCCAGGCGTCAGGTATGGAAGGTACGGATCTTCAGTGTGTAAGTGAATTGGACGATACAGACTCAGAATCTGTCATTGCAAGGGCGAAAACTTAATTCAAAGACGTCCTAGAGATAAACTCTGGCTGCGCACATATGTGCGCCAAAAATGACATTTTATTGGATTGCAACAATGAATACTCTGTGAAAGTTGATTTGTCTGATATCCCATTCTTCCGTTATATTACGTGACGCAGAATGAAGCTTCTGTAGATTCAGACTTATTTTAAGTGAAAATAGAAAGATTTTTCTTTCGATACATTGCGAATGCACCTTGCAATTTGGTGCAATGATTTGTAAAGAAGTGTATTCATTTAAATTATTTAGGTTAGTAATTATTTCTTTTAGTATTCACTGATTTATTTTCACTATGTAAGTATTTATGTATAATTTCTGAAGAAACATGTTGTGATATATAAACACATACACTGGCGTTTGTTCCTGTGGCCCAAATTCAGGAGGTCGCGGGTTCGATCCCCGTGACCGGGCACTCCGACATGGGTTTTTCCGTGGTTTCCCACGGTGTCACTTAGGCGAATGCTGGGATGCATTATTTCATATCACGGTTTCCTGAAGATCATTTCCTTTCATTCCATTTCCTTATCTTTCAGGTGTACTTTCAGGCGTGTAGTGTTGACAGTGCCGGGTAGATGGCGCGGATGATTGTGCATGGTAACTGCTGTTCTCGACGCTAGGTGGCGTTTGGCAGCCCTTGTCCTCCGTCAATAGGGAGACGCTCAGTGCGACAATGGAACCGAGGTGTGCTGGCTGCTTGGCGGGGCCTGACGCCGGGATGAAAAGATCTCAGCACTTGTTAGGGACTTCCGCGCGTCTCTGTGGCACCTTCGGTTCCCTCATTTCATCCTTGCCTCCTAGGGGGTGGTGACCACATTAAATCTGTTTAGATCGAAGTGAGCAAGGTGCGCCCTCTGTGTCTGTAGCCTTTACCCTTTTTGTGGCTTCTTCTCAGACAAGGAAAATGGTTGTCAGATAACACTTGTAAAAATAATTTACTTCAAACATATTATGGTAGGCAATTATTTTGCGTACTAGACCTGTAGCGGAAAATGGGAATATTAATTTGATGCCCTAGTGAGACTGGATAGGTATGTACATACATGTTGAGACAAAGCTAACTACAGACGCCCTAGTTCATGCGTATCTGTATCCTGAGCCAAGGTCTTGTTATGGTAGGTACCTTTGCCGTTAAGGTTTGTCATTAAAATAACATATGAAGAAACTGGTGTGTCTGAATGCTGCACACTGGCTGATTATAACCCTACATTATTACTCGACGACTCTGATGAACACGCAAGTTTTTATTTCATTCATTCTTGAATTATTTATTCATTTATTAAAACAAATATAGGAGTATGTATTTTTAATACCCAGTGCTCGCGCAGTAGAACAGAACTGCCAATGATCAATTTCTTGAGTTGCCGTTAGTAACTGTAGAATGCCAAGAGAGGAAGCTCCACCATGTGTTCAGGAAACGTCACAGCGCGGAGTGACACGTGCATTGTGTTACGACTGGATGGATTATAATTATCACTGATTGACATAATAGTTGATTAACTAGGAGTCTTGGGACTAAAGTATTCGTGGTCGAGTGGGGTATGTTATCTCACAAATAATTGGAGAATGCATTGTGGCTTACCAGGGAAAATGCCAGTCAGTTGATGAATTTAAAGTCATATCGGCACGTACTCGGTCAGAGTAACCGCACAGAAAGCTGGAAATCTGTGGTTCAAATCCCGGCTGTGGCAATGAATTTTTCAGTGTGATTCCACCTTTTCGAGCTTCAGCCATATAAACATAGTAGCTTTGAAAGAACAATTAATTATTATAAAATTAAATGTTTACATGCCTGGCATGGTTAGGTATATGGAGAACCTTCGTTTAGCTAAAACACCATTTGTGGTTATATTGCTTTCCTCTTTGTGTTTTATGAGAATTGGCGCTTTTATTAGATGAAAGATGTGTTGCTCTGACATTCCAGATTAAAGTCTTAATTCCTAAAATGAAAATACTTAGTCTTCCACAGATTCAGATTACTGTAGTTCGTGCACCCTCTATTTATTTCAGAACAAAAAATAAACGCATGCACTTCCTCATCACCATTCTGGCCCTGAACGTCTTAGCTCTGAGTGAGCCGCTCGCTTAAATGGTTCACGATCAAGATGATACTTACAAGTTATACCGCTCAGAGTATATTATTCTTTGGAAGGGGATCTGGAAGTGAAATGAAGAGTAAGTTCTTTTACTTTACAGATCCTTACTTCGTCCTCTTCTCACGTGTGCTTGTCCAGCGTGGAGTGGCGCAGCTTCTCGTAAAATTGCGACCATGCAGTCCTTTCAGAATGAAGTTTTACGCCTCACTCATGCTCCCTGGTTTGTTCGCAACACTCAGCTACACCGTGAACTTGGAATTCCCTCCTTAACGAATTTTCTTTGTCATCAGGCTCATCGCTTCTTTGGTCGTCTTCACCAGGTCCCAGGTGCGGTTTTCTTCTCCTTGGGCCATATGTCGCAGCCTCCAGACCGCATTCGCAGTCGTCTGCCGCAAGATCTGTTGCTACCAACTGACAACCTGTCGGACACCGCAGAAGAGGATCGAGATCTACAGCATTCTCACCATGTACTTGTTCCTGAGGGGCCTGTAGAGGTCGACCTCATTCTTGTTCAGACTCATAGTAAGTCTTTTTGTGCTTTTGTATTCAATTTTATTTCCCTGTAATTATCACTTATCTGTATCGCGCTGCAGCGCTGATCGATAATAAAGGCAAATTAAAAAATTAAAAAAAAAAAAAAAAATGAAGAGTAACTTACCTTCTTGCAGTACTCTAGGATCTCCAGTTTGTCCTTGAGGCAAGTGGCCTTGTTGTTGAGGTCCGTCACCCAGTGGCCGCTTTCTGCCATGTATTGACTATGGTAAGCTCCGCCCTTCTCACCTCCACAGAACATCGCCACCTGGGGCTCAAAGTGTGCTGCCGGTACATCCACCGTTCCGGAGAGTGCCTGAAAACATTAATAGCTATATATCAATATTCTCACTTAAATCAACTACAGAGGGGGTAAACAAAACAAAACGTTACAACCCTAGAAAACAGACTCCATCTTAGACTAAATAACAAGGTGCTGTTTAAGTTACAACGGTCTTTGCATTCCTGAAGGAGAGTTCAGTTCTGCAAGTGGTAATATACAAACGAGCATGTGAACGAACAATGAAAGAAAGAGAGAGAAAGAAAGAGAGAGAGACAGACAGAGAGAGAAAGAAAGAGAGAGAAAGAAAGAGAGAAAGAAAGAGAGAGAATGAAAGAGAAAGAGAGAAAGAAAGAGAGAAAGAAAGAGAGAGAAAGAAAGAGAGAAAGAAAGAAAGAAAGAGAGAAAGAAAGAAAGAAAGACAGAAAGAAAGAAAGAAAGAAAGTCTTCAATGAACCAGAATATTTTAAGGTTTACAGTACTTATGAGGCTACCTTGCCTTGTATTCATTAGCATGACTAATATTTAAAACTAATAGCATTTGTACGAGGTGTATTTGAACATTTACTAATAAAACCATGACTTGCAACCTAGAAATCAATATTTCAAACTTAATACTTCATTTTGAGTTAATTTAAGCAAAAGCAATAACTGTATGTTTACATTAAAATGGTTTTCAGCTGAAATATCTTTGCACTATGAAGTTTCTAAATCACGCATTCTGACCTCGGGAGTTCCTGTGTCTGCGTGTGTGCGTGTCTCTCTGTCTCTCTGTCTCTCTGTGTCTGCGTGTGTGCGTGTCTCTGTGTGTGTGTGTGTGTGTGTGTGTGTGTGTGTGTGTGAGAGAGAGAGAGAGAGAGAGAGAGAGAGAGAGAGAGAGAGAGAGAGAGAGAGAGAGAGAGAGAGAGAGGTATTGGAAGTGTCGTCAAGATTGTTGCTGTTCTTTGTCATCTATTTATCTGTGTTATGTTCTAGGGCACCAATATCATAGTGGTGGAATGTAGCGTGCTGGCCAACTGTTAGGATTTACTCGCTTTTACTCAAACTTGAGCAAAGCATTTGTAACATCAAGCTCACATAATTCCAGCAGTTTCATCAGCACATACATGGTGTTGCCTGCAACTTGAAACAGTTTCTTGTGAATATTTATGTGGAAGCAGAAAGCAGAAAATGACATTTTCTTTATATACCTCACATATTAGCTATCACGATGCTAATGGCCAGGGAGCCATCCCGACTGTACAATACAAAGAAAGGTACAGGCATATAGGTACCATATAAAAGTATGAATTTGTGAATAAATGTATTGGAAGATTGTGAATTGTAAGCTATAATTGTACAATAAATTCAATTCAGCTCAGGAATGTGATTTTTTTCTCTTATTTTCTGATTAGTTTATTGTTTATGTAATATAGGTAGTCTAGTTTTATAAAGGTTAATTTGAATGTAAGGCACGCTCCTTTATGGAAATTACAATGCCCTTTGTTTTTTAAATAAGTATGAAATTAACAATGTTAAATGAAAAATCGGCCGGGAGGGTTTGGGGCGCTGACCACGTCCCACTCTGTCGGTCCGGGTGGCTCAGTTGGTTAGCCGCTGGCCTACTGATCCCAAGGTCGCGGGTTTAGATCCGGCACAGACCAATGTTATTTAAGTGTGCTTAAAAACGACAGCCCCATGTCAGTAGATTTACTGGCGTGTAGAAGAACTTCAATGGGACGAAATTCCAGCACACCGGCGACGCTGATGTGATCCAGGCAATTGTCTGCGTCGCTAAACAACAAATTTTAATTTAAACGTCCCACTCTTCACCACTGGACCCCACCCATGACGCCTATAGTGGGCAGAGGTGCAGATACAACGTCTGGACGGCAGCCAAGGCTACACCTAAGGGGATCTAGTGCCATAGCGCAAGACAAATGAAAAATTCATTCTTTGTGCCTTATGACTTATAATTCAATAGGTAGCCCGTTGGGATTATAATCGTTAACTGCGAGTACGTCGGATGTCTCGATTTTTAGCAGATCATTGTATATATATTAAGGAAGGGGCATGCATGGACTTAAATAAGAAACTGAAGCTCTAGAATAAAAATGTGTAAACTCGCGCACATTCCTTTTCCTGTTGTCCTAATCGTACAAAAATGATCCTTGCTTACACTTCTAGCTATGATAAATTTTCCTTAGAAATGGTTCTAAATTCGGCGGTATGAAATTGGTGATATGTAAGTTCTGATATATATGACCAAAATATTAAAAAATAACCAGAAAATGATGACTTTGTGACCTTAAAAATGACTTCAGCGAACAAAGAATTACTTTAAAATCACCCTCACTTGGTGAGTGAGTTGAGCGGAGTGAGTTGAGCGGAGTCAGTGGAGTGCAGCGAGTGGAGTGCAGCGAGTGGAGTGCAGCGAGTGGAGTGCAGTGAGTGGAGTGCAGTGAGTGAAGTGCAGTGAGTAAAGCGAGTGTAGTGCAGTGAGTGGAGTGCAGCGAGTGGAGTGCAGCGAGTGGAGTGCAGCGAGTGGAGTGCAGTGAGTGGAGTGCAGTGAGTGAAGTGCAGTGAGTAAAGCGAGTGGAGTGCAGTGAGTGCAGTGAGTGGAGTGCAGTGAGTGGAGTGCAGTGAGTGGAGTGCAGTGAGTGGAGCGAGTGGAGTGCAGTGAGTGGAGTGCAGTGAGTGGAGTGCAGTGAGTGGAGTGCAGTGAGTGCAGTGCAGTGAGTGCAGTGCAGTGAGTGGAGTGCAGTGAGTGGAGTGCAGTGAGTGGAGCGAGTGGAGTGCAGTGAGTGGAGTGCAGTGAGTGAAGCGAGTGAGTGGAGTGCAGCGAGTGGAGTGCAGTGAGTGGAGTGCAGTGAGTGGAGTGCAGTGAGTGGAGTGCAGTGAGTGGAGCGAGTAGAGTACAGTGAGTGGAGTGAATGAGGTGAGTGAGTGAGTGGAGTGCAGTGAGTGGAGTGCAGTGAGTGGAGTGCAGTGAGTGGAGTACAGTGAGTGGAGTGCAGTGAGTGAAGTGCAGTGAGTGAAGCGAGTGGAGTGCAGCGAGTGGTGTGCAGCGAGTGGAGTGCAGTGAGTGAAGCGAGTGGAGTGCAGTGAGTGGAGTGCAGTGAGTGGAGTGCAGCGAGTGGAGTGCAGCGAGTGGAGTGCAGCGAGTGGAGTGCAGCGAGTGGAGTGCAGCGAGTGGAGTGCAGCGAGTGGAGTGCAGCGAGTGGAGTGCAGCGAGTGGAGTGCAGCGAGTGGAGTGCAGCGAGTGGAGAGCAGCGAGTGGAGTGCAGCGAGTGCAGTGAGTGGAGTGCAGTGAGTGGAGTGCAGTGAGTGGAGCGAGTGAGTGGAGTGCAGTGAGTGGAGTGCAGTGAGTGGAGTGCAGTGAGTGGAGCGAGTGAGTGGAGTGCAGTGAGTGGAGTGCAGTGAGTGGAGTGCAGTGAGTGGAGCGAGTGAGTGGAGTGCAGTGAGTGGAGTGCAGTGAGTGGAGTGCAGTGAGTGGAGTGCAGTGAGTGGAGTGCAGTGAGTGGAGCGAGTGAGTGGAGTGCAGTGAGTGGAGCGAGTGGAGTGCAGTGAGTGGAGTGCAGTGAGTGAAGCGAGTGAGTGGAGTGCAGTGAGTGGAGTGCAGTGAGTGAAGCGAGTGAGTGGAGTGCAGTGAGTGAAGCGAGTGAGTGGAGTGCAGTGAGTGAAGCTAGTGGAGTGCAGTGAGTGGAGTGCAGTGAGTGGAGTGCAGTGAGTGAAGTGCAGTGAGTGAAGCGAGTGAGTGGAGTGCAGTGAGTGCAGTGAGTGGAGTGCAGTGAGTGGAGTGCAGTGAGTGAAGCGAGTGAGTGGAGTGCAGTGAGTGAAGTGCAGTGAGTGAAGCGAGTGGAGTGCAGTGAGTGGAGTGCAGTGACTGAAGTGCAGTGAGTGAAGCGAGTGGAGTGCAGCGAGTGGAGTGCAGCGAGTGGAGTGCAGCGAGTGGAGTGCAGCGAGTGAAGTGCAGTGAGTGAAGTGCAGTGAGTGAAGCGAGTGGAGTGCAGCGAGTGGAGTGCAGCGAGTGGAGTGCAGTGAGTGGAGTGCAGTGAGTGAAGTGCAGTGAGTGGAGTGCAGTGAGTGGAGTGCAGTGAGTGGAGTGCAGTGAGTGCAGTGAGTGGAGTGCAGTGAGTGGAGCGAGTGAGAGGAGTGCAGTGAGTGGAGTGAGCGGAGTGCAGTGAGTGAAGCGAGTGAGTGGAGTGCAGTGAGTGGAGTGCAGTGAGTGGAGCGAGTGAGTGGAGTGCAGTGAGTGGAGCGAGTGAGTGGAGTGCAGTGAGTGGAGTGCAGTGAGTGGAGTGCAGTGAGTGGAGCGAGTGGAGTGCAGTGAGTGGAGCGAGTGGAGTGCAGTGAGAGGAGCGAGTGGAGAGCAGTGAGAGGAGCGAGTGCAGTGAGTGGAGTGCAGTGAGTGGAGCGAGCGAGTGGAGTGCAGTGAGTGGAGCGAGCGAGTGGAGTGCAGTGAGTGGAGTGCAGTGAGTGGAGTGAAGTGAGTGGAGTGCAGTGGGTGGAGTGAAGTGAGTGGAGTGCAGTGAGTGGAGTGCAGTGAGTGGAGCGAGTGAGTGGAGCGAGTGAGTGGAGTGCAGTGAGTGGAGCGAGTCAGTGGAGTGCAGTGAGTGGAGCGAGCCAGTGGAGTGCAGTGAGTGGAGCGAGTGAGTGGAGTGCAGTGAGTGGAGCGAGTGAGTGGAGTGCAGTGAGTGGAGCGAGTGATTGCAGTGCAGTGAGTGGAGCGAGTGAGTGGAGTGCAGTGAGTGGAGCGAGTGAGTGGAGTGCAGTGAGTGGAGCGAGTGAGTGGAGTCCAGTGAGTGGAGCGAGTGAGTAGAGTGCAGTGAGTGGAGCGAGTGAGTGGAGTGCAGTGAGTGGAGCGAGTCAGTGGAGTGCAGTGAGTGGAGCGAGTGAGTGGAGTGCAGTGAGTGGAGCGAGTGAGTGGAGTGCAGTGAGTGGAGCGAGTGAGTGGAGCGAGTGAGTGGAGTGCAGTGAGTGAAGCTAGTGGAGTGCAGTGAGTGGAGTGCAGTGAGTGGAGTGCAGTGAGTGAAGTGCAGTGAGTGAAGCGAGTGAGTGGAGTGCAGTGAGTGCAGTGAGTGGAGTGCAGTGAGTGGAGTGCAGTGAGTGAAGCGAGTGAGTGGAGTGCAGTGAGTGAAGTGCAGTGAGTGAAGCGAGTGGAGTGCAGTGAGTGGAGTGCAGTGACTGAAGTGCAGTGAGTGAAGCGAGTGGAGTGCAGCGAGTGGAGTGCAGCGAGTGGAGTGCAGCGAGTGGAGTGCAGCGAGTGAAGTGCAGTGAGTGAAGTGCAGTGAGTGAAGCGAGTGGAGTGCAGCGAGTGGAGTGCAGCGAGTGGAGTGCAGTGAGTGGAGTGCAGTGAGTGAAGTGCAGTGAGTGGAGTGCAGTGAGTGGAGTGCAGTGAGTGGAGTGCAGTGAGTGCAGTGAGTGGAGTGCAGTGAGTGGAGCGAGTGAGAGGAGTGCAGTGAGTGGAGTGAGCGGAGTGCAGTGAGTGAAGCGAGTGAGTGGAGTGCAGTGAGTGGAGTGCAGTGAGTGGAGCGAGTGAGTGGAGTGCAGTGAGTGGAGCGAGTGAGTGGAGTGCAGTGAGTGGAGTGCAGTGAGTGGAGTGCAGTGAGTGGAGTGCAGTGAGTGGAGCGAGTGGAGTGCAGTGAGTGGAGCGAGTGGAGTGCAGTGAGAGGAGCGAGTGGAGAGCAGTGAGAGGAGCGAGTGCAGTGAGTGGAGTGCAGTGAGTGGAGCGAGCGAGTGGAGTGCAGTGAGTGGAGCGAGCGAGTGGAGTGCAGTGAGTGGAGTGCAGTGAGTGGAGTGAAGTGAGTGGAGTGCAGTGGGTGGAGTGAAGTGAGTGGAGTGCAGTGAGTGGAGTGCAGTGAGTGGAGCGAGTGAGTGGAGCGAGTGAGTGGAGTGCAGTGAGTGGAGCGAGTCAGTGGAGTGCAGTGAGTGGAGCGAGCCAGTGGAGTGCAGTGAGTGGAGCGAGTGAGTGGAGTGCAGTGAGTGGAGCGAGTGAGTGGAGTGCAGTGAGTGGAGCGAGTGATTGCAGTGCAGTGAGTGGAGCGAGTGAGTGGAGTGCAGTGAGTGGAGCGAGTGAGTGGAGTGCAGTGAGTGGAGCGAGTGAGTGGAGTCCAGTGAGTGGAGCGAGTGAGTAGAGTGCAGTGAGTGGAGCGAGTGAGTGGAGTGCAGTGAGTGGAGCGAGTCAGTGGAGTGCAGTGAGTGGAGCGAGTGAGTGGAGTGCAGTGAGTGGAGCGAGTGAGTGGAGTGCAGTGAGTGGAGCGAGTGAGTGGAGCGAGTGAGTGGAGTGCAGTGAGTGGAGCGAGTGAGTGGAGTGCAGTGAGTGGAGCGAGTGAGTGGAGTGCAGTGAGTGGAGCGAGTGAGTGGAGTACAGTGAGTGGAGCGAGTGAGTGGAGTGCAGTGAGTGGAGCTAGTGGAGTGCAGTGAGTGGAGCGAGTGGAGTGCAGTGAGTGGAGCGAGTGGAGTGCAGTGAGTGGAGCGAGTGAGTGGAGTGCAGTGAGTGGAGCGAGTGAGTGGAGTGCAGTGAGTGGAGCGAGTGAGTGGAGTGCAGTGAGTGGAGCGAGTGAGTGGAGTGCAGTGAGTGGAGCGAGTGAGTGGAGTGCAGTGAGTGGAGCGAGTGAGTGGAGTGCAGTGAGTGGAGCGAGTGGAGTGCAGTGAGTGGAGCGAGTGGAGTGCAGTGAGTGGAGCGAGAGGAGTGCAGTGAGTGGAGTGCAGTGAGTGGAGCGAGTGAGTGCAGGGAGTGGAGCGACTGAGTGGAGTGAGTGGAGCGAGTGAGTGGAGTGCAGTGAGTGGAGCGAGTGAGTGGAGTGCAGTGAGTGGAGCGAGTGGAGTGCAGTGAGTGGAGCGAGTGGAGTGCAGTGAGTGGAGCGAGTGAGTGGAGTGCAGAGTGAAGCGAGTGAGTGGAGTGCAGTGAGTGAAGCGAGTGAGTGGAGTGCAGTGAGTGAAGCGAGTGAGTGGAGTGCAGTGAGTGAAGCGAGTGAGTGGAGTGCAGTGAGTGGAGCGAGTGGAGTGCAGTGAGTTGAGCGAGTTGAGTGCAGTGAGTGGAGTGCAGTGAGTGGAGCGAGTGAGTGGAGTGCAGTGAGTGGAGCGAGTGAGTGGAGTGAGTGGAGTGCAGTGAGTGGCTTGAAGTGAGTGGAGTGAGTGGAATGAAGTGAATGGAGTGAGTGGAGTGAAGTGAGCGGAGTGAGTTGAGTGGGCGGAGTGAGTTGAGCGAGCGGAGTGAGTTGAGAGCCCGGAGTGAGTTCGGTGAGCGGAGTGAGTTGAGTGATCGGAATGAGTTGAGTGATCGGTGTTAGTTGAGTGATCGGAGTGAGTTGAGTGATCGGAGTGAGTTGAGTGATCGGTGTGAGTTGAGTGATCGGTGTGAGTTGAGCGAGCGGAGTGAGTTGAGCGGGCGGAGTGAGTTGAGTGGGCGGAGTGAGTTGAGTGGGCGGAGTGAGTTGAGTGATCGGAGTGAGTTGAGTGGGCGGAGTGAGTTGAGTGGGCGGAGTGAGTTGAGTGGGCGGAGTGAGTTGAGTGATCGGTGTGAGTTGAGTGATCGGTGTGAGTTGAGTGATCGGTGTGAGTTGAGTGGGCGGAGTGAGTTGAGCGAGCGGAGTGAGTTGAGTGGGCAGAGTGAGTTGAGGGATCGGTGTGAGTTGAGTGGGCGGAGTGAGTTGAGTGATCGGAGTGAGTTGAGTGATCGGAGTGAGTTGAGTGATCGGAGTGAGTTGAGTGATCGGAGTGAGTTGAGTGGGCGGAGTGAGTTGAGTGATCGGAGTGAGTTGAGTGATCGGAGTGAGTTGAGTGATCGGTGTGAGTTGAGCGATCGGTGTGAGTTGAGTGGGCGGAGTGAGTTGAGCGAGCGGAGTGAGTTTAGTGGGCGGAGTGAGTTGAGCGAGCGGAGTGAGTTGAGTGGGCGGAGTGAGTTGAGTGGGCGGAGTGAGTTGAGTGGGCAGAGTGAGTTGAGTGGGCGGAGTGAGTTGAGCGAGCGGAGTGAGTTGAGAGCCCGGAGTGAGTTGATAGCCCGGAGTGAGTTGAGAGCCCGGAGTGAGTTGAGAGCCCGGAGTGAGTTCGGTGAGCGGAGTGAGTTGAGTGATCGGAGTGAGTTGAGTGATCGGTGTGAGTTGAGTGATCGGTGTGAGTTGAGTGATCGGTGTGAGTTGAGTGGGCGGAGTGAGTTGAGCGAGCGGAGTGAGTTGAGTGGGCGGAGTGAGTTGAGTGATCGGTGTGAGTTGAGTGGGCGGAGTGAGTTGAGCGGGCGGAGTGAGTTGAGTGATCGGAGTGAGTTGAGTGATCGGAGTGAGTTGAGTGATCGGTGTGAGTTGAGTGATCGGAGTGAGTTGAGTGATCGGAGTGAGTTGAGTGATCGGAGTGAGTTGAGCGAGCGGAGTGAGTTGAGTGGGCGGAGTGAGTTGAGTGGGCGGAGTGAGTTGAGCGAGCGGAGTGAGTTGAGAGCCCGGAGTGAGTTCGGTGAGCGGAGTGAGTTGAGTGATCGGAGTGAGTTGAGTGATCGGTGTGAGTTGAGTGATCGGTGTGAGTTGAGTGGGCGGAGTGAGTTGAGTGGGCGGAGTGAGTTGAGTGATCGGTGTGAGTTGAGTGATCGGTGTGAGTTGAGTGGGCGGAGTGAGTTGAGCGAGCGGAGTGAGTTGAGTGGGCGGAGTGAGTTGAGTGATCGGTGAGTTGAGTGATCGGAGTGAGTTGAGTGTACGGTGTGAGTTGAGTGATCGGAGTGAGTTGAGTGGGCGGAGTGAGTTGAGCGAGCGGAGTGAGTTGAGTGGGCGGAGTGAGTTGAGCGAGCGGAGTGAGTTGAGCGAGCGGAGTGAGTTGAGCGAGCGGAGTGAGTTGAGTGGGCGGAGTGAGTTGAGCGAGCGGATTGAGTTGAGAGCCCGGAGTGAGTTCGGTGAGCGGAGTGAGTCGAGTGATCGGAGTGAGTTGAGCGAGCGGAGTGAGTTGAGTGATCGGAGTGAGTTGAGTGATCGGTATGAGTTGAGTGATCGGAGTGAGTTGAGTGGGCGGAGTGAGTAGAGCGGGCGGAGTGAGTTGAGCGAGCGGAGTGAGTTGAGCGAGCGGAGTGAGTTGAGCGAGCGGAGTGAGTTGAGTGATCGGAGTGAGTTGAGCGAGCGGAGTGAGTTGAGTGGGCGGAGTGAGTTGAGCGAGCGGAGTGAGTTGAGAGCCCGGAGTGAGTTCGGTGAGCGGAGTGAGTCGAGTGATCGGAGTGAGTTGAGTGATCGGTGTGAGTTGAGTGATCGGTGTGAGTTGAGTGATCGGAGTGAGTTGAGTGATCGGAGTGAGTTGAGTGATCGGAGTGAGTTGAGTGATCGGTGTGAGTTGAAGTGAGTGAGTGAAGGCCCCGTCGACAGCTAGGTCAATTGGGCCCCTTTCATTTGTTGATGTCCTTCCACATTTCACTTATCGTATCATTATCACTGAATACTGAATTACAATTCGTTACAAACAGCTTTTCTAAGTTTTCAAAATTGGCTGTATATTGTTAACTTTGAGGTATTTTTAGAGGTGGCGTATGACGTAATGTTGCGCAGTAGTTTATGGTCCAGTCCACTTGTCTATAAACAAGATAAAAGGGGTGTCTGGTTAGTATCTGTTCGACTTCCGTGTAATGTACATCGTCAAGCGGTGCCTGGTTCAGTACAGTGCCTCCCGTGTTGAGTAAGTTGAGCGGTAAAGTTAGCAATGTTAACCAGTTCATGAAGATGACACACCGGGAATCTAAAGGCGGTTTAACATAGGGTCTCTACGCAGTGTAAACCGCATAGTAAAGCAACTAAAAGACATACAAGTTGGAACTTCAGAGTGTTTTCCACTCCACACAAGGAAAGGCCCAGAAAGTCCCCCAAAGCTAGCCTGGATGAATTCAATGAGTCCGTAGTTCGAAGGACAATTAATGAATTTTATATTCATGAAAAATGTAGACAAACGCTAAAAAAATCCAGATGAGACTGTACATGGCAGCATGTCAATATTAAGAAAAATAATTTTGGCTCTAGGTTTCCGCTGGAAGAAAACTAAAAATAACAGGCGCCTACTAATGGAGCAGGGAAACATTCGGGGGGGGGGGGGGGGGGGGAAGAATTGCGTACTTGAGAGCAATGAAGAACATAGGTTCCATTGTCTTCATGGATGAAATTTACATTCATAGTTGACACACTACTCTTATCAGCTTGGAGCGATGAATCTATGCAGGGACTTTTAGCTCCGGTATCCACGAGGTGAAAATGCGTACCTACGGTTCAAAGCCCATCAAAAAGTGGTGATTATCATGATGATATCCACTACACCAGCTTATTCCTAACCTTCCACCCAACAGTGTCCTTGTAAACGACAATGCACAGTACCATAATGTCAAGGTCAATCCTTCTCCTAATTTCAACAGTCGCAAGTCTGTACGGACCATCAGACCGCTCAGTAGCTTCAACAAATTGGAAATTTAAACAGTTCAGCAAAACCAGGGCTATATAGATTAATTAGGAATATTAAGTCCAAAGATACCACGTACAAAATTGATGCTGTTTTAGCAGAGCAAAATCACGCAGTCCTACGCCTTCCACCGTACCATCCTGATTTAAATCCAATAGAGCAAATATGGGGCATAGCGAAAAGCTGGGTAGCACAACACAATGTAACATTCCACATGGATGATATTATAAAATTACTGGATGAAAAGATGGCAGCAATTACAAAAGAGGAGTGGAAAAACGGCTGTGAAAAGACGAAGAGAATAGAAAAAGAATATTTTGAGAAGGAAGGTCTCTTAGATGAAGGTCTTGAGTTAGTGATTCATTTAGGTGAAGAAAGTGATGTGAGTGATAACGAGGATAGCTTGTGGACGTTGCTATACATGTCATCTAATCCACTAGCCAACTTACTCCCAACATCGCTTTGCGTGATGTCTGTCAGGCACCACCTCTCTACACCTGCTGATTACGCATCGAGAACCTCATGCTTTTTTCAGCATTAACAGGGGACACAGTAGCATGCTTAAAGCATCAAATACTGCCGGTTTCTATCTCTTCTTCATTGAGCAAATACTTTTAAGCTGACGGACATAAGTAATCTTGCACAATATATCGCATTTAAATGAAGCGCAGTGTTGCAACATGTACTAGTTGCGAATCTTTCTCCGCGCGCGACCCCGAGTTGGCCGGTGTCCTGTACTTAGTCCTTCAATTGCTGCTTGATGGGCACTTTTAACTTTGGTATCCCTCCACGCCTTTGTCACTGTATGACCTAAATCTACAAATGACTCGTCTGTATAAACAACTGATTTCCCCTGGTCCCTAAACCTTTTTATGTCTTTTAAATATTTATGTCGCCATCCGATGGTATCGTCTCTTTCTATTAATATGCACTTGTTGCCCCGTCTTTCATATTCTAACCCCAAATCATGGAAGAACCGACTAAGAGTGTCCCTTGAGAAATTTGGTAGGATCTCATCACTGTTGACCCGTGACAAAATTATATTCAGCGTGGGTGGAATATTTGCAAACACTGAAGAATGAACAATTAGTCGCACTCCACTTTGCACTATTGCATCATATTGCGTTAACCTAGCGGTTTTTTTTCCCGCCCTTTTTGCCTTTTTTTTATGGCGTGCTTAGAGGTCCTTTCATTACTTCCTTTTTAATCCTATACACTACTGCTTCTGAAAACCCGATAGCCTTATGTGTTTCTTTTACTGCATTACTAACACTCATTTTATTGAAAAATAATCTAACACGTTCATAATTATTTGGCATTCCTTACTTCTTAATTTACCAATATATCGTCTCTTCCTAGCTTCCCCCTCCATAACTACAAATATTTACGGAAAATATTAAATAAATAGCACAATAACAGCTCACAGATTCCACACAGTTACACACACGACTTCTTTCGAACTAATGCTAGAGCTGCTCCTTATACTATCTTCTGTGTTAGGCCTGGCGCGAGAATACGCTGAATAGATGAATGCCTTTTGTTTGCCTTACTCGATGAAAGAAAGAGGTTACAGCCTTTTGGTTTATTTTAAAAACTTTCTCCGATCCTCCTCAACATTTGTTCTCGCTTGCTCTCTTATGTAAACTCAATAACAAAAAAAATTCACACTGCATAGCTTTTGCAGTGCGCAGATAGAACATTTTTCGAAAACATTTAATTTAAAAAATTGTAGCACTTAACTGAGTAAACATAGAGAATTCAAAGTAGGAAGGTAGTAGCACTATAGTTTACTCTACCTAAGAAAAAAATATAGATGCATTCTAGCAGATAGTTTGTTAGTGCGTGATGAGCATAGAAACAGCAAATATCGAACTTCTATCGAAAAAAGTTTTCTGAAGAAATATGGGCCTATAGAAATGTATAATGACTCTAAAAAGGATATAACCCGATAGAGAAAAAAATCCTGCGTAGGATGTGTTCAAACCTGAAATTTAAAACCACTCAATATTTACACCACGCTATTAGGAACCTGGGAACAGCGCGAGGATAGAAAAGGACGAGGCTAATGGCAACTTGCATGTGCTAGATAGAGACAGATATATCCCATTTAACTTCATAGTGTCAGATGGGTGAGACAAGGTATAGTTCAACACATTTCCATTTTAGCAAAGTTAAGTTTACTCACTTCACGTTCCACACACATATTACTTGCAATCGATTTCACCAATTCTATTTGATTTTCAATTTCGCGGAAATAGTTGATTTTACAATATCACTTGAAACACTAGCTTCTGCTGTATGAAGACTACCTTGAAATAGATTTGCAATCATTTTTAAAGTTTTCAGATTCCGAAACTTGATTCTACTAATAGAATGGTGCAACCAAACTCGCGAACAAATTGCAAAAGCCTGTATTTGTTCTTAAAAATGACAACTTGCAAAAATGCCCTATAAATAAAGATGTCTGAAGTAACTCTTAAAAGTAGTTTAATTTCACTCAAAATCTTATGATGCACATATATTTTCCTCATATCATTACTGTAGCATTTTCAGTCGGTCTGGGTGGCTCAGTTGGTTAGACGCTGGTCTACTGATCCCAAGGTCGCGGGTTCAAACCCGGCGCAGGCCAATGGTTTTTAAGTGTGCTTAAAAACGACAGCTCCATGTCAGTAGATTTACTGGCATGTTAAAGAACTCCTGCGGGACAAAATTCCGGCACACCGGCGACGCTGATGTGATCCTGGCAATTGACAGCGTCGTTAAAGAACAAAATAATTTTGTAGCATTTTCAGAAAAAAGATGCAGTCATCGAAACCCGGGCATTCCCATGAAAACAATAGCACGGCATCTTTAATGTTGTTTCACTTCAGTACGAAATTTGATACGTATTTCCACTTTTGTCTTTTGAATAAACGTTATTCACAAAAGGCTCAACCAGGCGACACAATGAGAGAGGGAGAGGAGGGAGAGTAGTGAGAGAAGGGAGAGAGGAGGAAGAGGAGGGAGAGAAGGGAGAGAAAGGAGAGAGGATGAAGAGAAGGGAGAGGAGGGAGCGAGGGAGAGAAGGGAGCGAGGGAGAGGAATGACACAGGGAGAGGACAGGGGGAGAGGAGGACAGAGGGACAGGACAGAGAGAGAGCGTGATTTAAATACCTAATTTAGCTAAATGATTTCTAGTTGACTACATTCTACAAAAATACGATAAATATGAACAATTTTAATTATAAACCTATGTAACAACCAAGAACTGGATACCAAAAGTTGTCAATTGCTTTGTTAAATCCGCTACTGGTACTTCAAGAGCTCAATACTGTCAACCATACGTATCGTTCACCTACGCTAGGAGAGAACAGTGATCACGTGGGACAGTTTGGCTTCCGAACTCTACAGTTTTGGTAAAATATGTGGCGCTTTTCCTATTAAGGTCACAAATGCTAAGCGATGCATGCTTCATACTCACCTGTTGAATCTTATTTTTAACTTCTCCCATCTCCAGAGAACTGCAAAATGCCGTTACGAAGAGACAGGAAAATAATGTATTCCACGGGAAACAAGACGCGGTTGGAAGTAAATGTGGTGGAAATGTTCCTCTAAAAGAAGGAAAAGCGTTTGTTTTTCGTGGATGATACACGACACCAACAACGTACCTCTCTTCGTTTAAGTTTCTCAGTTCTGTTTTGATGAAATTGTGTCCGACTTAATACTTCAAATGCTAGTACAGACGAATTAGTGCATTAAATACTACATATAAAATATATGTTTCATGTTCCAGAAGCAGACAAAATGAATAAATCACTCCTTAGTATTTAATGAACAAAGCGAATTCAGAATTGACAAAATCTTAGTCTGAAATGTTTAACGAAGAAGAGGAAGAAAGAGAGAGAGAAAAAGAGGGAGAGAGAGATTGAGAGAATCTCTGTATTTAACGCAATAACATGAGCAAACCTACAAGTTCTGTTAGTTATAAATAAGAGTGTAACACAGAGGTACAAATTATCACATAGAGCAATTTTAAAAATTAGAAAAAGGAAACTTAAAACAGAGTGGGTTAACGTAAACATTCTAGCTTATGGGACTGAAATCTCGCTCTCTCCCCCCCCCCTCTCTCTCTCTCTCTCTCTCTCTCTCTCTCTCTCTCTCTCTCTCTCTCTCTCTCATACATACAAACAATTCAGAAAGTAATTTACAGAAGGATTTAATTCATAAATTAAAATATCAACAAAAAAAAACAAACTAATGACATTTCATGGAAGTGTCATAACGACAAAAATAAGTTTAGAGCAGGATACTTGGAAAAAACTTTAAACATAAATACATTTTTTTCAATTTATACACAGTCGAAAAACAAATATAGACATAGGCATAGAAAATATATCAGATAATTTCCGAGAAAAAAATAAGAACATTCGTAAAGGTACAAAATAAACTTTCATTAAATTACGGTAGTGAAATCTGGGATAAATAAAGAGAAAGCTTGACCATTTTGATAACACGCTATCTGGCGAAAATAGAGTAAGACAATGTTTCCAAGAGTGGAAGACAGCCTAGAACACGGGCTTCAACTAAGTTCCCAGTTCTTATTGCCACAAAAATTAATAACAACAACAACAATAATAATAATAATAACAATAATAATGTTGAGAGAATATAAAGCAATGAAGATAAAATGCAGCTAGTCAGCTCATCTTGACTACTTAACATTTTCAGACAACGGTGCATCTATTTTGCAACCAGCACTCTTCCTCTTTTTCTTTAATAAATACTGTTCAAGTTTGAGCTTACACTACCGAAACAGCAGTGGGGCAAAGTCACTGCCAACCAGGGACGATTACTCAACAGAAATTTCCTGCAAAAAGAAGAAGAAGAAAAAAAAAAAAAAAGATTGAACTTTGGCACTAGAAAGCAACGCAAGCCGCGTGTATCTTACTTTACCGTGGTGTTCCAGTCCATTTCACATCTCATTTTGGCAAGCACTGCCTTGCTATACAGGACATAAATCTCGTGGATTCCCATCCCATGCTACACGAGGAAGGAGTCTCCAGTAGAATGTGAGCACAAGCACCACCAAACCTTGCGTAAACCTCCTTCGGGCCACCAACACTCTCCGAATAAGACTGCAACTATTCTCAAGAGGACGAAAAAAATCATCTTGGTGACAAAATCCGATGTACAAAATGTATACGACTATCCCAACCCATTACATCCATATTGCTTCCCATATAAAAGCTTCTTGTTCCGTATATATGTTAACAATGAAAACATATTTGCCCATATATCTAGTATCAATTAAAACCATATTAAACACATTTTGTAAACTGAGACAACTCAACTGTGCAAGAAGCATAGCGATTAGTATATGCTAGTCATGACATGTGTAATCTTTGTAAGACCTCATGAAAAACAAGCAACGGGAACATTTCAATGCTTAACAGGAATTTCGGAGGTGATTAACAGGGAAAAAATGTTTTAATATTAACAATCTATGTTTTCTCTTAGTAACTTTCAGTCTCTCTCGTGTTTTGCAGTTATATAAAACTCAATAAGAAGGGAAAAAGCTATTAACATAACAAATCAATGCATTCATTTGATTCCAAACCGAAATAAACGCGTTACCTGCACACGAGAATCGTTGCCTAGCAGCCATAAAGTGGTTTGTCTTAAATGGAAGTTTGATAGTCATTCGGTTTTCCTTTAATGGTTTTTTGCTGCCTACTAGATTATAAGAGGAAAAATCTAATGTGTTGCACTCACATGACTTTCTCTACTCTTGTACTAACCATTCTTACAAACTCTTTTTCTTCTACCTTCTTCGATTTTGAGATAAATATTTGCAGAAATCGTTTTCTTGCATGTGCAACGGACATATGGGTATACAGTAGGCTTTGAGCGATAGTCAAATCTTTTAAAGCTTGATATTCCGTTCTCTTTGCACACCTAACATAAAAAAATGAATAGCGATGTTCCATTTGACAGAAGTATAAGTTCTCCAAAACGTACACAAATAACAAGGAAAATCTCCGAAATGGTACACTCTACAAAAACATTTATTTGGACATGAACTGTATGTTTTAGCGAGATCTACCTTTTTCGTATAGTAAGATTTGCCCCATCTCTTACGGTTTACGAGTTATTCAAAACTCATCCAGCGTAAACAGGGCGACATGTGCTATAGCCAGAAAATTCAAAATATACATTTCATTTGTCATCAAAATATCTCAAATATATGGCATTTTAATCAAAATCGTTAAGAGCCGTTTTAAGGTGGAGTAATTTTGTTCAAAATCTCCGCGTCGCATCCTTGAAAGACATAAAACTTATATACCAACTTTGGTTTTTAACCGACTATTATGCTGTCCACAGAGTGACAGACGCAGACAAACAGACAGACACACACACAGACAGAGAGAGAGAGAGAGAGAGAGAGAGAGAGAGAGAGAGAGAGAGAGAGAGAAATACACGGACCTTTTTCTAAAATGCTTTTATTGGATTCAGGGGGCCTCAAAACATATTTCCGGTGAAATCTCGACATCGAATTTTTGGGTGGAATACAATACTTGCTCTACTTAGTAGTAGAGAAAGTAAACATGTTAAATTTTGTTGCTTCATTGTGAACAGCGTTTCTCAAACTACGGGTCCCAACCCACTGGTGGCTCGCAGGCGATGTTTTGGTGCGTCGCCGAACGACCCGTCAAATCTACAAAACATTTTAAATTTAAAAGAGACATTATTTAAAAGTTATCAACATTCCATCACGCAGTGAACAGTACAAAACTTATCTGTCTTCAGTGAACGCGGGACTGTAATCAGATGTAATGCAGCGCACCTGCAACAATGGGAAATACGAGTATAGCGCAGTGTATTTATATTATTACAAGGTCAATAACAGTTTAGTCAGTCTGAAATTTAATGAGAAATAAAAGTGTATTGGTAAAGTAGGAGTGTCAAACTGCCAATCCATTCTGTCTTACGCCAGCCTTCGTATTTCCCTCTTAATATTTAACGATGGATGCATGGCTTAAATCACGAACATTAAAGATATGTACACGCGAGTGAAGCTAAAGATCTAGTGAGTGTGACAGATAGTGTATCAAGTGTCCCTGCTGCGAGCTCTGACATAAGTAGGCCTATTAGTTGGGCGATTGACGCGAAAAGAAAGAAGCGGTATCAGCGTATATATGACGCGAACTATTTGAGATTGGGTTTTTTCGTGGTGAGGCGTGTGCTGATCGCACTTCCTTTGTTTTATTGAAGCACCTCCTTTTGTTTCGCGAATCTTGTTTTTCCCGCTGGGATGCGCTAGTGGTTTTTTTTTTGACGGGGTTTCCTCTCTGTCTCACCGCTGTAGGGACAGTCAGTCGGTGTCCTCCTTTCTTGGCGGGAAGGGTAAGTGGTCCCGTTTGCTTGTTTTAACTAAGGCTCAGGCCGTGTATTACAGATTGGCTTTCTGACCGTTACTTGCCTGGGAGGTGCTTCTAACGCGGATGAATTAAATGCAACCTTGTAACAAGTAATTCTTGTAACCCGTAGGATATCCACGCGAATCACTTAGGCGCTTTCAGATAGGCCCGAAAACTGCCCAACTCCTCGCTTTGAGGGGGAGTTGAATGGGATTATGTAAATTGGTTTTGTTTTCACCTGTATTTCTATTGTGTGTTTCAGCTTCCATTTCTGTTTAAAGGTTTGCTATGCCGATTAATCATTCCTGTTAGCAAATGTATAATTTATTGGTCCATAAATGTTATAGTTCTTGAAATCTTTAATGGTCTCTTCTCTTCAATTCCTTCCCCCCTCTCACGATTGTACCTACGCCCTTATGGTGCAGGCGATAAAGATGAACAAAACCCACATTGTGTATTATGTTACGAAGTTCTGTCAACTGCCTCAATGAAACCAAATAAATTACAAAGGCATTCTGGAACAAAACATCCAGACGTTAAAAATAAAAGTGAAGAATATTTCTCTAATGTAGTTTAAACGGGAAAACGTTGTTGTATATAAAGTGCGATTACTTAAGTCAAAGGCTTTGGGATCATCATATTCGGTTAGTTTGCATATTTCTAAAGCTGGAAAATCTCATTCTATAGGTCAGAATGTGATCCTTCCTGTGGTTAAAGGCATTGTTAAAGTTGTGTTCGGTGAAAAAGAAGCAAAGCAATTAGATTTAATTCCCATGTCTAACGATACAGTGCATCGCCGTGTCATTGAAATGGTCAGTGAGGTAGAAAATAAACTGATCATGGGAATAGGGGACAGTAATTTTTTTGGATCACAACTTGACGAATCAACTGACATCGTTAATTCATCTCATCTCATTTGTTTCATTAGGTTTGAACATCAGCGTGCCGTCAATGAAGAATTTCTTTTTTGTGAAAACTTACCCACGCATACAACAGCAGAGTGTATTTTCGAAGTTCTTAATTTTATTCATTTGTGATTAAGCACAACATTGATTGGAAAATGTGTGTCAGGCTAACTTCCGATGGGTGTCGAGAGACGTGTGGACGGCACAATGGTGTTTTTGTGCGTGTTCTTAAAGTGGCACCAGAAGTGATTTGGGTACACTACTTCCTTCACAGCGAAGCACTGGCTAGTAACACCATGCCGGGGGACTGAAAACAGTTTTTGATAGTGCAGTTAAAGGGACCAACTTCATAAAAGCTCGGCCATTGAGTGCGATACCTTTTTCCGTGTTTTGCGAGGAAATAGGTAGCAAGCATAAGCACCTCCTGCTTCACACACAAGTGCGCTGGCTTTCGAGAAGTTCGTATAAGACTTTTCGAGCTTAGGCAAGAAGTTTTCTATTCTTGAATGATTATAAGAATGAGTATGCAGCTTTGTTTTTAGACAACAATTGGCTGGTCACATATTTTCCAAACTAAATGAACTCAATTTGTCCCTTGAATGCCCAGTAATCACTGTATTCAAAGCTCATGATAAAGTCAAATCGTTCTAGAAAAAGATCAGTCTATGGTTAAGGTATGTTCTTTTGGTACATTAGATTATTTTCTAAGTGAAAATAATATTTCCTTACCGTCTGATTTTTGTGATTGTATAGTATCCCATCTCTCTCGTCTCAATAATGAGATTGAAAGTTATTTCTCAGCAAATTACAGTGAATTCAAATGGATTCGAGACCCATTCCTAAATCCAAATTCTGAAAGTTCAAATTGCCACTGAAACTAAGAGAACAATTGTGTGATATTAGTTGTGATTCTGACATTCAAACTCAATTTTTACACTCGGGCATAACTACGCTTTGAATGTGAGCCGTGAATATCCTGAACTTTCGAATGAGGCATTATAGTCGCTCATGCCATTCGCAATTTCATATCTGTGTGAAAAAGGATTTTGCACTTTAGTTCAAGTGAAAATCAAGTACAAAAATAGACTTGATGTACGCTCTGATTTGCGACTCAAGTTGAACCAAACATACACTAGTTTATGCGGACACGACAGGCCCATCCATCGCATTAGTTCGGTAGTGCAAAATATACTAACACTTGCTGAATTAGAATAGGATGGTATTTTTAATTAACGTGCATATAGTCATACTATATTTACTTTTTCATGAGTGGTTAGTATTTACTAATTTAACTTATGGGTCGCGTTAAGTTTAATTTCCTTCAAGGTGAGTCCCGACTTAAAAAGTTTGAGAACCACTAGCCTAAAACGTTAAACTCATACTTTCTATTACGGTCTGTTTTCCACACATTTTCCAGTCACTGAGAATAGCGTTTGTATAACACAGCAAAACGCTTCAATTTATTTATGAAAAATTTACAAACGACAATGTCTTGTACTTCTATTCGGCTGTCAGTTATAATAGCTACGAATGATGTAGGTGCAGAAGTTACACTTTTCTGTACAAAATGACATTATAAATGCTGTTCACTTGAGAACATAGAATGGGGAATGAGGAAAATGTTCTCTCACCTCTAGTATCCTCATTGTATCTAATTTTGTTGTGATATCCAGAGCAGAACTGTTGAAGCAAAACTGAAAATGGTTTAAGCGAACATACTACAGCAAGAACGCCAAAACGAATTTCACAGTTCATGGGAAGCAGAAGCCGAGCCTCACCTCTGGGCATCTGCCATTATCGAACAGTCTAAAGAAGCTTTTACTAGCGGGGAGAGAGGACGCAGACTGGAACTAGCATATACAGTCCTCCATATAGGATAATACGAATCGGAGTTCACCCCACCTCACCCCTGTTAAGTCTGTTAAAATTTGTAAGTGAAATAGGTAAAGTTGAAAGGAATAAGTCTCCAATTACTTTTACGCAACCATAATAATAAAATCGAGCATGTAAGAATATCTTATTTTAGAGGTGTTTTTCATGACAATTGAGGAGCAATATTGAATTCGTTTTATAGGACCCTGAAAGTGAACCAAAGAGAAGGAAGGACAAAGACGGATTATTTTAAGAGGAGCAACGAATTTGAGTTCATATAGTGTGACTAATGGACATCTATAGATCAGTAAATTTTCTGAAGTGTATGTAACTCTTGCATATATCTACTTCATACAAACAGCTTGTTCTTAAAATTTCAAATGCTCTAAATAATTTTGCAAAATAGGAGTAAAAGGAGTTATGTTTTACAACTATAGAAGTACGTAGAAGGAAATTCTATTTTTCTTCATTATCTTGATATACTCGCATCACAAGTATATATATTTTTCAAAACATGATGACCCTACCCCACTCCTTTGTCCGGGGCGGCGTTACTTTGAGGTACGGGTTTACATGGTTTGCGGTTTGAAAACTATATAGGAAAAAGAACACCGGCTCTGTTTATCAAGGTTACCTTTGTTTGCTAATGGCTCCCAGTGTCAGGAGAAGGGGTCTTCCTTCGAAGTCATCATGCTTTGACAAATACAGTGACTTCTGGCGGGTTATCAGATAGTAATCCCTCCTTTGTGTGGCTTGCAACTCCTCAAGAATAGTCGAGAATAAGAACAGGTGCTCCATACTTGCAATCATCAATAACTGCTTCGTTGGAGGAACATCAACACATCCTGAAGGTGCAACTTCCAGCGCTCCTCGAGTTGTCCGAATAATTCTAGAAAATACTGCGTCGATTATAGTGTGCACGTTGCTATTCCAGCACACAAAAAGGAAGATCAATGCAATAATTATATAACATTCTAAAAGAATAAATGTTATCTGATTGTTACCAACATATATTGATTATAAGGAGCCCCAAACAATACTAAAATATCTACGCTCGTACGCCATTTCCTACTCATCAGCGTATAGGTAACTAGCAACTGCGGGAAGAAGTAAACAAATTCTTAATATAACTACAAAGTTATTACTGCTATTATGATAACATTTTATGCTATTTTCACATGCAACAATTGATAGCTTCGGCGCACTTATGTGAAGTTTTTAATGTTATTTCGTGAAAGAATTGCACTTGGTACAGGTATGCCTATGGTTGTTTGCCAAATACATGCAAGCACATTTTTAACAAGTCTTGTTTTATTGCACGCGCGAAAAAAAGACAGGCCGAGTTTTCAACATGTTAATTTTATTTTTAGATGGAAAATTTATGGGTACGCACACGCACACGCGCACGCGCACACACAGTAATGCTAGCAATTTGATTTATTTGTACTTCATTATGAAAAAATAAGAGGATGTGTCCAATGATTTCGAAATAGAAGATGCTTGGAAAAGTGGATGTGAGGAGTTAATGTCGAAGAAATAAAAACACAGAAAGGAGTTGACATATATTTAAAGAAAAAGGTGCGGCTACTAATAAAAATAATGTATTTATCTACGTACTTCGTTCTGAGAAGTCGTAAATTGATGAGCCTAGCAAGTTTGTGGTCGGAATTTTCAATGATGAAAACCATCTTAACATTAAATAATGGAATTGATATTCGAACTTTTAATAAGCTGGTGTGTTTCTTTAAAAAGAAAAACGTTGGACATCGTCCGAAGAAATCAAAGGTATTTTTAAGGGCAGATGTATATATCCATTTTAATAATGCTCCCGACGACAATCATCCGGTGATGAAAGTGATTAATTATTGATTATGGTGTCTGCGGCAGCTTGCCGAAGAGGGGAGCTCGTGAAAATTATGATTGATGTTGTGGAAGGCAAGAATGGATTTATTGTGGTGAATATTCCAAAACGTAGAACAAACTTTTCTCGTTCCTTTACAGTGACTGAGAAGGCTGGTGGGAATCTTTATTACTTGGGAACTTTCTACAAATGCGTAGCACCGAGATCTACGAGTAAAAACTGTCGATGCAAACGATTTCTTCAACATTTCGAAGCCGTAAATATATTTATCTATCGGTGGGGATAAACAGTATTGATGTGGTGACTTCAAAAGTAGCAACATACCTACCTGTATTTACAAGATGCAGATTCTGGCGATGATGTTTCGTCACTGAAACGACAGAGTACGATATAATCTGGTGTGGCTGAATGTGGGGAATTCTTTGCGAAGTAGGATAAAGTTTGCCGACAAGATTTTGTATTGTGAACGATACTGAAGGAATTTCAGCACAGGCAGCAGGAATAAGTACAACAAATACTAGAGATCCAAAGAGCCCGAGTGGAGATGCAGGAATTGCATTTAATAGCTGTAAAGGTTGTAGTAAGATAATAAATATATCAAAATAAGTGTTTCTATTGTGATGGTTTTACTTCTCGCACTAGTACTCTTTTTGGTAATTTATTTCAGCAGTGAGATATTTGCGTAGCAACGGGTTAGATGTGGGATCGTCAACTTACATCTCAAAATTAGTAACAAATTATGGATGGCACAACATTTAATAGCGGATTGCTTAACACAACATGCTGTTAGAGACTTATAAACACGCTGTGAAATTACATTGTAAAAGCGGTGATATAAATATCATTTACACCTCAAAATGTATTTGTGGCAACAGGAAAAAGAATAGTAGAGTTCAGTTATCAGCCGCCTTTAAATTTTGTGTCTGCGTTGCATCGTGCAAAAATATAATTCAGAATAAAGAACCCACTCTTAGTTTACTTCCCATTTCGCGCCGAACTTGTGCATAGCTGTTCAGCTTGTCAAAGAATCGGATGGTAGATATATTCCAGCTGACATGTCTTTTTAAAATATATTCCCTATCGAACTCTACAAAGGAAATGATCTAATAATTCGCAATGTGAATATACTCCATCGAACTCATTCTGGGTTGAGATCCGCTTTGTTTCCATTTGATAGTTATTTCATCTCTTTCATTAGGATTTAGGTCATCACACGAGATAAAGAATGCGTGAAAGTACGCAAATGAATGTGGAAATTACCTAGTGGATCTTAAACGCCCGAATTATTTTATATTCATCACAAGGATTGAGAAAAACCTCATGCCTGATCTAATCACGTCTGAAAATTGGAAATTAGGACGGAAACAAGGTAGTGCGAGTGTAAGAAGTGGTCGCACACAAAGAAAATTACATTAAAATAAGAATAGGTTTGTTGGGTAAATATCTTCCTCTTCAAGGGTTCCAAAACACTTATTTCCGGTGAAATGTTCATACAGTATTTTTTAATGGAATGCAATACTTCTCTACCTAATACAAGTAGCTGTTACAGGAGGCAATAGGGTAAAAAAATCAGAGTGCGACTAAAAGCACCACATTTTCTACCATTTAAGGTGGCTTTTATGAGGGATGCCTTAAATTTGTCTTTCAAAAAAACCAATTCACAGACACACTGTGTTTGACAAACATTTTAGAAATCTGCTCCCCTAACTCGGTGCAAATTATACGGCATACTCTACTCATAGAGCCTGTTTAGTCAATGCGTGCGCAGTTCGGCTGCTTTCTTTGAGGAACCCTAATAATCGTTTTACAACACAGGCCGTTCCTCTTGTGCACTTTCAGGCAGAGTTGCAACATCTTAATATGAACTTTTGTTGCTAATGAAAAAGAAAAGAACTGGAATTGAGAATTTTGGCAACTGAGACCCCACGTGGACTGAACCTGTAACTGTCACTTCCTTAAAATCAGGGTTGCTATTGGTCTTTAAGGAAAAAGATAGAGGTTTGCCTTTTCTGAAGCGTGGAGATGGATTTATGAGTCATGAGTTATGGATAGAACACATTTCCTTTGAGCAGCAACTGCACGCGCGTTGACTAAACAAGACTTTACTTTAAGTGTGGCAGCCCAAGTGAAAGCAGGCACAATATATTGCAGTGCTTAGCTGCCTTTAATTAAACGAATGAAGCGCTCTAGGTGTAGCCTTCATTGCTGTACACGGAATTGTAAATTACTGCTAATGTGTTTCTCTCACGAGAATGTGGCTCTAAGGAATGTGTTTGACAACTCTAGCGTTTTATGAGAAACATTACGGCTAGAGTTTCAACATATCAACAAGGCTTATATTTCCGAGAAAACTGGAGTTTCTTACAGCCACATTCTCATTTGGGGAACACAGTAGTTAATGTAGATAATAGATCTAGTCATGACATCATCGTGAGGTGCTCCCCCTTTCCCCTCCAGAGATCAGAACATCCTTCAGATGTTTTTTCGTCAGAGGCCTACATTACTTTTAAGAGCCCTTTGCTCTTTCCACTGTTTCCAAGAATCGGTTTCCACAAGCATGTAACTGCCCGTTTCCTAGAAACTCGTGTCCGATATTGGAACAAGGATCAATACGGTTTTCCTTTAATCACCCAAGCTCTATCAACAAACTGTCCAGCGAGTCCGCTCGTTCATTGTGCACGAGTAATCAATAATGAACACGCTAAAGGTGGATGGGGCACGTGCAAGGCTGGAGAGTTTTCCTCAGACAAAGGTGAAATTTTGCTCAAGAATTCAGGGCCAGCTGACAAGACAAGAGAATGCTCACTTAGGGCCAAATGTCTTTTTTCTCCTGTGGATTAAATTTACAACCGCTCCACATGTAAAAATGGACTTCCAGAGTTCGCTTTCCATTCTACACCAAACTTACATGCAATGATTAGATCATGTATTATATTCCACCCAAAAATTGCATATCGAACTTCCATTAAAGATCAACGTTTTGGGATTTACTGCAATTAAAAAGGCACCCTTAAGAGAAACATAAAAACTGTGTGTGTGTGTGTGTGTGTGTGTGTGTGTGTGTGTGTGTGTGTGTGTGTGTGTGTGTGTGTGTGTGTGTGTGTGTGTGTGTGTGTGTGTGTGTGTGTGTGTGTGTGTGTGTGTGTGTGTGTGTGTGTGTGTGTGTGTGTGTGTGTGTGTGTGTGTGTGTGTGTGTGTGTGTGTGTGTGTGTGTGTGTGTGTGTGTGTGTGTGTGTGTGTGTGTGTGTGTGTGTGTGTGTGTGTGTGTGTGTGTGTGTGTGTGTGTGTGTGTGTGTGTGTGTGTGTGTGTGTGTGTGTGTGTGTGTGTGTGTGTGTGTGTGTGTGTGTGTGTGTGTGTGTGTGTGTGTGTGTGTGTGTGTGTGTGTGTGTGTGTGTGTGTGTGTGTGTGTGTGTGTGTGTGTGTGTGTGTGTGTGTGTGTGTGTGTGTGTGTGTGTGTGTGTGTGTGTGTGTGTGTGTGTGTGTGTGTGTGTGTGTGTGTGTGTGTGTGTGTGTGTGTGTGTGTGTGTGTGTGTGTGTGTGTGTGTGTGTGTGTGTGTGTGTGTGTGTGTGTGTGTGTGTGTGTGTGTGTGTGTGTGTGTGTGTGTGTGTGTGTGTGTGTGTGTGTGTGTGTGTGTGTGTGTGTGTGTGTGTGTGTGTGTGTGTGTGTGTGTGTGTGTGTGTGTGTGTGTGTGTGTGTGTGTGTGTGTGTGTGTGTGTGTGTGTGTGTGTGTGTGTGTGTGTGTGTGTGTGTGTGTGTGTGTGTGTGTGTGTGTGTGTGTCTGTGTGTCTGTCTGTGTGTCTGTCTGTGTGTCTGTCTGTCTGTCTGTCTGTCTGTCTGCGTGTGTAGCATATCACGCAAACCGAACAACTAACCCTCACATTTGGGTCATTAACAGCCATGTTTGAAGAAATAAAATAAAGTTTCCGGAGTATTAGAGTGTACGAGGTGGGGTAATTAGTATGCTTAGGTTAGGTAAGGTTTCCTTGATTAGTGTACTGAGGCTATGTCAGATTTTCTTGATTAGTATGCTAAGGTTAGGTGAGATTTCCTTTAGTAGTATGCTTAGCTTAGTTAAGCTTGATTAGTGTGGTTAGGTATGCTTGATTACTGTGGTTAGGTTAGGTTAGCTTAATTAGTGTGGTTAGGCTAGGTTTGCTTGATTAGTGTGGTTAGGTTAGGTTAGCTTGATTAGTGTGGTTAGGTTAGGTTAGCTTGACTACTGTGGCTAGGTTAGCTTGATTAGTGTGGTTAGGCTAGGTTTGCTTGATTAGTGTGATTAGGTTAGCTTAATTACTGTGGCTAGGCTAGGTTTGCTTGATTAGTGTGGTTAGGTTAGGTTAGCTTGATTAGTGTGGCTAGGTTAGGTTAGCTTGATTAGTGTGGTTAGGTTAGGTTAGCTTGATTAGTGTGGTTAGGTTAGGTTAGCTTGATTAGTGTGGTCAGGTTAGGTTAGCTTGATTAGTTTGGTTAGGTTAGGTTAGCTTGATTAGTTTGGTTAGGTTAGGTTAGCTTGATTAGTGTGGTTAGGTTAGGTTAGCTTGATTAGTGTGGCTAGGTTAGGTTAGCTTGATTAGTGTGGCTAGGTTAGGTTAGCTTGATTAGTGTGGTTAGGTTAGGTTAGCTTGATTAGTGTGGCTAGGTTAGGTTAGCTTGATTAGTGTGGTTAGGTTAGGTTAGCTTGATTAGTGTGGTTAGGTTTGCTTGATTAGTGTGGTTAGGTTAGGTTAGCTTGATTAGTGTGGTTAGGTTAGGTTAGCTTGATTAGTGTGGTTAGGTTAGGTTTGCTTGATTAGTGTGGTTAGGTTAGGTTTGCTTAATTAGTGTGGTTAGGTTAGGTTTGCTTGATTAGTGTGGTTAGGTTTGCTTGATTAGTGTGGTTAGGTTAGCTTGATTAGTGTGGTTAGGTTAGCTTGATTAGTGTGGTTAGGTTAGGTTTGCCTGATTAGTGTGGTTAGGTTAGGTTTGCTTGATTAGTGTGGTTAGGTTAGGTTGATTAGTGTGGTTAGGTTAGGTTTGCTTGATTAGTGTGGTTAGGTTAGGTTTGCTTGATTAGTGTGGTTAGGTTTGCTTGATTAGTGTGGTTAGGTTTGCTTGATTAGTGTGGTTAGGTTAGGTTTGCTTGATTAGTGTGGTTAGGTTAGGTTTGCTTGATTAGTGTGGTTAGGTTAGGTTTGCTTAATTAGTGTGGTTAGGTTAGGTTTGCTTGATTAGTGTGGTTAGGTTTGCTTGATTAGTGTGGTTAGGTTAGCTTGATTAGTGTGGTTAGGTTAGGTTTGCTTAATTAGTGTGGTTAGGTTAGGTTTGCTTGATTAGTGTGGTTAGGTTTGCTTGATTAGTGTGGTTAGGTTAGGTTTGCTTGATTAGTGTGGTTAGGTTTGCTTGATTAGTGTGGCTAGGTTAGGTTAGCTTGATTAGTGTGGTTAGGTTAGGTTAGCTTGATTAGTGTGGTTAGGTTAGGTTAGCTTGATTAGTGTGGTCAGGTTAGGTTAGCTTGATTAGTTTGGTTAGGTTAGGTTAGCTTGATTAGTTTGGTTAGGTTAGGTTAGCTTGATTAGTGTGGTTAGGTTAGGTTAGCTTGATTAGTGTGGCTAGGTTAGGTTAGCTTGATTAGTGTGGTTAGGTTAGGTTAGCTTGATTAGTGTGGCTAGGTTAGGTTAGCTTGATTAGTGTGGTTAGGTTAGGTTAGCTTGATTAGTGTGGTTAGGTTTGCTTGATTAGTGTGGTTAGGTTAGGTTAGCTTGATTAGTGTGGTTAGGTTAGGTTAGCTTGATTAGTGTGGTTAGGTTAGGTTTGCTTGATTAGTGTGGTTAGGTTAGGTTTGCTTAATTAGTGTGGTTAGGTTAGGTTTGCTTGATTAGTGTGGTTAGGTTTGCTTGATTAGTGTGGTTAGGTTAGCTTGATTAGTGTGGTTAGGTTAGCTTGATTAGTGTGGTTAGGTTAGGTTTGCCTGATTAGTGTGGTTAGGTTAGGTTTGCTTGATTAGTGTGGTTAGGTTAGGTTGATTAGTGTGGTTAGGTTAGGTTTGCTTGATTAGTGTGGTTAGGTTAGGTTTGCTTGATTAGTGTGGTTAGGTTTGCTTGATTAGTGTGGTTAGGTTTGCTTGATTAGTGTGGTTAGGTTAGGTTTGCTTGATTAGTGTGGTTAGGTTAGGTTTGCTTGATTAGTGTGGTTAGGTTAGGTTTGCTTAATTAGTGTGGTTAGGTTAGGTTTGCTTGATTAGTGTGGTTAGGTTTGCTTGATTAGTGTGGTTAGGTTAGCTTGATTAGTGTGGTTAGGTTAGGTTTGCTTAATTAGTGTGGTTAGGTTAGGTTTGCTTGATTAGTGTGGTTAGGTTTGCTTGATTAGTGTGGTTAGGTTAGGTTTGCTTGATTAGTGTGGTTAGGTTTGCTTGATTAGTGTGGTTAGGTTAGGTTAGGTTGGCTTGATTAGTGTGGTTAGGTTAGGTTTGCTTGATTAGTGTGGTTAGGTTAGGTTAGCTTGATTAGTGTGGTTAGGTTAGGTTAGGTTAGCTTGATTAGTGTGGTTAGGTTAGGTTTGCTTGATTAGTGTGGTTAGGCATTTGGCTGCTCCTTGCCAATATGCAATCTTGTGAGGGTTGAACTTACCTAATAATGCTTTCTATAGACAGCTTATATGGAACGAAGTCGAGACATGGGTTTCATAATTGTTACTGATATAATCCCAAACCAAACTTAAATGTGACTTCTTGCGAAGTGTATAGGAAGCAGCAACGTACAATGACATTTTGTATCTTTTATTACCTTTCTCACAAAATGCTCATAAGAAGTTGAAGCTACTGGATCTGAAGGCAGAAACTCTTCTCCAAGTTTGAACATGGCAGCAATTTTTTCACAACGTTTCTTGTAACAACACAGTATTCGTTTGTCTTGAGCTAGGCCCTCAGCTTGCGCTATTGCAAAATGTTGCAGCAATGCAATCTTCAGCTCTCATCCCAAGCAATTGCGCCGCGAGGCAGGCGCTGACAGCTGCTGAAAAGTTTCTTAAGAGGAAAGGGGAGCAACCTCCGGTCCATCGATTTTGTTCAAACTTGTGTTGCAGTACAGACGAAGTAAACTGCCAAGGACGCTCTCAACCAAGAATTTACAACCCCAAGATACAATTCAGGGCTAAAAAGGGTCAGGACCCTCAGGCGTAATGTGTTTATAATGAAACAAAAGCCTCGGAGAGAACTGATCCAGTCATAAAGATTGTGATAAAGCTGAGATCAACTTTAGGAATTGGTGAATACACCTAAAAAATATTCCCCAATATATAAAATTCAAGTATAGCTATAAAGTTGTAACAATGAATAGTCCCAGTTTCACACCAAAATTTGGAGTCACCAACACTTAGAGAAAATAAGTAAATAAATATTGTATTCCACGAGAAATGTTTCCTTTTCTTCGCCGAAAATAAACGTTTTAGGTATTCAATAATACCCTCCTTAAAAGGGTATTATAATATAGGTATAACACCCCCCTATCTATGTCCATCTTTCTGCCTCGGTATCTCTGTCTCTCTAACTCACTCGATCTCTATATCTCTATGTCTCTCTATATCCGTCTCTCTCTATATCTCTATTTCTGTCTCTTTATCTCTCTCTCTTTCTATCTGCATCATGCTGGGCGAAGCCCACCACATTGGCCGGAGAATTTTGTAGCCGAAGGAAATTTCAGTTCCAAACGAACTTTGAACTTTGAACACACAACTTCCACGGACAAATTATATGTGTTTATCCAAGAAATTGAATTTCAGATACTGGTAATGTCAACTCAACGATTCTTTTTTTCCTGTAATTGTTTGCGTTATACCCACTAACAATAGAGCATCAAAATGCTCTGTTCAGGAGGGAGAACAGCTTACAGTGTTTTTCTTTCAGTTACTTCACATTAAGAGCGGGAGGTAAAGATGCGCTTATTAGGGATATGAGTTTCCAGTTTCCCTATTTTTTTCGTTTCAATTTTTGTTCATCATATTGCTTTAATATTCGACCTTCGCGAGTGCAACAATAGCAAAGTCACTAGAAATGTTTACACCGCCATATGGAGTTACTTTTACTCTAGATGTTTACACACTTATTTTCAGTTACTCCTATATTCCTTGTTTTGGAAAAAAAAAAAAAGTACTGCGTAGTTTTTGCACAAAGTTCCTTTAAAAGTGCATAGAGTGAGCTCGAATATAACCTGAAACCGTCCTTACAATGGGCGAAGTCTGTAATTATTAGCAGTTGAATATACGTACCACGAGGGTTTAATAAACCGTGTAGGTAGATGTATTTCTCTTCTTGGCAGAGAGATGGTCAGGGCACACGGGAAACAAAGAACCGACCTAGCGGGTGAACAACATACAGACAAGGGTTGTACGTGGTGCCGACTAGTACACCCAGTGTATACTGATCAAACTGCAAAGGCGTGAAGGTCCGGGGAAACATGAAAGCACATTCTTCTGCACACTTACAGTTACTACGGCAGCGAGTGAACCAGAACAGCTTTCGGGAAAATACATTATTTTTTAAGCAGTCGAGTGTTTCCTTAAGAAACTTCAACACATCCGGGACGCACTCACATCATGTTACATAGATAAGGATTATCCATGATAGAGCAACTCAAGGAAAACCCCTACTCCCGAAGCTTCATCCTTCCATCCAGGGTAATATATTATGAGGTATTGAGTTGGGTGACTCAATGAAACTGGCAGCCCCAAACCTCGAGAGAAGTTTCACCCGAAACATTGGTAGGTCAAAGCTGTGCCGGCTACCTTTACGCTCTTTGGTACACATAATTCAGTATGCGACCGACAGATGACCTCAGTTATGTAGTTGTCTTCCTGTCCTCATTTCGATTTAACTGAAAGCTGCACTTTGGTAATCGCTCATTATTGTTTTTTATTTTATTTTAATTTATTAAAGGTCGATCAGCAGTTTCCCGCATTACAAATCAGGCAGAACATAGACACAAAACGACACAAAAGAAAATACAATTACAAATAAATACACAGAAAATAACAGTTACATAGAAAGGACAAGATGAGATTAGCCCCAATCGGGCCCCTCTGTGACGAACTGATCGTGGTGAAAGAATCCAAGGTAAAGTTGAACTGCCATCTGGTTGTTTTGAGAAGGCAAGAGCAGGTCTTGCGGTAGTCGACTGCGGATTCTGGTAGGAAATGTAGTCTGACGGCCAAGGGAATAGACGACTGCACCGGGAACTGATGGTAACTTGCTAAAGAAGGTCTGAGCTTGATGACGGATGAACTCCTCAATGGTAAGGACACCAAGTTCTCCGTGAAGTTGTACATTGCGCACGAACCATGGAGCGTTCAAGGCGATGCGTAACACCTTGTTTTGGAGCGACTGAAGTCGCTTGAGGACGCTAGATGCAGCTCCACCCCAGACCGGACAGGCATTCAGCAAAGGTCAGATCAATGCAGTGTATAGGAGAATGGCGATATCACTGCGGATGGACGACTTCCTGTTGAACAATGGATACAGTTTTGATAGTCTGGCATAGGCAAGATTAAGTTTAGCATTAATATGTGCTCTCCAGGTGAGACGTCGATCAAAATGCACTCCCAGGTATTTCACAGTGTCGTCTGGGCGTTTCCAGGGTATCGCTATGCCGTCTATGGTGAGGACTGGTGAAGGTTCAGGTCGACGGAGAGTGAAGATCATAGCTTCGCATTTTGACTGGTTAAGCACGAGACGCCAATCACGGAACCAGGAGGTGAGAGTATTTAATGCTAATTGAAGATTTTCGGTGGCGGTCAGTAGATTCTCATCTGATACAAACAAGGCGGTATCATCTGCATATACAGCAATATTAGCAGAAGATAAAGCAGGAATGTCAGCGGTGTACAGAGTAAATAGAAGAGGTCCAAGTATCGAACCTTGAGGTACTCCGGCCAAAATAGGTCGAGGGGTGGATCGTTCAGAGCCCAGCCGAACTAAGAAAGTACGGTCCGTGCTATGGACGATTTTGTAAAGATAGGTAGGAAGACCAAGATTTCGCAGTTTGTGGAACAACTCAGGATACCACACTTTATCAAAGGCCTGCTTTACGTCCAAAAAGGCAGCCGCTCATTATTGTTGCGAATATATAGAAGCACTTAGTGCGATTACATTTTTGTAGTTACCTTCTTGAATCATATAATTTATTGTTCTTTGGGTTGACTTTTGACGTGTGGTTTGAAAATCCAATTTGGTATCTACCTGGTGATAAAGGAAAAGCCTAGAAACAAAGTCAAGGTTATATTGTAAAGTGGATTTGAAACCCGCGAGCCACATAGGCTATTCCCCGAGGTATCGCACTGGCTAAAGTGGTAGTTGGATCAAAGGGAGGCCGAGATCAAAACTCAGCAGCAGCAATGGGACACTCCAGGAGGAAGACTCCTAAGCAACAACCAAGCAGCGCTACATCAATGCACATAGTGGAAGAGCTACCTACAGCTTCAACAAGTTCTCCGCCGCCATCATCAGGACCATCAGCTTCGCAGCCGCCACGCAAACGCAACTGTCCAGAGCAGCACCCGCTAGCCCCGTCTCCCTTTCGGGAGTAGGCCAGCCAACACACCACCGCAGCAGCATAGTAATCACCCGTGTACTGCGGGATCTGCAGACACGCTATATCCTTGCAGCAGCACAGCAATAGTGGCCTTCAGCGGTCTCTCTCTCTCTCTCTCTCTCTCTCTCTCTCTCTCGCTCTCTCTGTGTAGGTGTGTCTTTGTGCGTCTCTTTCTCTCTCTCTGTGTAGGTGTGTCTGTGTGTGTCTCTTTCTCTCTCTCACTTTCTCTGTGTGTCTGTGTGAGCGTGTCTCTTTCTCTCTATTTCCCCCCCTCTCTCTCTCTCTGTGTGTGTGCGTCTCTCTCTCCCTCTCTCTCTGTGTAGGTGTGTCTCTTTCTCTCTCTTTCTCTTTCTCACTTTCTCTCTGTGTGTCTGTGTGAGCGTGTCTCTTTCTCTCTCTTTTTCCCTCTCTCTCTATGTGTCTATGTGTGCGTCTATCTCTCCCTCTGTGTAGGTGTGTGTGTGTGTGTCTCTTTCTCTCTCTCTCTTTCTCCCTCTCTCTCTCTGTATACCTGTGTGTGCGTCTCTCTCTCTGTGTAGGTGTGTCTGTGTGTCTCTTTCTCTCTTTCTCCCTCTCTCTCTCTGTGTCTGTGTGTGCGTCTCTCTCTCCCTCTCTCTCTGTGTAGGTGTGTGTCTTTCCCTCTTTCTCCCTCTCTCTCTGTGGCTGTGTGTACGTCTCTCTCTCTGTGTAGGTGTGTCTGTGTGTCTCTTTCTCTCTTTCTCCCTCTCTCTCTGTGGCTGTGTGTGCGTCTCTCTCTCCCTCTCTCTCTGTGCAGGTGTGTGTGTCTTTCTCTCTCTCTCTCCCTCTCTCTCTGTCTCTCTCTCCCTCTCTGTGTAGGTGTGTCTGTGTGTCTCTTTCTCTCTTTCTCCCTCTCTCTCTGTGGCTGTGTGTGCGTCTCTCTCCCTCTCTCTCTGTGTAGGTGTGTGCGTCTCTCTCTCTCTTTCTCCCTCTCTCTCTTTCTCCCTCTCTCTCTGTCTCTCTCTCCCTCTCTGTGTAGGTGTGTCTGTGTGTCTCTTTCTCTCTTTCTCCCTCTCTCTCTGTGTAGGTGTGTGTGTCTTTCTCTCTTTCTCCCTCTCTCTCTGTATACCTGTGTGTGCGTCTCTCTCTCTGTGTAGGTGTGTCTGTGTGTCTCTTTCTCTCTTTCTCCCTCTCTCTCTGTGGCTGTGTGTGCGTCTCTCTCTCCCTCTCTCTCTGTGTAGGTGTGTGCGTCTCTCTCTCTTTCTCCCTCTCTCTCTGTCTCTCTCTCCCTCTCTGTGTAGGTGTGTCTGTGTGTCTCTTTCTCTCTTTCTCCCTCTCTCTCTCTGTGGCTGTGTGTGCGTCTCTCTCTCCCTCTCTCTCTGTGTAGGTGTGTGCGTCTCTCTCTCTCTCTTTCTCCCTCTCTCTGTGTCTCTCTCTTTCTCCCTCTCTGTGTAGGTGTGTCTTTCTCTCTCTCTCTTTCTCCCTCTCTCTCTGTGGCTGTGTGTGCGTCTCTCTCTCCCTCTCTCTGTGTAGGTCTATGTGTCTTTCTCTCTCTCTCTTTCTCCCTCTCTCTCTGTCTCTCTCTCCCTCTCTGTGTAGGTGTGTGTGTCTTTCTCTCTCTTTCTCCCTCTCTCTCTGTCTCTCTCTCCCTCTCTGTGTAGGTGTGTGTGTCTTTCCCTCTCTCTCTGTGTATCTGTGTGAGCGCGTCTCTCTGTGTCTGTGTCTGTGTGGATGTGGGTGTGCATCTGAGTGGGTGTGGGTGCGGGTGTGTGTCTGTGTGCGTGGGTCTCTATCTGTGTGTGTGTGTCTATGTGTGTCTGTGTGTGCATATCTCTCTCTCTCTCTCTCCCTCTATCTCTATCTGTGTGTGTCTCTCTGTGTGTGTGTGTGTGTGTGTGTGTGTGTGTGTGTGTGTGTGTGTGTGTGTGTGTGTGTGTGTGTGTGTGTGTGTGTGTTCTTTGTCTCTGTGTCTTTCTGTCTGTCTGTGTCTCTGTGTCTGTATCTCTGTCTCTCTCTGTTTGTGTCTCTTTTGTATCTGTCTGTGTCTCTGCCTCTGTGTCTGTCTGTGTCTCTGCCTCTGTGTCTGTCTGTGTCTCTGTGTCTTTCTGTGTCTCTGTCTCTGTGTTCCCGCGCCTACGTCTGCGCGCATCCGTGCGTGCGTGTGTGGTCAGCACAATTTCTCACAAACCATTGCATTAAACCGATTGGGTCCAAAATATGTACAAAACTCGGCAAATCCAGTTGAAACCGTTTCTTGTATAAGCCATCTAAAACGTTAGAAGGCAATGTAACAGAGGCAAAAAGAGATCGTGCTTCACTTGTTCCCATAGTTACAAATTAACAACGAATATTTTTCCGAGAAGAACTTTCGGAATCTTTAATTTGTGAAGAAAAAGGACAGATTGGGCTTTAAATAGACAAAGAGTTATTACCCTAACACTGGGTTATCACAGCTGTTTGTTTCATAAAACTGTAAGAGAGGTGCTTAACAGCACGATTATTATTACTATTACCATTATTACTATTATTATTCGTTCTGTTATGAAGAAATTGTAGAAAATACATCGTCGTATAACGAGATCAGCATATTGTATTTCCATTTAATGTTCTTCAATTAATTCCTTTGCTCCTACAATCCCCGAGTTACGTCAGAATAAAAATAAGGGCCCGAGGTGGCTAGCCGAGCAGCGAGATCGTGAGTGGCGATAATACCACTAAGCAGCGCTAGACCACTCATGCTCTTCTCAATCATGGAACATGGGAATCAAGGAAGCGAGGATGCATGGAGGGCGAAAAACAGTAACTCTGTGGCTCCACTCTTGGGTTACATGCATGCTATACCATCACAATGTATCGAAATGCCCATTATACAACCAAAATAATCTGTAAAATCATCACCTGCATGAATCCGTAGCCAGAACTGCAAGCCCTGTTTTCACAGAATAAGATGATTTTATTGCAAAAACCTCGTTTAATACACTTAACTTTAGTTAACGTAAACATACAAGGTATGAATTGTACAACCAGTTACATCAAACAGGGGAGGGAAAAGCCTGTAAACATGATTTATTTCTGATCATAATTTTCCACACCGCAAAGGACATTCCAAAAAAAAAGCACGTGCCAGACATACGAGCCAGGGAGTTTGGTCATTGCGTTTGTTCATTTATCCATACCCCGCACACAAAGGCATGATCGATATACGTTTTCTGCAGCAATGGTCGCATTCTGATCGATTGGATAGCATTCTTGTCATGCAGTCGGCTATGTACTTCTGTTTAATTCATACTGAAAGCCCTATTCTGCTGTGTGGTGCATTAATCCTTAATGCCAACAGACAACAGTTTATTTCAAGCTCTCTTTTCAATCGCATCGCCCTGTTGCCAAAGCTAAAATAATCGCTTGTTCAACGTTTGCTGAATATTCTGACATCATGCAACATGCATGGATTCAGCAATTTATTCAAATCCCCTCACGAGGTTTCTACGTCATATATAACATTTTGAAATGTATGAATCCGTAAACCCAGATTCGTGGTGACATTTGGAGTTACCTATCAAAAAACAGCACGTGCTGCGCAATCTCTCCCCTACTATTTTTAAACCTTCCCCCTTCCCGAGTAGGGATGAAATGCCTTTCACGCTTTACAGTAGGGCCGCACAGTAAATTACACCTTCGAGGGGAATACGTGACCCAGGGGCCGTGTATTCCACTTGTCTGTCGCAAGTCAATACTGCCTAGGACGTCCATTTCCACTACAGAAGGGCCATTTTGATGAAATGCGCCAGGGATCGCTTACATCGGTTCCCTTCTGTTTCAATGGAAAATTACGAAGCTACTGTTTTATTGCACGTCTAACGTCATTTCCTGCAAACTCTTCCGGGTTTATCGTCATTCTGTAGCTTTCATGTGTTTTAGCAGTTACAAACTAAGGCAATTGCTACAAGAACTAGCGGTACAAGAATGCATCTGGAACTATACGAACCACAGTTCACAATTCCCTCTATCACCATCGTGTTCAGAACTGCTATGCTTGTCAAAGAAACAAAGAAATTTAACTTACTCAATAAAGACTGTCATACATATGATACAAGAAGTGCAAATGATTACCATACGGTGAGCACGAATCAAAGTCAAACCAATAAGGACCCATATAAAATAGGAGCTATAATATATAATAAATTGCCATTGGCAGTTAAGAATATCACAGACTCAAAATTTAAAGCTGCTCTAAAATCACTTCTAATAGATGTTTGTATAACATTACTGAACTATAATGAATATTTTATTTATATGTATTTAATGATTATCTGGTAAACAACCAATGACATTGTATTTTGGCTAATTACTATAAAATGATAGTTATAAGTGGTGGAATCAGGACTGAAAAATTCAATTCCATAGCCGGGATTTAAACCACGGGAACACCAGCATTAAGTTTGTTGGCATATATAAATAATAATTGATAGTTATATTGTGATTTTGTAAATAACTAATATTGTAATCCAATTGACTAAATAGTTATCATGACAGTGTCAGATGCTCTTGTTAGTCTATTGGCTGCTTTAAAATTATTACCGCCGCCACCGCCGCCGCCACCGCCGCCACCGCCGCCACCGCCACCGCCACCGCCACCGCCACCGCCACCGCCACCGCCACCGCCACCGCCACCGCCACCACTATTATTGTTGTTGTTACTGTTATTGTTGTTACTGTTATTATTGTTATTGTTATTATTATTATTTAATCTGCAATAGCTTGGTATTCACCGGCAATAGCTTGGTTTATTTCCATCTGTAACTAACTTTACAACCTGAGCAATAGGATTTGATTACGCATGAAGGGAATTACACAAGGGCACGTGCACAAAATTCTGTGGCTTAAAGTTCTACCCCAAGTAATATCAGCAACCTTTCTAAACAGTGGTTAATAAGCTCATCAGGCAATATGAAGCATATATCTCAATCGTTTCATTAAAACCACGGAAATTCACACTCCACACTCGTACAATCATTGGTTAGCTTTCCAATTACTTCGGCGAAACGCTCCTACTGTTAATGACTAGAGCCCATCTCCGTGCCGTGATAGTTAACGTTTTTGTCCGGCTTGTAAAGGGACTCGGATACATTTTAAGATGGGAAAAGTGAGTTTTCAACTGTGGAAAATGTCCGTTATTAGTTCAAAGGCAGGGCGTGTATGTTACTTTACTGCAGTGGAGAGTGGCAAACCCCCAAGTGTCGCTTTGTCCAGTACTTATTTGAACCAGCCGTGATATAATTAGAAAACGTGCATACTGCTGCAGTGTACGTGTGCATGTACGTTCCACCAATGTATTATAATTGTTGAGACAAGAAAGACTTCAAACCTCTGAATTCAGTCAACACGGTAATTATTGGCTACGTGGTCGTTTTATTTGCTGCTGAAATAAATGCGGGATTCGCAAACGATTCCCACGCATGTCATAAGGATGCAAATATGCACGTGAAAAAAAAAAATATGGACCAAACATCAGCGGGAGTGCTAGTAGGTATCCTAAAATTAACGGAAGTGGCACCTACACATTCATTATTGCATGTTCTAAGAGTCAGATCGATACATGACGTATAGATATAAAAAGTTGATTCGGGCCACCTAATGATGTACGACACTGGAGTTGGCGTGGTCCTTGGGAATTAGTCACTGCGCCAAGTCTCCCGGACAAGGCGCTTGGTAATCGTGGGGAAAGAAGGGGCTGTTTATTTTCATCCGTAATTGATAGCCTGGTTTCCCTCTACAGCCATAACTCGTTAAAACGACTTACTCGCCAGCCCACCCCATGCTGGGGTTAAGTTGACGAAACATCTCCCCATCCCCTGAATATTTCAGTGTCTCCAACAGCAGGCCTGGCCTGGACAGGGGCAGATCTAGATAGACACCATAGGCGCCAAGTTATATGGGCCGATGGGGCACAAGCCCACTCGATAATTTTATTGTATAATTATTATTACTAACATCGTGTTCCGTTGTTGAATCAGAGCAAAACCGAAATCAGCTAATTCTTGTCATGCACAGCACGCTCGCCCACCTTGGTAGTGTGTCTGCCCCACGTTCAAGAGGTCGCAAGTTCGAATCTCGCTTAGGTTAAGTTATCCGGTAAGGTTTTTCTCCGAGGTTTTCCCTTATCCTGAGAAGACGAATGTAGGGTAACTTAAAGCTCCATGAACCTCGGGCTCATTTGAGCATCATTTCACCCGTTTCATTCATTCACCGTTCGATATGACAATACGTTGGAGGACGTTAAATTAAATTTAAAAAAAGAAGAACGTTCTCGTCTTGTTCCAATTCAAGTGTCTAACATTGGTCTGTTATAAGTAACGAGAAAGCAGGTGGGGTTTGAGGGAGGGCGAGAGGATACATAGACCTGTGTTATGTTGAATTTAGTCATAACGCATACCTTTCTCGCCGCCCCGCCCCCCTTATTGCGAATGTCGTATCTTAAGGGTAGAAGCTTCCTGCTATAGCAATGAAAAATCGCCTTTAACGATACTTCGACAATATTTCTAATGTTTCCCCTCTCCTAAGTTCACAGGGAGCACGAATCAGTTGAAGCTAATTTGAGTAGAAGTGGACATTCTAGCGTAGAGTACTGTGGTTTTCTCTCTCTTCCGTTCCAAAATGTAGTACTCAAGAATCAAAGTTCGTCTTCAAAAATTCGGTAGTTGGCGATAATATAAGTGAACGAGATACTAAAAAGTGCTGGTATTGGTAGAACTTTTCAAATTTCATGGCACAATAAACTTTCGTAAATTTCGTGGATGAAATAAAACAGTGGTGTAATGTAAAGCACGCAAGGAACCAAATGATGAAAAACTTAATTTGTTTTCACCAAAGGAAACCCTTGTTTCATTTCTTCTGGCTTTTCCAACTGAAAATACACTTCAACAAAATTTAATTCCTATGAAAGCTGCCAGTGTCACAAAGAATTGTTTCAAGCTTGCGACAGTACAGAATGGAATGGAATGAATGTTGAATGTGGTGTGAATCTTTCAAAATTGCAACAGCTTATCTACATATTCCCGTGTCACCGTAGGTATATATAGCAAGGCAGCAACCACAAGGCATAGTGATAAAATAAAATAGTCATTTCACCAGCTTCTGCGGCTGGCTCACATTTCAACATTAAGAGACAATCTTTCAATATCACACAAGCACAACATGAAATGCTTCAAATCATGACAATGCAATTGCTTCCTTTGTTGACGAACGAAATTCAAGACGCGGCTTAATTTGGCTTGCTTATTGGATAAAAGTACAGGCAAAGAAAAAAATAACTCATATGCCTGCGCCTTCTTTCTAAGGAACTTGAGATCACAAAAGCATTTCATTGGTTCTACGAAACGTCAGCAATAGACACAGCCAGTCTCACACAACTCTTACTCCCCCCCCCCCTTTCTTTTCTTTCTTTTAAAGTTCAACTATAACTATAGCTATTTTCACATCATGAAGGCACAACGGGCTCTTATGGACCATGTTATTCTTATGGAAGAATCAGGTGCGCCGTTGCCAAATTTGTGTTTTCAAATGTAACTAAGATGAAGTATGAACATGCATTTCGGTGTAAAATGTGTCGAAGAATACTATGGTATGCACGATAAACCTTTTATGCAATTGTACATTTTTTTAAATAATAAAATGCAAAATTTTGTTGAAAGCAGATTTTTTAACATCTTTCTCGCTCCGCGCGTTTAAACATGGCTTTAAACCGAAATAATTGCAATGAAAAAAATCTGGATTATTTGCTTGCTTTTATAGGCCACGTTAGTATTTAGATTATATCAATATGTCTAAACATATTTTTAAAAAAAAAATAAAGTTTAAAACAAAGTGTTAAGATTCTTTGTTTATACAGTGGAAAGTGTCGTCGCTGGCTAATTCTCGTTCAGAAAGTCCACGTAAAAACTTCCAGCGACAAAGTTGTCAAGGAAATAACGAAATTATTTTTTATATAAATATAGAACATCTCCAGTAGCAAGCCATCCATAAATCACCATTTAAAGGAAAATGTTTTTAGCCCGCCAAACGCACGCCCAACACCACCCGGTTCTCCTGTCTTGCAGATGATGGAAACCAGATGTGTGGCAGTTGAAGAGCCGATAAGGGATTGCACTTCAGTGGAGGTTTTCAATAGGTTACGGGAATTTGAGGTGTGAGCGAGTTTTACAAGTTCTCTGGTAATCGTGTGCATTGCAGTTAAGTGATCAGTGCGCAATGGATCGCAGAAGAAAAGGTGAAATTATTAAAAGTAGCGAGTGAAAAACAATTCTTAGGGTGTGTGATTATTTAAAGAAAAAGAACCCCGGACACAGGGACTTGTTTATTGTTAGTGAACTTCATAAGGCGACTGGTGTAAGTAGGCCTACATTTTTTATATTAAGAAAAGAATGTAAAAAGGGTAAGGGTTTATTATAAGGTATTAATATAATAATAAATAATAATAATAAATAATAATAATAAATAATAATAATAAATAATAATAATAAATAATAATAATAAATAATAATAATAAATAATAATAATAAATAATAATAATAAATAATAATAATAAATAATAATAATAAATAATAATAATAAATAATAATAATAAATAATAATAATAAATAATAATAATAAATAATAATAATAATAATAATAATAATAATAATAATAATAATAATAATAATAATAATAATAATAATAATAATAATAATAATAATAATAATAATAATAATAAACCTGGTTATGAGCAAACGCGGTAATCACAGTGGCGCAACATACGTGGCAACGCCGCGCTGATTCTCCATAAGAGCCATTGTGCCTTCATAACGTGAAAACTCCTAAGTTAGGTCATTCCGGACGATGAATGAATGGGTGAACTAATGCTCAAATGGTCCATAGAGCACAAAGTTGTCCAACATTGTTCTTCTGAGGATAAGGAAAAGCCCCGGAAGAAACCTCATCCGGATAACTTACACCAACCAAGATTGGAACTCTGTACCACTTGAATGTGAGGCAGACACGCTTCTCCTACACCACAGAGACGGTTCTTTAATATTACGAGTGACAGTGCTATGATAGCGCAACGGAAAGTACAAGGGGATGCAGGTAAGAAGTTGACAAGTTAATAAAAAGCACAGTATTTACTTTGTTTTATGCATTCATTTAGAAGCGAACGACAGTGTGCGGTACATTGAAACTTTTAGCAATGTATTAAATATAACTAAAGATGTGATTAATATGATAAGGCAGTCTCCGAAAAGATTGAACTGGTTTAACGCTCTAAGAGACATAAATACATATGAATGCCATATGATTCAGAACACATAAGACCCTTCTACAACACGGATCACTGCCAGGGTCCTTAAGTTTAAAATCCCTGATTGACAACTACCAACATCTTACTTTTCTTTCAACACTGCTTATTTAAATATACTGACGCACCTTTTTGCCCGTATGAAAGCAACTTTCATAAAGGAAACGGTCTCATTTGGGATTCAACACAAATACTGCAAGGGATTCGTAATATCTTCTAAGTGTTCTGGGAAAGGAGGAAAAAATATAAAAAGAAAATATGACCTGGACTTGTCTGAACCAAGGATACCCAAAGAGAGGAAGCTATCTCGGCGTCTCGATGGCTGCCATAACACACAACATGAATTTACCGATGCAAAAAAGTATTTCGAATGGAAATTCTATGAGCTTGTAGATTGTGTGACTGTGTCAGTTAAAGAGCGCTTCCAGGAGAGTGAAATTCTAAACAAACTGGACAATTTCGGAAAAGTAGACAGTATGAAGTGTTTTTCACCGTGGAATTTTACACTCAGAGAAACATGGTGTGACAGTGTTACAATGTTGTGCGTAGAATTTAGAAATTTCAGTGATGTGGAGAACTTCTAAAGTCTAATGCTGTCATCCAAGTTCTTCCTGAATTCATTAAATTTATACGCCAAAGTCTGACAATACCAGTTTCCACTGTCCAAACATTTTCTGCTTCGAAAATACTAAAAACATTTTTAGCGTTCAATAATGTCCCACAAAGAATTAATCACGTTGCTGTTCTACGTGTATACAAGGATAGCGTGGTAAAGTTGTATTTAGATGATTGACAACTGTCTACGGAGAAGTGCAGTCATGAGGAACACAATTGCAATGCGCAGTACTACATATTGATCGAGTATATATTTCAATTTATTTTTATTTTATTTCAATAGTTACCCAAGATTCAACACACGCATATATACTTCAAATATTTATATTAGAATACCCCATTCGTTAGGCTGCACAGGTGGAATTATTAAGTACGTTATTAACACTGAACTTGTTCCTTGCAGCGTTATGATCCGCAGCTATAAGAGTTCGTTCACTTCTTGAACTAATTAAGGGACGACTGAATGAACATTTAAAAGTGTTTGAGCCCATCCACGGCGTAGGAATGTGGCGACCCCATCGCGCAGTGCAGTATTGGCGGGAACACCATGTACTGGCTAGCCTCCACCAAGCATTGCCTGGGGGCAGGAGGCAGACTCACAGAAACTAGTCGGACAGAGCATGAGAAAAGCTTACGAATAGGCACTTGGAACATTAGGGATAGGACATAATATAGGAAGTGGATCATGACCGGCTGAGGAACCCCAACACTCCAAAGGGCATAAGGGAGAGGAAAAGAAGAAGAGCCCATCCAACCACTGATCCCGCCATTCCCGTGGCAAAATTAAATCGCCTACCTATAGAAAAATAGTTATATCTAAGAGATCGGTTGTAGCATTTCACAACTTCATTGCTCTTCATCGGATCCTCTACTGTTTTACATTTCTTTTGGTTTTTATTGGAGTGAGTCTCCATCTCAAGTGACGCAGGTTTATTGCCGAGTGAGATTTATTCTAGAGGGAACCTAAGCGTCGATTCCACGCGAAGAAACTCGCATTCCATCTCTGGTAGTGAGTCGAAGATTGCGAGAAACTCGAGTATACGCAGATATACCCATTCAAAGGTTTACGTAGCATCCCTTACACTGAGAAAACCTTAACTTTATAAAAAAAACATGCAGTTGTATCTCTCTCTCTCTCTCTCTCTCTCTCTCTCTCTCTCTCTCTCTCTCTCTCTCTGCAGGTAGAAGGGAACAAGCTACATGTATCTATTTTGACAGAACAAGGAAAAAAGTTGCAAGAAAGACACACATGTCAACGTATTCAACAACACACGATCTTAATTGTGTAGTTGCCTTCCTATTACGTGCTTGAGGAACTGCGGATAGATGGTCTTAATCGGTAGTCACCTTTCTGTAGGTGAGAATTTCGGTCTGGGTGTTAATATCCAATCTTGCATTTATCTAACGTCTGAAGGAGACCACGAAAGCCTCAGTCAGATAGAAAGGCACACGGGATTTGAATTCACGATCTCCCGGATGTGAACACAACGCAACCGTCTCAGCCATCTCTTCATTATTGTGTGTTTCATGTTTATCAACTGGTTCATGTCAAGGTATTCTGTTTTACCCTGAGATCAGCGAATTAATGTTCTGGTAGTACGTTTAAATAATACGTTAAAATGTGTAAACTTCTTGTACCTACATATTTAAAGCACTACTGACATGCAATATACACTGTCTTGCTAAACACAAAAAAACTAATAATCATCACAGTTTTGTACTAGTTAGATGTACCCAAGTACACACTCGATTCGTGGTGCAACAGCTCAAGCGGACAATTTCGTCCTCTGCCTCCGTCCACACAGGATGTGTGAGTGGGTGCCAAACGACCACAGGTCTTCAAGATGTCCAACATTACATTTCCGGCGAAGCGTTGCCAATAAAATTCCACCAGAATCTGTATTCAAATAGATGTGCCTACAATTCATTTTCGTCACTGGGTTCAATCAACATGCCTTTGAATGAAACAAATTGATTTCTTACTTTTTTTTATATCGGTGGATGAAAGAGAAACAGTTAAGACTGATGCCATGCGATGTTAATATCTCTAACGTCATTGAAAATATAACTCCTCCTCTACCAGTTACGAACGGCAAGTAGAGAAAATATGTATTGCATTCCAGCCAATAATTCTTCAAAATCATGATGATTCAGTCGATAGAACACCTGCCTGCTGGGTGAGGGATTTCGGGTTGGATTCCCGGCTAATTAGGGGTAATTTTTCTCTAAGATTATTCCTTATCTTCCCCAGTCTGGAAGTGTGAATGAGAGGGAGAATGTGATGAAATGTATAAAACCCAAAGAAAACCAGTATCTGTAAACGACTTAACGCTATTGCCTATATGTAATGTGTTCCAAAGGTTCAAGGATGCCAATATCACCACTGCTGTAAAAGGGGGGTGGGGGGAGAATTCATCGTATGTATGTGTACAGGTATCGCTGCTGTGACGTCAGTTCACTCAGCTCATATGCTCCCGTCCAAGGTCAGTTGAACGTGTGACGTCACAGCGGGAAAGAGGAAATCAGTGCCGGACATCGCAATTTTAATGCTGACTGTTTCAATTACGGAATAGTCACAGATTATAAATAATTACATATATAGTGTCAATTCTAGTTTATGTGAACAGTCATGTTATAACGCAAATAGAACAGGAATTATAACTATTTTGCCTGAGCTAGACGAGAGCTATACAGAACAATTAGGTGGACATTTTCCGACATTTGCCGTTTCGCTTTTCTTTAACTAGTTTGTCAATGTTAGGTCGTAATGTACGGCACATTTGTAACCGAAGACTGCATGTTAGATTGTGATCTGAGAATATGCTTCGGGATTTTGACTTAGAAGGGTTCATAACAGAAAAGAATTGTTCGCACACATACGTGGAACCAAACATACATAATACCCGTGCAACAAGGGCATACAACCTCAGAAATCTGTTTTGAGGAACATTCTTATAAAAATCAGCCAAGTCTTCCTTGTGTTTATATTTGTCCTTTAGCAAATTGAATTTATCAATTCAATTTGCTACCTGCTAGAAACATTGTTAACATCCAATGAATACGGGGTCGCAAAGATCTGAAACGTAGTTGACAATGTTTCAACATCTTTTAGCCTGGTCTCAAACTGGTGTGAAACACGGGGAACTGAACACATGCGCCGCTGATCTAGGCAGCCTAGCAATACTCTGCTCTTGCCTGACGTCACACGAACGTACAAGCTGGCTCTTCGTTTAAATACGTCACACGGCCCGAAGTTGTCTTCCCCTGGTGTACATGTGAGAGTAACAACAGGAGATTTCAACAGCGAACCATCAGTCCAATACCTAGCTTGATATCTCAGACTTTTAAGAAAATCCCGTCACCCTAAACTACTCTTCGCATGAATGGGGAATAATGCCCAGTAAGGTTTGAACGTTTGAAAGAATGCTGTATTTCAACCAATCACGGTTCCGATTCACTCAGACGTCATCGAAACCTTTTTACAAACTCCTCATGTGATAAACATAGCAGCTCCTTTTCTAATATGCCTAATAGGTCAGAACATTATCTTGCACTGCAATTAAATGAACACCACTTCAACACTGGACATAACTAAAAAACAATAGTTTTACTACTTTGTCATCTAGATCAATAATTGTGTTTTTTAAAAATAATTGTTCCAATAAAGAAAAAATAACTGAAGTTGATAATTGTATGCTTACAGTAGTGCAAGGCTATTTCAGGTTTCGATGCCAGATAAGAGTAAATGGCATTAAATGATTGTTTGTACTGACAAACAAACGAAGTGCGACCACATCATTCTGATTTCAAATAAGTCATTTACATAGGAGATAAATATAAATATGTTAGAATTGTTTTAATAATCAATTTTGTGTAAATTTATCCCTAAAATAGTTCTAGCAAATTATATTCTCGGTTTTTAAAATCCTGTAAGTTCTCTTGTCATTTCCCGAGCAGCAAATTCATCTATGACTTGGAAATTACTCGTAGCATAACTTATGAAAATGTTTCGTCATTTTTTATTTTCTCAAAAATGTTCAACAATTCTGATTAAAAGACCACATGTTTAAGATGTTGGTATATATAAAATCGTGAAACATTTTTGAGTAGACTATGAAGTCCTCATGCTAAATGAATTGTATATAATTTTGTATACATAGTAAATCATAAGAAATAGACAAGAACTTATCCAACAAAAAATGTAGATCCGGTTAAAAAAGCAAAATTTATATAAAATGAATTTCTGGAGGATTGGCGTTTTTCGTAATGTTTTTGTTAAATCTAAGTTTTCCCATTGCCAATGGGCAGCTATTAACCATTTTAGAAAGTACGTAATTATTCATTCTTGCAAGAGTTCATTAGTAAGAAAGCAAATTAAGATATGATAGAATGTGTATTTCATTTTGAGTATTTTGGAAGCAACCTAGCCCATTTTGCTTAAATTGACATAGTCAAAATGTATTATGAATTCATGACTGACGTAGTATGAGTAAAAGAATTTTTATGTGCATCTGTAAGAACATGGGTAGAGAAAGTTGTGCGAGCGTAATGCACAGTACGTTTTGGGCTTAAGAGTTTCAAGAGCGAGGACTTCAGAACTGGTTCAGTTTTTCACATTTTGCCAAAATTCAAATTACTGCTATGCTGGTGCCTAATAATGTTCTTCCTCTGTAGATTCACCTTTGTTTCTCTCTCGTGATTTATGCTTTGCATACCCCATGTTTCATTCTTTCTATACAAAAATTGTATTGTTTTTGTATAGTTCAAAGTCACTCTAAACCTTTTGGAAATGCTACTATCATCAGTGGGGACTTAAAAAGTGTCTAATTTACAATTTAAAGCTGTTCTTCCTTTGAGGCGTGCGCACGTTTTTAATCAAACCTGTTTTTGTATGTAGTTCTGAACAGCTAATTTCACATTCAAGCCCAGGGGATACTTGACGAAGAGGCCGGAATGGCTTTACTTTCTTACCTAAGGAAAGCATGCTTTCCAGTTTTTTTTTATAGCCAAGAAAAAAGCAAAATGTAATTTCCTTGGGCAGCTATAGATGGAGAATGATAAGAATTTCACTGAGCGATTCTTTTGTTATGCCTTATGAGAGAAATGTAAACCGCTAGAGGGATGGTAGAATGATAAAGACGAATAAAAATTATCTTAAAGTTCAGACAGTTATAAATTAAGAATGGCATTTCATACAGAAAAAAAGGAACTACACTGTCAAAAAGACCGCAATAGGACATGGCCCAATATTTTAAGAATTTAGAGCAGTTTTACTTCATTAGTTGTTTTTAAAAAATTGGCTTTGAGAATTTTTGCCCAAGTTAATTATTAACTATCAAACGAAATACAACGTATTATATGGAGTGTATATAATTTAATCAGTGGAACCCTTAAACTTAGAAAAAGAGAAAACAGATTACTTGTCCTTGGTTAATAGTAATTAAAATGTGACCGAGAGCGAGTGAGTGCATGGGTGGGTGGGTGAGTGGGTGGGTGAGTGGGTGGGTGGGTGGGTGCATGGGTGGGTGAGTGGGTGAGTGCATGGGTGGGTGAGTGCATGGGTGGGTGGGTGAGTGCATGGGTGGGTGGGTGGGTGGGTGGGTGGGTGAGTGCGTGGGTGGGTGAGTGGGTGGGTGGGTGGGTGGGTGAGTGCATGGGTGGGTGGGTGGGCGAGTGCATGGGTGGGTGAGTGCATGGGTGGGTGGGTGGGTGAGTGCATGGGTGGGTGGGTGAGTGAGCGGGTGAGTATAGTTTAAGGGCCCGTCAACAGCTAGGTCATTAGGGCCCGTAACCAAAAGCACCGGTTCACTAAAATAAGAATAGATGGAATTTATATTCGCACGTGACGCCACATAGAGGAAATGCTACATTTTCCCAAATGTACCGGACTTGATGGAAAGACCTACTTGGATTTTCTAAACATGTTTCACTGAGAATTACTCGATAGAATATTTGGAATATATTTCGGTTCATTGCTGACGGAAACTATTTTAAAAGCGAAAAATCGTAAATCTTAGAAAACATGCAGTAGAATGAACACTCATAAAATATGGAATTTTATTAAAATATTATGAAATATGAAATTCTGGCACCTGTTTAGAATTCTATAGGCTACAAAATGTGAAAATATTGTGTACCGTATGATAGCGAGCATGATTTATAATAATCTAAAAATAAATATTTTGACTGCATCATTATGAGCGGAAAACGCGCTTTCTAAAGCAATCCAGCGGCCATAGGCTGACCGAACTAAGATTTAGTGACTGTCTCAATGCGCCTCATGATGACAACGCAACTTTGTACTGCAACTCCAACATTCAAGTTCATTACACAAACATGGGGTGCGCTCTGACCTCGTACCACCCAGCAGAGGTGGGGGACGCAGCGGCTGGGCGGTAGGCCTTGGTGCGGAAAGGGCTGTTGCGCCATGGGTTATTTTTGTACTGCAATACAAGAGTGGTAAGCGTTTTATAAGAGAATCGAAGATAAAGTCGAATATTTTCTATTTCCGAGAGCTACTTATGCAATTAAAATATGCACATTACTTATTATTTTGGGCAATCGATGATTGTGTTAATTGTAATGTTATCTGACTTAGTTGCTCAATTAACAGCTGATTGAAATATCAAAATGACTCGCCAATACCAAGTTTATAAAATACCGCAATATGAATACCTACGCTCGGTGACCAACTTTATCATGAGTAATGACATTGATGTACCTTTCGTTCGTAATAAATCCAAATAAAGGTGCACAATAGAGCAAGTGCTATTCAAAAAGTAGTTACCTGAGCAGAATGAGGTAAAGATCATTTGGCCGATTTCATATGAAAATCAACCTCGTAGGCGCAGTAACTGTATATTAAGATATAAAACGTAAACAAGAACAGAGCTAAGTTTTAAAATATGACTAGTTCTATGCCTACAGACTAAAACAAAACAAAAACAAAAGAAAGAAAGAAATATATAAATAAAAAAATAACAAAAAAAATGTGGCTATGATATGAGTAATGCTTATGAAGTACGAAAACAGCAAAGCAACTTCCAGGCATGTCTGAGTTATGCTGCACGTACCTTTTTATATTCCCGGCAAAATCAGATATATAATTTTTGCGTGAAATACAATTTTCTTTTTTAGTTAGAATATGTCAGGCAGGGGGACTGGTACTCGCTGAGCGTAGCTTGCTCACGGCCTTGCACTGATAACTGTATGTTTAACAAGTAAAACATGAAGGGTCGCTCAAGCTATTCCACGAATCGCCCAGGCATGGGAGACTCGTCATTTTCTAAATGCCCCTTTGTATCGTAAGTAATGTGGTCGAGACGGAGGAATTTATTGGCCCCCACAACTCCACACATCTAACCTTTCCTGACTTTTTCGTGAGGGGTTTTGTTTAAAAACCGTTATCCATTCACTGGAACCCATGAAAGTTATAATTTGAAATTAAAATTACTCAAGTTAAAAAAAATAGTAAATCACTCTTTGATTTAGAACGGACACGGGCTTACTTGTATCACCGTTGCAGAATGCACAAGGGAGCTAAGTAGTGTTAGCGAAAATCTCTCATCTTTTAATGTTGTATGCAAAGATTCGAAATATAAACTTCAGTGTAAATATTTTAGTCTTTTAATTTTGTTCACACACAATCATAACAGCCTATAGAATGGCGCAGTTCGTTTACCACTACCATTATTCCGTTAATGTTATTAATAAGAAGATTAATTACAATATTCTTTCAATTCAACGTACAATTCATCAACTTTTATCATAACACTACCATAAATTATATACACCAAAATCGGAATAAATTTCCTTGTAGTTGCTATAAACAAAACTAGACGTCCTTGCTATGTGCCTGTGGGTATTTAAATGTTTAACAACTGCTGCCTTTAACCAGAGTCGCAACCTCGGTCCAAGGTTACAAAATTTAATGATAAAAAGGATGCACCTTTGCAGTATTATGGAATGTTTAAATTATAAACCACAATGACACACCAAGAAAGAATTCCCATGACAAAATGAGTTTCGCATACTTTAAACTGATTTTATTGTGTTATGTTATGTAGTACTATTCGAGCAAATATACGCGAAGGAGCGACACAGTTTTGAAACCTGTGCATAAAGAAAATCTTAGTCGCAGCGCAAATTTACTCATGTCATGCACATTTGTCACTTATTCTGGTACTTCGTCGTGCGTTAAATTATGAGACTAGCTTTACTTCAATTGAACCTTAACCGACAGTCAAGCCAACTGTCTACCAGATGCCCACCCCATGCACAAGCATAACGGGAAGACTTGAATACTCCATGGACATATCCACACATTTGTGGCTATTATATGACCCTTGAATGCCTAACACCACAAAGTAAACTATGTCTATATTTGGAATAACGCCATAATGCTTTAAATGGCAAGGAATACTGCGAGAAACCTGTACCTTGAACAGGTCGTCAACTGCACTCCTTTAATTGCGTGTATCAGCACTAGTGAAGTGTGGCGATGTCTACCAGTCTGAGCGACCATTAACTTATTTCAAAATGGTTTACGAGGAGCTATGACATCCTCCTGCGTATAATAAAGCAATAAAAACGATATTCCAATACACATTGTAGTTATTAACAAAGTGAACAACATGAAGGTAGACAAAATCCCATGTCTGTTCAGCATCAGAATCTGTAGCGGTATTTGTGCTGTATTTACTCTCTGCACGCCCCTTCGGTTGAGGAGAGCAGAGGTAACGGAAGCGTAACAGTGTTCAGACATATTCCAGAATACGAGAGGCTGTCATGTCCTCGGCTTCATCTTCATCCTATTATCAGAATACCGCCGTGCGTTATGTGATGAGAGGGCTTCTTCATTTCTGTCTAATGCACACGCGATAAAACTGTGACATTTCTCATGTTACATGTATACATCCTTAACTCTTGGAGAAGAATCATCAGAGGTGAAAGAAAAATCAGACGAGTGACTTTCCGATGATAATTCCCTTCTTTAACTCCTAGTTTCTAAATAGGGATGCTTTAAACATAGATCTCTCTTTTTATTTAAAACAAAGTACTAACGTAGTTAATAAAGACGGGAATCGGTCGCACTGATGTCAATCAGCTCTCTTAAAATTTCTTTTCCCCGCATCTAACATAATACGAAACTCAACAGTTCCTTGTCTCGGCTCTAACCCAACCTCTCTCCCCCTTCCTCCCCCTCTCCCACTGTAATATGCCTTAACCTTTTAATTGGCGAGTTATTTTGCTACATATCTCGTTCTTCCGCTAATTTCTACACCAGTTTTCATATCCCTTTCGGAGGCACCTCAGTTGAAGCAATTTGAATAGCCATGATCGACACGCGATACGCAATAAACTGTCAATCCATTTAAAGTCAAACGTCGCCAGTTCGAATCCCAGCAACTGCAGTCAAATGTGACTGTGGTAAAGGACAGGAAGGACCCAAGTAAAATAACCGGTGTAATGGCATACTTGGTAGCTGACGGGGCTACATATGACTGCAGTTGCATGGATAAGACAGCTGCAAATACTTGCATTCTATTTATTCATGTTACCATAACAAAAAATTAGAAGCAATCAGCCAATAACGTGTGTCAAAACTTAACAAATGTATATGCTGCTTATAAGCAGGCATGGGGGAAACTCTCAGTGGTAATGATCTCTACGTAAGCATAACTGAACTGTGGAACTTTTACGTCACAGGGGGAAGGTCGTATGCGAGGGTGTGCAGTCTGTTTCAATGACAAAGTGGAACTGTGGCGTGAAGTGCACGGTGAGTTATTGACAGTGACCTTCCTAATTCTTTTGTTTACATGTCAACCACAACATACCCCGCACTCTACGGTCGATGCGTAGTCAACGTAACGTCCATTGGAGATTTTCTCCCATGTCTATTTTTAAGTCACGCTGCCAATTAAAGGGTTAAACACAGCTTTGCGGAGATGAGCGAGTGTAATGATTCCGCACCCAAAGAGCTGGTATAATTATGGTCGGACATAATGAGAGAAATAAAGAAACATTTTATTATCACTTTTTTGAGTTATCGGAAGTTTGCGTGTACTCCAAACCTATTTCTATTATAGCTCAGAAATACAAGTTAAATTTCTTCAAACTATTTCTTTCCAGTTTTTTTTTAATTTTATTTTTTTTAATTTTTTTTTTTATTTTTATTTTATTTTTTTTTTATTTTTTTTTTTTTTGTGAAATGGACGAAACAATTTGGTTTGGTAGAGAATAAAAGGAACTAAAATCTATATGGCGTTTTAAAACGACTGACATGACTCAGGCCTTTGGTAATGGCTTCTAACGCATATTAATTTTAGTATACGAATTCAGCACTCTTTTCTAACGACACGAAAAAACATTAGCCGTTGCATATATGTATTAGGATGAGTTCGCCAAACAACGAATATTTTTTTCAGTAAGAAATTCGATGAGCTCCGTATAACTTTATTTCATTTCGAAATAGCATCACGCAATTGAAGAATTTAAACCAACTTTTAAAAAGGACTGGGTATGTCTTAGCTCTACAAGTTAATTTCTTTTTTTCTTCCCCCACACCAAAGGGGTGCGACTGCATGAACGACCCTCGAACCTAATACCCGTAATCGTAATTTATTAAGCTTGTGCCTTAGCCTCAAATTGTGATCAGAATTCAATACGAATTAAGTGTTGAGTTTTACTATACACAATCTTAAGTTACAAGACTTGATAAGACATGTTAGCTTAGAACCATGCTGTGATTATGGCACGAGCAATAAATTCTAGTAGTGGAATAGAATGTTTAATATTGGCAAGTAGGAGCTTTTCCAATCGTCAGAAACAGAAAAATATAACGCAGGGCAGCGCTGATACGTTTGTTTCGTTTTCCTTCATAAATCGTTACCGCGTTATTAAATGTAAAGCAAATGAAATATGAAAAATCGCTGAACTAATGTTGAATCAAGAGGGAGGAAATTACAACGAAAAGCCCGAGGAATGGGGTTCACGTCACTCACCATTAGCAAAAAAGCGAGGAAGTAGAAGCACAATGAAAGATGGTATGTATAGGCTCAACAAATCGATCGCCTATCTTTTCTTTCCATCCTTCATTTGCTTCCTGCAGGCATCGGCAACTACTCCCACAGCTGTGTGCTGCGGAATATCGGCACAACAGGCGCCCTGTGTTGCGCTTTACCTATGAAGCGGATGATTCCAAATTTCCGTGGCTATACATACACATGCTCCAAGTTATCCTTGATAAAAAAAATTGGACTTCATAATGAGCTTGCCAGTTAAATCATTCCTATCAGATTACTCTTATATCAGCTATAACCCGTCTTTATAACTGTATGAACTTCGTTTCACTTAGGTTCTTCTTCTGACATTAACACATTAAAATCTATCTAATGATGCAATTTAAGATGTATACTATGATATGCCCTTCTTTCTCTTTGAGGGTTAGTCCAATCTTTAAAAATTGAGGGTTATATTTACATAACTTTCTCTACACATTCAACAAACTATTGTTATAAACGCTTAGTGTTATATTCGCTTCATACTGATCGACATAAACATTAGAAAATGGTTTTATTATGACTAGGGCTAGGAAGTTCATGCATTTGCATGTTTTTTCATAGGGGTTAAAAATGTATGCTTTTACATTATGTGCACGAATTATGGAATTTTAAGTTATTTAAACGTGATTTTATGGTGCATATAACTGCATATTTTCTTGATTTTGATAAATGCATATTATTTCAATACTATAGCCTCTATATAGCATATTTTAATGATTTTTATGTTTTGTTTTTTTTTCCACCTGGATAATATTTTTCATATTGGCAGTGTTGCATATGATGATGTAACTCGCGAGGTGGCGAGAAGCAATGCTGAGTCATGTTGTTATGTAGTGAATCCCCTGTTTCCATCCTTTTATTATATGTATGTGCGTAGAGAATAATCAGTGCGTTATCTGAGAGGTTTATATTAACAAAGATAAAGTGCAGGTCAACGCTTTGAGCAGCACGATTATAGCAACGCTTGACTCTGCGTGGTCTTCAAACGTAACAGTGTTGTGAACTGGTTCCCTCCAAATTAAATTAGGCGTATAAAAAGTTAAAAAGCTCTTCAAATGCCGAAAATAAAACCAACTTAGAGTGCTAGTTTAATTAATTTACAGAAAGAGTTTTCGGGTGATCTAATATCTACAGATCATAGGGCACTGTTTTGTGGAGCGTGTGAGAAAAATATAGGGAGTGAGAAAAGATTTCAAATAGTTCAGCACATAAACACAGCAAAACATAAGGAGAATTTAATCAGAAAATTCGCAAACAAATAACCTGTTCTAAAACAATTAGTAGAGTCATAAAGCTACGTAGGCTTTCACGGCCGGCGTCTAAATTGTAGAATGAAGTATCTTCCGGGCTCTTATGCCGTGGTCTGCTGGAGATCTGTCTTCCTGACGTTTCGTTTACAACTGCGGTAAACATCCTCAGTGGCGTTGTCGAAGTCTCCTCGTAGAAGGTATCACTGCGACTGATGCGTCGTTTCAAGTTTCAAGTTTGCTTTATTCATAATTTTGGCCTGGTGCCGGTACAAGGGGCCCGGCTTACAGGCTATAAATTTACATTTATTTACAATTTTTCTTTTTAGAAGCCTATAGTTATGGGTATCACCAAAAACCCATACGGTGGCCATCTTTAGGCCACCGAGAATAGTTTTCGTTAGTCTTTTGGTGTCTATTCCTATTATTTGTTGTTGTTTTTGTTTTTTTCCTTATATACATATATACATCTATATACACACATACACGCACGCATTCACCCACACACTCACATTCACACGCTTACACACACACGTTCACTGGGCACACCAGAAAAATGCGTCCCAGCTCGCGCACTGCACTATTTACAATATTTACATTTTCCCGCTGTATTTCTGCGCGGGCAGGGTGTAGCTCCTAGGTGTTTTCCGAGGCGAGGGCCTCTGCCGTAACGTGTGTGTAGCCTAAGAGCCAGATTGCATGGACGCGCATTAGTCAGCGAGCCGTGCCGCGTCTAGAACATTTTTATTCTAGTATGTTTGCGGTGCTTCGGCTCGCCTTTGCCAAAGTTGGCGATCACGTAGTTTTCGTGGTTCCTAATGCGCGTCCATGCTGCCGTTGCTCTTTTTGCTATTGCCTCTGGGATGGACGGGATCTGAGTTTCGAGGTGAAGAGTTTGGTTAGTGGTAAGGAGTGGAGCAGAGAGGATTTTTCTAAGGGAGAGGTTTTGGAGGGTTTTAATTTGTTTGAGGGCGGTTTTAGACGCATTTGCCCAGGCCACGCATGCGTACAGGACCACCGAGAGTATAAATGACCTATATAAAATCAGCTTGGATTTAAGTTGTAGCTGTTTGCTGCGGAAGATAGGGGCGCATAACTTGAACCGCTGTCTGCCTTTGTTGGCCGTATTTTTTATGTGGGTGGACCAGCACATCGTGCGGTCCATGGCGACGCCAAGGTATTTGACATTCTGGCGACATTGCAATACTTGACCACCGACCGTTAGGTCCATTGCCAAAGTGTGATGCCGCTTTGAAAAATGTATTAGCTGGCATTTATTGTTGTTAATTTTGATTTTCCAGTCATGGAGCCATGAGGAAGTTGTTTGTGTATCTTTGCATTTCTGCAAGGCCGAAACGAGGATTTTTGTGGTGGTTGTATATTGCAGTGTCGTCTACATACATGGCGACCTTGCATCTGGCATCCACTGGGAAATCATTTGTAAACAGTATGCACAGGAACGGTGACATGATTTCCCCTTGTGGGACGCCAGCACGCATCACTCTCTCCCGAGAGAAGGAGCGGCCCACTTGGACGTAGAAGTGTCGATTTTCTAAGAAGTTGTGCAGCAGGTACAGATAATTTTGGAGTGCCGGGAAATTGTGGTGCAGTTTGTAAATGAGGTCATTGTGCCAGCACCGGTCAAATGCAGCTTCTACGTCCAGAAATAATGCCAACGTTGAAGCCCCATTGTTACATTGCCCTGTTACGTCATCAGTTAGCCTGAGAAGCTGTAATTCTGTGGAATGTCCTTTCCTAAAGCCAAATTGTGAATTTGAGAGTTCATGTGTTTCCGAAATTTGTTTTTGAAGTCGAGAAAGGGTAAGTTTTTCGAGCAATTTGCCAATAGTAGACAAGAGACTAATGGGGCGGTAATTTTGCGGCTGTCTGGTGCTTTTTCCTTGCTTTGGGAGCATGATGACCTTGGCTCGTTTCCAAGTAGAGGGGAAATAGCCTTGCTGCAAACAGGCGTTAGATATCTTTGTCAGTTGCACCAGAGCTTTTCTCGGGAGATGCTTAAGTTCCTCATTAGTCACTTTGTCTGGGCCGGCAGCTTTACCATTAGGCAATTTCCTAATGAGCTTGTAAACTTCCTGCGGTGTTATGATGGGTAGTTGTTGCTCTTGCTTCCGCGCCACCCAGGTTTGTACCCGTGTCTGGACCTCCCGTTCTATTTCACGGTTGGTCACTGGCTGATGCGTCGGAATCCAGATCAGCCCAAAAGTAAGGGCATTGTGTTTCTAAAATACTTGAAAAATGTCACCGACCGAATTGATCACATATTACAGCGGCATAACGTCAAGACGATCTTTAAACCCATCCGACAGGTAAGCAGTTTACTACGATCACCCAAGGGTCCCCGAGAAGCTTTGTCATCGACTGGAGTATACAGTATTCCTTGTGGCTGTGGCTCAGTTTACATTGGAACTACTCAGCGCAGTGTTAAGACCAGACTCACGGAACACAAAAGAAGCTGCCGCCTGGGCCAAACTGATAAGTCTGCGGTCGCTGAACCTGCCATTAATGCAGTCGGTGAACACAGTATTAAGTTCCAGGATACGCGCATCCTTCCATCTACCATACATTACCATGCCCGACCACAGCGAGGCTGTGAAATTTACAAGCACCCTAACAAGTTTAATCAGAAGGAAGAGGCCTTAAGATTAAACAGCAACTGGCATCCGGTCAGAGAAAATAAAGAACATCATAAGAAGCAGGAAAGCAAGGTAAGCCAATCAGAAGAGATCAGCAGCATAAGAGAGATAGAACCCCCTCCACCAGCCACCACGCCTCTGCGCGCCCCGGGCCAATCAGTGCACGTTGCGCATGATATAAATAGAGCGCCACAAACAGTCGACGCACCCTGTGCATAGCCCTCGGGGAAGACTTGTCTTTGAACCGAGGGAAAAAGCAGAGGCGCTAGCAGACTATCTGGAAACTCAATTCCAGCCTAGAGTCGACCCTCAGAACGACGATCATACTGACCTCGTGGAACAAGCAGTAGAAGACTTCTTAGAAATCGGACCTGCGGGCCACGAGGATTTCCACATCAGGACCGTGTAACAGCGGAAATGCTCCAGCACCTTCCCTTTAGAGCCGTGATGCACTTGACTCGGATCTACAACGCGTGCCTAAGCATGCGCAATTTTCCGGAAGTCTGGAAGAGGGCGTGTGTGGTATGCGTGTTGAAGCCGGGCAAGAATCCGATCTTTCCTTCTAGCTACCGTTCCATCAGTCTCCTACCAGTTATCTCGAAAGTTTTCGAGAAACTGTTCCTGACCCGCCTTAGACCTCTTTTAGAGGAAAAAGGCCTCCTACCGGAACATCAGTTTGGTTTTCGTTCTGACCATTCCACAAACGAGCAACTACTGCGAGTAGCCGAAAAGGCCTCCCTGTTTTACCAGGATAGGGCCAAAACGGTGGCAGTGTTGCTTGACGTGGAAAAGGCGTTCTCTACCACCTGGCACGAAGGGCTTATCTATAAACTCATACAACACGAAATCCCTCCTCCATACATTTACTTGGTGGCTAGTTTCCTACAGGAACGTAGCTTCCGAGTGAAAGTGGAGGGTTCATTTTCCCGAGAAAGGCCCATTGGAGCAGGAGTTCCCGAGGGCAGTGAACTGTCACCGGCACTCTTTAATGCTTACATGGCCGATCTCCCAACGCACCCCAACACCCACATCTGTCAGTATGCGGACGATCTTATGATCTTCGCAACTAAGAAGAACCCGCGCTACAGCTACCGTCAAGTACAAGCCCACCTCTGTGCCATCAGTAGATGGTGCGAGAACTGGCGCATGTCTATTAACTCGGAGAAAAGCTTTGCGATTCTCCTGGCCAACACGCTGGCAAACCGGCTCCCGCAGGACCTCGTGCTTCGGCGCCGTCGGATCCCCTGGGTCACTACAGCGAAGTATCTCGGGGTCACGTTGGACCGGCGGCTAACGTATAGGCATCACGTCAGGGGCAAAGTACTGCAAGGTCACGCAGCCCTCCGGCAGTTGTATCCCATCCTCAGCTCCAAAACCATGCCCATTCACCTGAAGCTCCAGCTGTATCGTGCGATTATCGCGCCTCTGATCCTGTACGGATGTGAGATCTGGGGAGTGGTGGCAAAGTCCACCTTCATCAGACTCCAGACGTTGCAGAATCGGGCATTAAGGATGATCTACGATACTGGTTGGAGATTTCCTGCCCACATCCTTCACGAACATTCCGGCATCCCGTACATTGTCGACGTGATTAAAATCCGCGCTCGAACAATGTACAATAAATTCCAGAACCACCCTAACCCACTGGTGAACACTCTGGGACAATATGACCAGAGAGAGCCGCGTCGACTACCATGTAAAAAATTGCCGAAGGACATACTAAGTCCAACGGTCTAATTTTAGAAGATGGGAAAGGCGAAAATTACAATCTGTACTTGAAACAGAGTAAAATGCCTAACTCAGATCACCTCTCAGTGAGTGACTGACGGCCAGAACCCTGGTGGGGATTAGCACGTCACCTGATTGACTAAATAGCCAATCAGCAGCCGGGCACTGCACGCTCACGGACCAATCCCTACCAACCATCCATCTCGCCCCTATAAATACCCCTGATCCCACTAACATTCCCAGAAGTGTTAAATCCCTGTAGACCAAACCATCATACTATCGCGCAGGTTAAGCCGTATAACGGCTAGGTACTCCGGTAAAGACACTCGGGTGGGGGAATAGCTTTCCCACTCGACACGAACTGCCTCTGGTGCCTCGACGCATCATTCATTCATCATTCGCTCAGCTACTTGCGTCGAGTACACTTCGCATCCCATGGTACTGAAGCAACGAGTGCCTGTAATGCTCACCAGATGACAGCAGGAGAGCGACTGCAGCGACGTGGTGGAGCAAATAGGAACTACCTAGCCAGGCGACAGCACAGTTCCGCGACACGCTGCAAGAGGTTTGACAGCAAACCGTAGCGTGTCGCATCAATCCTCGATAGCGCTTCTTCTCCCAACATCGATCCTGCTCTCGGAGGGGTGCGTGCTGGTGTATAGAGTGAGCCAGGTAACTATACTCCTCCTCTCCCATCATCTTGATTCCCAACACAGACAAACTGACAGATGCACCACGAGACTACGGGCTTGCAAGGCTGCAGCCAACAGCCAACCTCTGGTCCAACACCTCAAGCCGTAATGGCTTGCCCAGGCGCCTCCTCCTCTAAGGAGGGGGTCCGGTCCTCTGCAAGCAGCCGGAGGGCAACCGTGCCGACCGACATTGGTGCAGGACCAACAACATCATCATCTACCTCTGTTCCCGAGGCGGTACCACCTGCGCGCAAAAAGCGCAAGTGCTCTGTCCCGCGACAGGTCATTGATAGGGAGTCACCACCACTGGTTTCCTATCATCCTCTCTCTTCCTCTGACTCAGAGGCAGATATGGACACCGACACCGAGGGCTTCACTGTGGTGAAGGGACGCCGGAACAGGCGTAACTCCACGGGCTCTCAGCAGCAACAACCACAGGGTACAACCCAACCCCCAACCAAGGTGGGGGGGGGGGGGAGAAAATGCCGCCAATAGTAGCGGATGCTTTTAAGGAGCATACAAGGACTACGCGGCTCCTAGCCTCGCGCCTGAAAGGGTGCTTTGAGGCAATTAGGAAGCCACGAAGTCAATATCAAGACCTCCTCACTTGAGGATTTTCAAGTAGCCAAGGCTGTACTACGGGAATTAAATATCCCGTTTTACAGTTATTCGCCCACACGTCCTCACGTGGAAAGGCGAATAATCAGAAGCCTTGCCTCTGACTGCTCTACCGAGGATGTCAGGCTGGCACTCCTCGAAGAACATAACATAACTGCATCAGTGCGCGACCAACAAGTCCAGCCAATCGACACTGTGCGTCACTTGATCTACACTGCCGTAAAGGTTGAACGCTTTTACGGCAAGGAAGGTCCCGCGCAGTGTCGCAATTGCCTGGGATTTCATCATACATACAATACTTCCCCTGCTTGCTATACGTATCATGCCGTTGAAAGGGTTTGCTACGAATATAAGACAAATCGTGAATCAGTGACAAGAAAGTGTAGATACACAGCTGTAGCTACGGAACGTAAGACTGTGTGTGTGCGTGTGCGTGTGCGTGTGTGTGTGTGTGTGTGTGTGTGTGTGAGAGAGAGAGAGAGAGAGAGTGATCGTGAGGAACGTGACCTGAATCAATAATGGAGTAGAAAAATGAAGCAGTCGTATTGTAATCCAACCCTGAGCTAGAAGCAAACCCAGAATCATGGTAAGAAATTCTGTGCTATTAAACTAGCACTTGTCAACTCCGTTCACAAATTGCGTACTCTTGTAAGAAACGCACAATAAAGTGAAATGCTGAAATGGTCACTGTGTAATAACAATGGAGTTGTTAAAACAGGTTTCTATTCGAGCACCAAATTCACCAATCCATTGCGCCATTACCACTAAAATTGAATACTATAAAGGAAATTTTCACTAATGAGCTACTTGCTAATAACTTGTTGCATAACACCCGCCTCTTGACACTCCTTGTTCACGAAATCGTGCTCAGTCACTCAACTTTATACATAAATACTAGAGCAATTCCGCGAGAATGTCATACCTAGTGTTAAAATTTGAAATCAATGTTTCACTTTTTTTACTGAGGAAAGATGGTGCTACATACTCCAAAGTATCTTATGAAGTGAAAAATAAATGTTTTTGACGTGAATATGGGTTCAAATTTCACTTCTTACCCACATATTTCCAAAACACTAAAAATAAGCGTGAATAACGGTGATTGTCATATCAATATTTCAGGAGCTATGTACAACTGTTTTAATTTTTTTGTTCTGTACATCACACAATGACCCTTCATCTTCAAAACGTGTATGTGGCTAATAACTTTCGACATTTATAAATAATCCTTAGAGCCTCTTTAATTATTACTGTGTGTCGATGTCAGTCACGGTAAATAAGGATAAAGTTCCCTGCAGGGAAAAGTAATTCACTGAAAAAAATATCCTTTTTGATTCTGCGTCATTACAATATAACAAATAAAGAAGTATGAGAAAGTTTTCCTCTAAAGTCATTCGTTTTCCCACAAAACACGTGACTAACGGACAATTAGTGCTGGCGCCCTGTGGTCGCATACGCATACAGTGCTTATGAGACTTCAGTCAGGATAGATTATCAGTCCGTTTCTGACTCCATGGCTAAAACACCAGCCCAAAGACAACGTGAATACAAACAATGTCTGAAGGAGCAAGGCAGTTATGCACAATGGAAGGAAAAAATAGAAGTGACTATGAGGAAAGGAAGAGCAATACTGAAACAAACAAAACAAGGAAGAGAACACCTCAAAGCTGAATATAGGAGATATAAGCAAGCACAGTGGGCAAGACAGAAGATAAGAGACCAAGAAGGGATTGATAAGGATACTCCATCAACATCAACCGCTTTCAAAAGCAAACGGTATTTCGGAAAGTGCAGAAAACGTGTTGAGGAAGCATTGCCGCAATCTCCACGCAAAAGAAAAGAAATGATTTGTAAGTTAGCAGTTCAAGAGGGATTACATGTTGTAAAACCAAAGCATTCTGTCCCGGTATCAGGAAAACAACTATCAGAGGAACATAAAAGTGCAATCATCAAGTTCTATCAGGATGATTCAGTATCTTACCAAGCTCCTGGAAGAGATGATTTTATTGAAATCCGTGTTCAAGGAGAAACGAAAGAAGTCCACATTAGGTATCTAGTGGTAACATTAAAAGAAGCACATGCACTCTTTCCACAAAACCGAGAAGAAATGTTTGTGGGGTTGACAAAAGTCGCTGAATTACGCCCTGCTCACATGCGTCTTCAAAGTCAGATCCCACATAATGTGTGCATATGCATTATACATGAAAATACGAAGTTCCTTCTCAAAGCATTGTGTAAAAATCACGTACTCGCTGAGACTGAATTTCGTAAGTTCATAGCACAAGTGGTTTGTGATCAGAAATCGAGTGAATGTGTGCAGGGAGGATGCTCCAAGTGCCCGGGATTGAGTGGAGCAGACATTTCGGGTGAACTCGCTAATTCTCCATGCGGATGGAAACTGTGTAGTTCACGTAACGGATGAATGGAAATAGAAGTTAAAAATGGGTCTATAAAAGACTGCATTGAAGAACTGACCAATTGCCTGCCACGTTTCCTAAATCACGTTTATGTAAAAAGACAGCAATCCGAGGCCTTTAAGAAGGCTCGGGAAAATGTTGCAATTAGTGAGGCTGTGATACAGATCGACTTCTTTGAAAACTACACATGCAAGGAGCTGCCCACTGGAACAATGCTTAGATTTGAATATTTACTGCTGTTGCCTGGTATAGGAAACAAGACATTGGTGACATTCAGAAACTATCTTTTGCTTTGGTCTGATTATGTATCGCATGACAAATATGCAGTTGATATTTGTTTAAGGAATATATTTTCGGAAATATTGAATATTGTTCCGAATCTTGAACTTGTGAAAGTGTTTTCTGATGGAGCTGCTGGTCATTTTAAGCAGAAATACACATTGAGCCATGTGGCATATCTTTCCGAAGTATTTGGAATCCAAATTGAATGGCACTTCTTCGAATCCTATCTCGGAAAGGGGGCAGTAGATGCGATTGGAGGACAAGTGAAGAGGATGGCATGGACAGCTGCGAAAGCAGGAAGCAGGATTCAGAGTGCTGAAGAATTTGTTAATACTGTTAGAAAGAAAACCAAAATATGTGTTCTTGAGGTTTCTCTGCCTGAAATTGAAGAAGCAAAAGAATTTCTCGACAAAAGATTTGAACGTATTTCACCTATGCCATCCACTCAGCGGGTTCATTATGTGAAAGTATTAGGTTTAAATGTTGTGGAATATGTTTTTCTTTCATGTGCGGAAAGTGTCAGAATGATGCACAACTTTCGGAAATAAAAACAGTGTAGTGATATGCGCGTGTACTATGAGGCTACTGCATTTAGCGTTCCTGCACTATAAGGAGTCCAATCATGTGATACAGGTATGTGCTGTGTGCTGTGTGCTCTCATGTGTCGTCTTTGTTATGGTTTTGAGTCAGCTTTTTATACTTGCAATGACGTAACTGTGATAAGAAATGAGAGCTGTCAACATCTGTTTATTCTGTTTATATTGCACGATGTTAATGCTTCTCCTAAGGATATGATTAATGTCAAAACGATAAATACAATTACACACCTGTGTGTATTACATGTATGTAACGTATAATACGTATCACTATGATTTACCATATGTTATACCATGTAAAACAAAGGCAAGGTATTACAATTTTCGCAAGTATCAGTTAGTCACTAACTCATGTCAGTCACGCTGACCTTTGAATAAATATCTCCAGATGAGAATAACATGCCAAAGCTTTTTTCAGGTCATTTTAAAGCTTAGAAGTTCCTCTCTCAAGTGATTTTTCAGAACAAATCAAATAAGAAAACTTTCAGAGAAAACGGAGGACAAACGTTTGAAGTTGGACCTGCAGTTGACAAAAATGTCAGATGTCAGTTAGTCACGAAAAGTTTAGCGCTCATTATTTAATAATTGTTTCACTTTTTTAAGGTTTTTAACTTTCCTATCACAACCGCAAATGTATTCTCTGTCATCGTATGTCGTTAAAATAACATTTTTACACCTATATTGCCATTAGACAGACATTTTAAGAAGAAGATGTAGTGTAAATGTCAATTAGTCACACGCGGAATTGCTCACTACTATTATTAAGACATAAAATGTGTGTATATGTGTGGTGTGTGCGGAAGGACATTTCTGAAACCACTCATAGATTTTGACAATTCCTCCACCATTAAACACACTTCCGGAGAGACATATCTAAAAGAAATTTTCAACACTTTTAAAGCTGAGATTTAACAAGGGCAATAACTGCTCCTAGTTTATTGGGAATAGAACGTAAAATTCCGTAGGGAAATAGAAACTATCATTCTGGTTGAGTATGAACAGGTGTTACCAATGGATTTGCTGGTGTAAAATTATCAGAATCTTCTAAAATACACTAACCGACTACCATGGTTTTCATACCTATGGTAGTCAGTTTCAATCCCTTTTCTTTGAATATGTATGTCAGAGAATATTGTTGAACTTTATTTCGAGCATGACACATTAACGGCTTCCAGCCCAAAGGGAAGAATGGAGAGCCTTAATGTTTTAACATTGAGTAACTGGATATTGTGTTTCATATAAAGATTCCCTCTGATAAAACTACACTACCTGAACAAGGGCATTAAATTGGTGCACTAGAGCTATAGAATACCTTATAACTACCGTAACTGATATTTTCAACCCCCTGATATTTTCAACCCCTTATGTACACTAGTGCACCATTTGATCAGTATGAATAAAAGAATTAGACACCCTTAGGTACGAATGAAAAGTGTGGTTTACTCCGCTACTTTCAAAAGCTCAGGTTAACCAGCTAGCCGTTCGTTTTTTGACATTTAAAAGATTGTAAATAGTGCTAGATGATACAATTTCTTATCTTTTGAGCATACCAAAGAGTGTGACAATTCAGAAGTGTTTAGATGAATATTATATCCCAAGAGTTTGTCCACTGCTTTGTAGATAAAAAAAAAATCATTATTTGGCTATTCAGGTCAACACATCCATGGAGAACAGAAACACACATAGTTCACCGAAAACAGAATGCTGTTATTTGTTCACAGTGGAACATTCTTAGCAAGTTAATTTAATCTCAATATGTTGTAATCCTGGGATAAATCTTTTTGGGGTCCGGAAAGTTTTCATATGGATCGTAAACAATATGGCGTTCTAACCCGCGCGGAATTCACCACAAACACGTGTCCATCTTTGCCTTTAGTGCACAATCACTGGGGCTGCATGGGAACAGTCAGATATAAATGGAGCAGAGACAGGCGAGATAAAATGTAACCATAAGGCAGTAAAACACCCATTAAAAGACGCAAGAAAAGATATATGTATACGGCAGATAACAGCAAATGCTCGCAGCTTCCACCCTAATATGGTTTCTGTGCACGCCTCGAGAATATTTCAAAGGAGCAAAACTTTTATTTCCCTCAAAAGTTGCTTCGTTAAAGTCAGGTACTGTTAACATATACCAGGTAGCCCACTGCAGCCGCCCCCCGTGTAGAGAACCCTTCGTGCGTTAAAACAGTTGCAGAAGTTCACGGCGCAAGAGAGACCAGTGGCGTTGCCGCCTCCCAGCGCGACGTGAGGTGAGAGGCAATAGAACTAGCGTGTGTACTTCGTCATAATAGACAATAACAGGATAAACAACCGAAAAAGTCTCATTCTACTTGCAGAATCTTTATTTTCGAGGGAATAAACTCACTCCTGTATATGCTTCTATTGTCTAACAGGTGGTAAAGAGGAAGCATGAGGACACATAATGTTTCATTGGCATTTCTTCGTTTCTTATTAATATTATTGCTGTATTTGTTATTACTACTATATCATTATCATTATTATCATCATCATCATCATCATCATCATCATCATCATCATCATCATTATTATTATTATTATTATTATTATTATTATTATTATTATTATTATTATTATTATGTGTTGTTTTTTGAAGCTCTGTCTCTACTGAACGCTAATTCGTCAACACGGCAAGTTACAGCCAGCCTGTCATCGGCGTTTGAAAGCACTTTGTGAAATCTCTATGTAGTGTAAAAACTAGTCGAACTGATTGGCAAGTTAAGCAAGTGTATACAAATGTTTGTTGAAAATTAAGAATTAGTTTGCTATTTCTTCATGTAACGACAACTAAGACATTTGTTAACCAGTTTAGCTGATGAAGCCGAGTGCGAGAGCTTTTTGCCTGTTATGAATTCTGGCAGGGCTTCATGCATTCATGAGAAATACTAACACGTAGGTATAGGTCGAATTTGCAGACTGGCAGCGTCTGGTACTCTCAGAGCACAGCCTGCTTACAACATATGTAACATATGTGTAGCAGGTGAGAGAGAGAGAGAGAGAGAGAGAGAGAGAGAGAGAGAGAGAGAGAGAGAGAGAGAGATTGCTCGAGCTATTCCGCGAGTTCCCTCGCCCTGTGGAAGACAATACAAGACCTAAAACCGCGGTCTACGTACACACTAACGTATGCTCAGCTAGAGATGTCCTGCGCTCCAATTTCAACATTTTATGAAACCGATGTAATTTCCTTGACGTATCGTCGATTCTTACAAACGGTCGTTAATAAATCAAGAGCAGATGTTTTGTGTAAAATATGTCTTTCACACAGCACAATTAAGCTTCGTTTACAGCTGCTGTTATTCGTTGTATATGATTAGGTAAGTTAAAATATAAAATCTGTGTATAAATGTTTGAGTAGCAAGTTTGGTTTAGAGATTAATTGTCCTACATTTAACGTCTTGCTATAATGTCCTACATGTTAGATCACTGATTTCCTACATTTCACTGAAAGAATCTGGTCAGTCTAGATACTTGCTAATTCTTACAAGCCCTTGAGAAATTAAGAAGCTTGCCGAGCGCGCCTGGTTCCCCGGGGGGGGGGGGGTCCACATAAAAGGAAACCATGACAGTATTGTATGCCTTTTCAGTTTTAGTCTAGCTCTATTCAGAGCTGAACATTTTCTTTTTATATACATTCATTTCTTATTTCAAGATATCAAAAATAATTATGTTTTAATCAAGCCTTGTTATCGAATAGTTTCTGGATACAACGCAATGCTTATTCCAAAAGGATTAAAGGCACTAAGTTGATTTTAAAAATTATATTATGTTGTAATATTTCTCGACATATTAGCTTCTGAGAAAATCCTTATAAAAGCTCTAAACGTTTTTAAAGATCTATAATAAATTTAAATTAAGTGCTCCTTTTGCTGGTCAAAGAACAGGTGGTTTCCTTGGAACAGAACAGAGGCGTGGCTTCCAGTAAAAGAGTTAACCGGAAATGTTCCGTACCAATGCAACAAACGTCGCATAAACCCGCTGGCATATTGCATTTCAACCAGAAATAAATTCTTTTTTTATAATTTTATTTAGATCGATCAGCAGTAAATACCTACATGTTTTACAGATCTGGCGGAACCCATCACAAAGAGAGTAGAGAAGCAGATTAGTCAGAGCTAGAGGTGTCATCGCCGAGAAGCAGATCCTGTGGAAGTCGTCGCTTCGGACGCCGATGTTAAAATAAATTCTGATATCAATATTCAGCAGAAAACCATTGTAAAAAAGTAAAAGAGTGAGTGAGAGAGAGTGAGAGAGTGAGAGGGACAGAGAGAGACAGACAGCGAATAAGTCAATACCGCAGTTCCAGTCATACGAGCTAAGCATCTTTGTGCTAATCCAACGATTTCCTCTACCCCTACTGACATTAAATGAGTGAAGTTCTACTTGAGTTGTTAAATTCTATATTATTGGGAAATGAAGACAGATGTTTGCTGCCACACGTCTAACTTTACCTATCTACGTTTCAGATGTTAGATGCACATTTAAATGCCATGGAAAAACTCATTTGTTTACTAATGAAACTATTTGACCTTTTCCATGAAAACTACGAAATACCTAACAAATTGTGCGTTTTCATTTTTTTCATTTTCATTTTTTTTTTAATTCCCAGTTAAAATTTATGTTTAATCGATCTTTTGTAGTGGAAGTACCGCTTTTGAATCACTTTTCCCTGTGTTTTAGCCATTTACTTTCTTAGCTAACATTTTTGCTAAACAGAAACAATAAAAGTGGACGTTTCTGTTCCACAGTCCTGTACAATGAAATAGTGTTCGTTCCAAGTATATCATGCCGTTTGCTTTTCTGTAAATTATGAATCGTGCAATGAATATAAACGCTATATACCTACATTTCAGTTAATTACCAAACAGTATATTGTAATATGTAAATGTGAATGGAAGCAACTAAGTCACTGACAATATAAAAAGAACTTGTTGGATGTGAACTAGTATAAGCGATAAGATTGTGTAGAGCAGCGCACGGCAAGTATCGGACTTATGACGTATGAGCAGCGAAACGCTGACAGAGCAGTCTGTGAAAAGACACAAGCAGTGCACAGCGGTAGGCACGTGTAGTGCAGTGGCGGCTCGTATTCTTTTACTTGTTACTAAAAGTAACTTAATTCTAGACGAGTCCAATATCAAATGTTAGTTTATGATTAGTTACAATTTATATTAATTTTGTTAATAGTAAACACATTAAATGGGGGTTGATTCAGTGGCGCAACTTCTTAAGAATCCTGCACAATAACTTTTACACCATGTTTAACGAGCTTGTGTAACGTCATTATTAGGGCTAAGATTTTGATGCCTTATAAAATACTAAAAAATGCGCTTTAAAATGCAATTATGACCTAAAAATCTAAAACAAAATGCCGTATAATACGTAAAAAAAATTCCCTTAAAATTTAAAATGTTTATTTTAATAGTATTATCTATCAACAACACGGTTTAACCCATTCAGGTTAGCTTCGGTCTAATATAATTTAATATTAGTTTAGGAGAAATTAAAAATTACACAAAACAAAATAATGCAATTAAACAAAGAACATGTTCAGTTTATGCAGTTACACAAATTAAAAAGGATATTCTATAAACAATTAATTTATTTTGCATGAAAATACAAAGTGTTCATTTCATCAGTCCTGAACTGCAATGCACAAGCACCATTTGCGGAGTTTCAAACGAAAATGAGTGCCAATTATCTGCTAATGAAGCCTTGTACTTCCACTTGCACTGATACTAGAGGAGCATACTTAAAGTAAACTATGTCACTTGCTTCCAAGTCTCCTCTTAATCCTCCACGCGACAGTACATCTGCAAATTATTTACTAGCAAATGTAAAGAACAGCAAAAACAAAACGCAAAATGTACCCAAGACGTATTCAAAATGCATAGGGGAGAGTGGGGGTAATGGCGAACGCTTAAGCTAAGTATCGCTGTACTGTGAATATACTGAACTTAATATAAAGTACAATTTACTTAAAATATATGTAGTATATTTGTCTTGCGATCTAATTTTTATTTTATTTACTGTAGACTTAAACAATTTAACCAAAAATTATATTTTCAAAACAAAGCAATGTTCACCATTGCCCACCCTCAAGGGGCAATGGCGAACACCTATTTGTATTTTCTGATAGGTTCATGAAATTCCAAAGGAACCATCATTTTAATAAAAAAAATATAATTATATGTTTTAATTATCCATCATATTAAAAATGCTTAAAAATACAGCGAAAAAACTTATGCATTACAGCCCCATTATTTGTAAGAAATATGTTAACGCTTTTGTAACCAAAATTAACTTGACTACAGTTGTAGCACTAGGATTCATATTAGATTATATAAACGAAGAAGTACCGAAGTTAGATAAATGAAATGTTGTCTTATGCACAATCACAAACATATGCAGAAGCTCTCGTTTCCCAACCACTGCAAGCTTCAGGAGTCCAGTTTAAGCATTTAGAGCACTTGTACCAGAACTCGTTATCCTTTCTAAACTCTCCACACAAAAAGCAAATGTCATTGTTATTTTCAACTACATGCGGCACATCAAATTCATTGTAATCATAATCTGTATCTTGGTACAGTTTTTCAATATCTCCTTCTTCCTCTTCTTCTGAAGAACTCAAGTCAAACCTCCGTTTTGCTCTTTGACCAGCTGTCTTCTTGGTATTTTCAAAAGCTCTTTCCGATGTCTGTTTTCTTTCTTGCTGTTTCTTCTTATTTGCCTCTTTTCTTTCAAGCCCCTCTTTCATAGGCGTAGATGTAAGCACCTCACTGTATTGCTTCCTATGGACACCCTTTCGTAGCCTTAATTGCTCTGGTGGTAGAGGAATAGGCGAAACCAGTGGAAAGGAAACTTCAGAATTTGATGAAGCTGATGATAAGGAATGAGTAGTATATTCTTATTACCTCTCTGCAGACCATTTAGCTTTAATAGTCTTTGGTTGACGAGTTCTCCACATTGAATCTAGAAATTAAAAAAAAAAAAAAAAAAAAAAAAAAAAAACAAACAAACAAACAACAACCTAGCATATAATAGCCTATCAGTGAGTAAGGAAATGGCGAACACTAGGTGGGCAATCACGAACACTGTTCGCCATTGGCCCACACTGCCATATCGTGTATATCGTGTAAAACAAACGCGAAAAAAATTATTATTAAAATAATCTATGTTTATACACATAATGCAGAAGGATGTCTTTTAAGAATACACACATTATAAATCGAAGAAGCCGATCGAAGTGCTACATACCTTAGGGTTGGTTTGGAGGCACTGTTATAACAAAATCGCTGGTAATGATAAACACAACCTCACACAGATAATACTTTCTTCAAAATGGTTGATCTTGCTCCAAGATATTTCGAAGAGAATTGCGAGATGGCAGCACTACTCAAGAAAACTCTACCTCTAACGGAAAATGTTGAACACAGGTGTTCGGTATTGCCCACCTGTTCGCCATTGGCCCACTCTCCCCTAAATATGCAATAAAACCGCCTGAAGTATATAAAAATGCACAATAATGCAATAAAAATCCTTAAAAATGCCTACGCCACAAAATTAGCGAAAAATACAACAAAAAAATGCCCTAACAAATATAGTTAGTTTGACATTTTACTCTGAAACAGATTTATTTACAACTCATTAATGAGTTAGACTTACCAAAATAAGGAAGCAAAGTCATCAAAATCCTAGCCCTACTTATTATACGAGATAATGCTGGTGAGTTTTTCACGTTTACGCTAGCCGAAGAGAGGGCTCCATTAGTATAAGTAAATAAATACATTTTAGCTTTCCCAACAAAGGTACCAAATCCTGGCTGCGCTAATGGTTTCTAAATTGACGCAATTACAAAGCGCAAAAGCCGCTGCTGTTCAGCGGAGTGGTAATGCCCGACCCTCCCGTCGTCTCCTCGTCTTTGGCAAGCAGCTGTGCAGAGAAAACAATTCTACTGGTGTCGACCAACTAAAGCTTTCAATTATTTGGGTCTTTATATCACTGGCAATAATAGTTTAATTGCAGAAGTGAAATTACAACAAAGAAAGTCATCTATAATACAAGAAGCATTGAAGGACATTATTTGGAAAAATGAATATGAGAGCAAAACCAGAATATTTTTAAGTTGTGTCACATCAGTGATGACTAGGCTGCAGGTTTCTCAAGCCGTTTGCTTCAGGTTGTCTACACACAAAGCATTAGATCCGTCGCATAAAATGTAAACAGCCGTGGCTATGAGTCACAGATATGGAAGGGGGCATGATCACGTGACCGCTACAAGCGTACAGTCGGGTGAATAAACAACTAAAGCATGACAATGATATCGACCACAGAACATATACTGTCTGTTTACATATTTCCTATTACCGTATGTAATATACACGTGCAAACAATGTATACTACACGAGCCTACTGCGTGCAATATTTATTGTATTTTTACAATATTTAAAATACAATTTTGGTCACAGTATGAACACAATTAACGTGTTCATATACGATATGTGTTTATGCATATTAATATGTATGCTATGCAGTTTCAACATTATCCTTAGTGATACAATATTCCATTTTTATTGTTAGTCGCTCCTGTGCATGCACCAATTGCAGTGAATCACCATACACATCTGGAAGTTGCTGAAGGTGAATCTCTTACGATTTGCAGTAACATATTCCTTGTATCGTGAAAAACTGCGTTCTACGTCGCAAATTGAATTATCAGCCACAGAACCTCTTATATAATCAAGTTCCTCAGCATATGCATTTTTAAGTTCCCCTTCCGTATCGTTCTTGCATTTGGTACGGTTCTTTTTGTGTACTTTTCCATGAAACTTTTAAGACATGGATTGTGTAATTTGTTAAATGAGATGTTAGTCCGTATCATCATGTTGCATAAATGTGTAAAAAGGTCAGATTGTGTGCTTGGATATGAGGTAGAGGGCCTAATTTCACCCAGTTCATTTGAACCCACCAAATGCGCCTGTTGGCAATATCGTTTACTGCGACAATATTGTACATTGTTGAAGCGTTTGCTCCCTCCTATTTCTAAATGTCACAGTTTTCATTGCATTATATCACCATTCACAGTAAAATACTGTGTATCAAATTCTGTAATATATTCCTGTATTTTCTCCTTGCGTGATTTAGGCATGTTGTATTTCTGCATGTACCTGTTACTGTAGACAGAAAAAGCGACACGGAATGGCACTTGAAGATAGCTGGACGAGGTGCAATGCACATGCGCACAGACTGTACAGAGGGTGGGGCTAGGGGTGGAATCTCCGATGGTACTGCCTAAACTCCAGTTGCAGCGTAAGCTAATTTCTGTTGGTTCTGGCATTAGCGCTTAAGAAATCCTCAGCCTAGTGATAACATATAGGTGCAGCGGAAAGAGAGCCGACACAAACAAAACGGTTCAACAAATAAGTCAAAATACAGTAGTCTCGATTATCCAAGGTAAGAGGAATCTACAGTACATCGGATAATCTAAAACTCAGATAACACGGAGTCTGTCAAAAATCCAGAATAAAACCTACAGTAAACTGGCGAAACAAATGAAAACGAGATCATAGATGTGAAGAAACGGCATATACTGTTATTATCAAATGAAAAATGACATACATATAAATATAAATAAAATACAACACGAAAAAAGGCTGAGAGCACTTACAGTATGTACATCTTCCAGTTAAAATGCCATTTACCCAAGAAGTCCACAATTTGTTTTGTGTTTAACAGAACTCGCTCGCTTCTTTGCCACTATTTCACCGAATCATAGCAGTAGAAGGCTTGTTGAAGCGGTCTCTGACTGTTGTTCTAGCTGATCGATGGGCTTCCCTATCGCTTAGCACCCTTCAGCTTCTCATTCCCCATTTCAGTGCCTTCATTGTCACATTCAGATTCCACGTCCACTATCTCCACTTTGCACGGTACACTTCTTAAAATGAGGCCTCGGTTAGTCGGGACTTGGATAACCGGGACCCTACTGTAATATAAATAACAGGGTACACCGTGTGTGATAAACAGGGAGTGGGGTTTTAGTACGAAATCCATCAAGTTAACCGTGCATCTACAACGGGAAGGGGAAGCGCCGGTGACCTTGCTGTGCTCTTGTGGAGTGGAAGGTAGTACAGCCCTCACGCTACCTGCCGGCTCTGTATTCCATGCTGTTAATCTCATTCCTGTGTTTACTTACTAAAACCCCGCTCCCTAGTGATAAAAATTTGGTATGTTGCACTCATATGACTTTCTCTACTCTTGTACTAACCATTCTTACAAACTCTCATTCCTATACCTCCATGTTAACACAGATAAACATTTGCAGAAATTAACTTATTGCTTATTTCCTAGTAGGAGCAATGGGAATATTAGAATACAGTAGGCATTGAGCCAGTCAAATCTTTTAAAGCTTTCAAATTCCGTTCTCTTTGCACGGTTAACATATAAAACAATTACTAACGACGTTCCATTTGACAGAAGTAGGTATGTTCTCCAAACTCATGCAATTAATAAGCAATGTCTCCGAAATGAGACGTAAGTTGTGTTTTTTAGTAAGATCTACATTTTTTGTAGAGTAAGATTTTGTCTACCTTTTACGGTTTACCAGTTATGCAAAAGTCATCCAGAGTAAATACGACTACGTGGGCTATAGCCAGAAAATTCAAGATATAAATTTCATTTGTCATAAAAATATCCCAACGTGGCATTTTAATCAAAATCGTTAGCCATTTTCAATAAAATCAAAATTTTCGAATAATTTTCTATGTTAAGGATAGTTTAGGGTGAAGCAATTTTCTTCAAAACCTTTGTGCCGCATCCTTCAAAGACATTAAACTTAAATATCACTTTGGTTTTTAACCGACTTTTCGTTTTTGAACTATGCTGTCCACAGACTGACAGACACACGCGCGCGCGCTGACCTTTTTCTAACTTTTTTTTTTTTTTTGATCCGGGGGGCTTCAAACATATTTCCGGTGAAATCTTGACATAGAAATTTTGGGTGGAATCAATACTTCCTCTATTATACGTACTAGAGAAAGTACGTTTAAGACTATTGAAAATAAACATACGTGAGAATATATACGTTATTAAATGGATAAAGGCAAGGAGAAAACCACGGAAAGATCATGTTAATAGAACTGATTAAAATCGGCTGCCGAAACTTGCGATTAACTTCATCCCAAACACACCACGACCAATGCGAAGACTACCAACACGATGGAAACAGTTATTGTCAATAGAATAAGGTAGTTGAAACAAACAGGAAATTGTCCTAAATTAAGAAAAGGATAATGCTGTTTACTTTAAACATGTAGCCAACTCATCCTGTGCAACTCTTTACTTTTGTGTAAGTTTCCTAAACATAATACAAATTAGCTGTGGTCTCCGTTAGAATATGAGTATGTACGCAACATTCGTTATACAGAGAAACATTTTTCTCCGTATTGAAAACTTTCTTCAATGTAATGGACTCTAAACTCTTTCTGAAACTCTTGCACCTACACACCGAAAATTAGAGTTAGTATGATCTAAAACTCGAAGTTCTTCCGTTAGCCAATGTGGTTTCCACGTATTTGTAAGATTTTATTATTCACCATCTAATGCTGCGCATTTCCAAAATGTTCAAAATGTTCCTTAAAAAACTAGCGCATATAAAGTAAGATATCTATCACTGTGTCCGAAGAGGTTCTGCTGGAAATAACCAGCTTAGGCCAGGCCTGGACAACCTCGGCTCTCTGAGCTCAGCCCACTCACGGCCTTCACTGTGTCGCTCACGCTTGTCCACGAGTCGCCAAGACCTTACGCGATTTCAGCATTCACTCCAAACTAGCAAGAAGCCATATAGTACGTTCAGCCTGACAGTGTTACGTACATATATGCAGTTATGGATGTCATACCCTGAGTCATCTACCCATCCCATCCCATCCCATCCCATCCCACCCATCCCATCCCATCCCATCCCACCCCATCCCACACCACCCCATCCCACACCACCCCATCCCACACCACCCCATCCCACACCACCCCATCCCATCCTACCCCATCCCACACCACCCCATCCCATCCTACCCCATACCACCCTACCCCACCCCATACCACCCCATCCCACACCACCCCACACCACCCCATCCCACCCTACCCCACCCCATACCACCCCATCCCACACCACCCCATCCCACACCACCCCATCCCATACCACCCCACACCACCCCATCCCATCCTACCCCATCCCACCCTACCCCATCCCACCCTACCCCACCCCATACCACCCCATCCCATACCACCCCATCCCACACCACCCCATCCTACCCCACCCCACACCACCCCATCCTACCCCACCCCATACCACCCCATCCCACACCACCCCATCCCACACCACCCCATCCCACACCACCCCATCCCACACCACCCCATCCCACACCACCCCATCCCATACCACCCCATCCCACACCACCCCATCCCACACCACCCCATCCCATACCACCCCACCCTACCCCACCCCATACCACCCCATCCCACTCCACCCTACCCCATCCCACACCACCCCTTCCCACCCCATCCATCTATCCATAATATACATACCTCTAACACAAGCTTTGCTTTCCTAATATCACGAGTGGATTTCACAGATGAAATTTGGTTGTCATTCTCTTGCAAACGATATAACGATTTGCGAATATTCATTTGGGGGACCTGTAGCGTTTATGTATGAACTTCACCTTAGCGTTTGTGAACTTTACCACTGCCGGATATTTCGAAAAGATTTGCATTAATGTCTTTCAGGATCTAGGATGCCATTTAGCTTACATAAGGCAGTGCACTTTGGGAATAAAATTCACATCCAAACGGGCAGGCTGAAGACGAGAGTTAATTTGGCATAACAGGTTTTTAGATCTGTATTCAATAAATTCCCATTTTCTTGGAACTGCTCTCAGAACAAAGAGCTCGTAGAATCAAATAAAACTGGGCTATTTAAGCTGAGGAAGACACCCAAATTTCTCCGCCATTTGAGTAACGACAGTACTAATAATACTAATAGTAATAATAGTAATAATAGTAATAATAATAGTAATAATAATAGTAATAATAATAGTAATAATAATAGTAATAATAATAATAATAATAATAGTAATAATAATAATAATAATAGTAATAATAATAATAATAATAGTAATAATAATAATAATAATAATAATAGTAATAATAGTAATAATAGTAATAATAGTAATAATAGTAATAATAATAATAATAATAATAATAATAATAATAATAATAATAATAATAATAGTAATAGTAATAATAATAATAGTAATAATACTAATAACAATAGTAATAATTTTTTTTATAAACAGGTTTACAATGTGAGATCACATCTTCCTGTATCCAAAGTGTTTAAGTACGTATCTTCTTCCTCCATTCTTCTCTTATTTCCCAATCCCGCTCTTCTAAATTCTTCTCCTTCATACTACTCCTTATCTCTACCCAGGTTTTCCGCGGTCTTCCCCTCTTTCCTCTCCCTGGTGGAATCCATTCCAAAACTTGTCTCGGCAATCTTGTTTCCATCATTCTACGTGTATGACCATACCATTCCAATTGTTTGTATTTTACAAAATCTAATAATGTATCATTAACATACATTTTTGTCTAATAGTTGTATTTCTAATGTTTTCTAATTTAGAATGCCTAGTGGATGTTTAAAACAATCCATTTCAGTAGAAAGCAATTTTAATTTCAGGTTTGTGTTTAGGTGCCATGTTTCCGCTCCATAAGTTATAGTGCTTCTTATTATAGATTTGTAGATTTGTAATTTTGTATCCACTGCTAATGCCTTATCCCACAAAATTCCGTTCAACATAGCTATTGTTGATCTACCTTTCTGGATTTTATATTTTATGTCATTTTCCTGACTGCTGTTTGAATTTATTTTAACCCCCAAATATTCACATTCTTCTCGTCCTTTGATACGTCCCATTCCATCTTCCAAAATCAAGTCTTTCCTTTCATCCCCACAAGACATATATATAGTGTTTTCTCCAAATTTATTTTTAAACCCCATTTAGTGTATTCTTCCATAAGTTTTCTAGTCATATATTCTGTCATCATAATCTTGAGCTATAACGAATTGATCATCAGCAAATAACAGTGTATAAATTGCGGAGTTATTAATAGGTATTCCCATATTTTTGCATTTCTTCTTCCAATTGGATAAAGCTTGCTGTATATATATCTTAAATAATGTTGGAGACAGGCAACACCCTTGGCGTAATCCTTTTGTTACTAGGAATTCCTCCGAAATGTTCTTTCCTATCTTGATTCTAGAAGTTGTATTTTCATATAATTTCCCAATGGCATTTAAGAGAAGCTTATTGTCTATTTTGTTCTTTAATACTTCCCATAATTTTTGTAACGGAACGGAGTCATAAACTTTTTCTAAATCAACTAATAAAAGATGCAATGACTGCCCTTTAACATATTTCTTTTCCATTAACTGCTTTACCACAAAAATGTGATCAGTCGTTGATCTCTCAACTCGGAAGCCTGCATGTTCTTCATCTTCTTGTCCCTTATAATAATCTTCTAACACAGGCCTGTCAAACATCACTCCCAGGGTGTGAAGAGAGAAGTCCACCCCTTCTTAACTGCAGTAGCACGCGCTAGTAGAACCGGTTTTCGCTTTGTTTTTCTCGTTCTCCGATTTGAAGGGAGGGAAAATAGGGGAATATTTTCACACCTGACGAGTGCTGTTTGACACGCCTGTTCTAACATATATTTCAAAATTTTTCCATATATTCTACTGACTATGTTAAGTACTGCAATACCCCTGTAATTATTACTATCATCCTTTTTTCCTTTTTTATGGATGACGGATATAAGCCCTGTTTTCCATGATTTTGGTATCTCTTCACCATTAAGACATCTTTCCAAAAGTAGTCCAAACATTTCAAACATTTGAGGAGTTGCTAGTCTCCCAACGGATGCCTCCCCAGGTGGCGGATAGGGGAATGCTCGCCAGATATGGAGGGTACCGGGGAAATAAAATACCCGGGGCAGACCACAACTAGCAGCTGCTGCCTTGCAGTGAGGCGTTGGTTCGTCAAGGGCTAGAGGAAGAACACCTCAATAAAAAATTCCTGGTCCTCCAGGTTGGGGGTTGATGCATTAGGCCAGCTCCCTATTCACTGTAAAAAAAAATCAATGCTAAAAAGTCCAAAGTGATTAAACCAGTTGGATTATAAAATATATAATAATAATAATAATAATAATAATAATAATAATAATAATAATAATAATAATAATAATAATAATAATAATAATAATAATAATAATAATAATAATAATAATAATAATAATAATAATAATAATAATAATAATAATAATAATAATAATAATAATAACCACAATAATAATAATAACCACAATAATAATAATAATAATAACAACAACAATAATAATAAAAATAATAATAAAAATAAAATAATCTGGCTCTACGTTTATCCAACTTAACATGTTTATCCCACTCGAAGCGTAACGTAAGGGATCATTCCAATATACTTTCAGTGTTTATTGATGAAGACAACTAAGAACTTTCGTGAAAGTGGAAGAGTAATCTATATCAATACTATATTTGGCGAGACATAAAATGTAGGATGTGTTACATTCACACACTGTATTTCACTTCTATGCGGTTTTTACAAATTATTCTTCCAAAGACTTAATTTTCTATTTACTTCTTATAAATCGAGATAAACGTTTACAGAAATAGTTTCATTACATTTCGTTGTAGGTAGAGGAAAGGGTGTGACAGATGTGGCAGAACGATTTTCAAATGTTTAAGAACAGGTCCCTATATCCTGGCTTTGAAATAAGTAAGGCTAAGATAATTATGATTAAAAAATGCAACATATGTATGTAATTGTGCGATTTAAAATAGTTCATTTAAAAATTTCAAGGAATTCATTTTGCCATCTAAATAGCATCTTAAATATATGGCATTTTAATCAAAATCGTCAAGTCATTTTGAGAAGATCTCAAATTTTGAAAGGTCTTGTTATACAAGAGGTAATTTGGGGTATCGTAACTTTGGATGATTCTTAACCTAAATACTAAGTTTAGTATTTATCGGACATTGCACTATACTACATTATACCACACGCATGCACGCACGCGCACACACAATACACACACACACACGCGCGCGCGCGACACCTTTTCTGGACTTTAGGGTTCGGGGACCTCAAAACACATTTCCGGTGAATTCTTGACATCGAATTTTGGTTAGAATACAATACTTACTCTACCTGTACATGGTAGAGAAAGGTACCTACCTATCTGTGAAAAATGTTTCTGTTAAGATAATGTCGTATCCATCCAGGTAGTTTTCTGGTGCCAAACTCATTGCGTTTTTTAGACCTTCTATATTACAGAGCTTAATCTTAATATTTCCTTCCTTCTCCTTTTCTTCATATTCTGTTTTTGTGCTTGCTTCAGTTGTGTTTTAGTCGAGCGAAATACCCGTGTTCCTCCGAAAAACTGAGAGCGCCTGATGGTTATCCCTGTTGGCCTCCTACTTTGAATGATTTTGTGTTGTACTTCGTTACCATTTCTTCACCGATTACGTTTTCTGTAATTCCCTTCTTTGCAAGGAAATTCTTTATTGATTCTGTCGTGGTCCCTTGTATCAGTCTCCCCACGAAGAGCCAGGCCTTCTTTTCAACTGCTTGTAGATCCTCATCGCCCGGTCCCGTGCCAGTTCTGGGTGTGCGTTGTCTTATCACTTAGAGCTATGCAGTAAAAGGCTACTATCACAGAATATGCAAAAATGTAAATGTATATAATGTATTTTATTTTAAGTATATCCATGGCTGTTTAGCTACAATAAAAGTATCTATTGTGCTTTGATTTTACGTTATTTGCAAATTAAATTTTTCTCATTTCACTGTTGGTAGCACTGGTTAGTATTCTGTAACACATTCGAGTGTTCATGTAATAGAATGCCGGGAGGAGAAAGCTGATAATTCTGATTTGATTTTAAACAGAGGCAAGAAAGTAATTATTGTGTATATAATCCGTTACATTTTATTCATTGGATAGACAATAAATCCCATTTGAGGTTGAAGAGTTTCATTAGATGAATTAGTAACCTCTCTTGGGATTACCTGTGACAAATGTATGTGGGAAGCAAAACATATCTTCAGGCCAACACTCTGGATATGAAGTAGCAAAATTTACTTGTTCACGTATGATTATGGTATTGAAATTGCATTTTTTCGGCGAATATCCTGAATTTTCTTTAAAATTAGTTATTGGGCTATTGTGAATCCTTAAACCTTCTTACACATTCTGAAGTTCTCTCTAATGGTTGTGTTTATAGAAAAAATATTAATAGGGGAGACCTAGTGATTCCAAGGGTGAAAGTTTGGGGGCCACTAGTTTAGAACACACGCCAAGCTGCATTCACTGGAGTAGAAAACACTACAGTCACTAAGATATCACCCCCCCCCCTCCCCCGATATAATCAGTAAAGCAAAAGGTACAGGAGGTGGGCATTAAGAGATTATGTACCTCTATAAAGTCATTAAAGGCAATGTTAAGTGCTGTCTTTCAGCAGCCATGTTGTAGAGCACAGTACACACACAAGCATGGAACAGCGTTTGTTGAGAGATGTCATCAAGGGGAACATCGCACCACATTTTCCAGCCATCTAGCGTTGAAGACTACAGAACACGCAGTATCTATGTAGTTACCACATTTCAACACCTAACGAGTATGCACACCTGCACTCTGGACTGGCTTCTTAAAAAGCTGCGCAGCATGTACTAATAGATTACAACATATTGAAAAATGTGGAATAAAATACGGGTTGCGTAAATAAGACCGAGGCTAAAAATTTCACATAGAGCACACAAAAAATGTGTCTCATTTGATTTACAGGGAACTTGAAATGTTGGGTCGGCATCATATCTCCTGTGTCATCTGCGTGTTCTTCTTTGTAGTCATCTTCATTCACTGTCACATTCTCACTGGTGCACGCAATTCCTCACCGTAAAACAGCACTTGGTAAATTATATTACTGAACTATAAACTGCTATTCACACATATCCAAGATGACATATATGTGGAGATCTTAAGGTAATTGAAATTTTGCTCGGCTTGCAGCTCGGGTACACGAAATACTGCTGCTTTAAATGTGAGTGGAACAGCAGAGACAGAAAACAATACTATTCTGGGTAAAAATGGTCTACCCGGAAAGAAGAATGTGGCGAAGACTCCTCTTGTTACCCAAAACATGTGTATCTGCCTCCGCTGTATATTAATTGGGTCTTATCAAAAACTTCGTGAAAGCTACAGACAAAACATCACAAGTATGTATTTCCGAGATGGGTACCCAAGGATCAGTCCAGCAAAAATTAAGGAGGAAACATTTGTAGAACCGCAAATTAGGGAATTAATGACTGATGAAAATTTCCTGACTTAGTTGAGTGATGTTGAAAGAGCGAGAGGAAAAAAAAAAAAACAAAAAAAAAACAAAAAAAAAAAAAAAAACGGCATGGCTGTTTCACAAGTATTTGTAAGAACTTTTTACGCAACCATAAGGCAGAGAACTATCGCAATAGTTTACGAAAACGAGAGATAATTCCAGCGTATGGGATGTAACCTGTCACTTAATATAAATTTCTTGAACGACTCCAAAGATTCTTCCCTGATAACCTTGTTGCCGATAGCGACGAACAAAGAAAACGATTCCAGCAAGAATCTTCTCACATGAAAAAGCATTATCAAGGCAATTGGGGTGCCCCAATGTCGTCCGACTAGTACTGAACTTAGAGAAGAGACGTTCCTGGGCCAAAATAACGCAGAAAATCCGGAAAAAAATATTTTAAGTATGTTTATAAGCCTTTCTTTACTTTTATGTTGCTCATTTCTCTGATCAATTTGTGTACTAACACAGATTTTTATGTTCTCATTGACATATAATACACAAGCTAAGCATTTACAGAAACCACTATTACATGGAAACAGGCCGATACAGATATTGAGATTATATCTGGATTCAGGGACGAGTGATTTTCTCGATGAATTTAATCAGGACATTATACCGCAAATAGATTCATATCGTTTCTGCATCACCTATATCATATGCTCTTATGTTTAACCTTTCTATTGTCTAAACACAAATCTTTGATTTTATGGCTGAGGGATAACTCGTAACAAATCGATAATAAGTTATTGTACTCCATTAGCTGAAGTCCTATTTCTTCTTAAACCTCGCCCTCTTTCACCCCTGAAATTGTGTAGCTGTTTAATATTCCTTTAGCATATCTCTGCACAATGGTAGTAAAAGCCTGCAGTGACTACTGCAATCATCGATTGTCCTGCACGAATCTGATGAAGTAAGAGAGAAGAGAACGGTTCATTTCCTATACAGCAATTTCACCGAGTAATCAAAGAATTGGCTCTATTACGACATTGTCTACAAATCACTGAGAATGTTCAAGGGGACCCAGAGAGTATTTTCGCTGACAGAAGTTACGAGACTGCATCCCCCAGTTGCCCAGGCAGGATGAGCTGATCAACACTGGTTTGTAAGGCAAAAACGAATCTACTTCATGTTAATCGACATAAATGAGCACAGAAATAGCTTCACTGCACATTTCCTTGTAGATGTAAACGATATACCTACAGGAGGTAGAAGTGATAGCCAAATGTTTAATAAGCGAGTCACTTTATGCTGGCATTGAAATCTCGTACTCCTTCCATGACATCGAAAGGTAGTAGTGAATGGTGACAACCTCAAAATGCCGCAGTATTGGAACATTCAAATTAGTAACCTCGAATATCTCGGCAATGACCGAATACCACAGCAAAGTTATTTCAAATAACTTGTGGGATTGAGAGGGATTTATAACTTTCGTGCAGTAAGTTTTTTGTCGGTTTGCCTTACTAGTTATACAAATTACACAAAATTCATTTTAAATGAAATAGAATTCACACGCAGTCGCCAGAAAATTCAAGATATTCATTTTATTATTCATGCATGAATACGCAAAATAGCTGTTTTAATTAAAATGTCTTGGACATGTTATATTAATCAAAATCGTTAAAGCCATGTTTGAGAAAACAAACCTGAAGAAAATTTGTCCATTTAAAGGATAGTGGCAGCGCAGTGACCGATTGGTTGTACACCTCCTCACCTCTCACACTCAGTGAGTTCCAACCAAGGGCACCGCACGGGGGATTTGTGACGAACATAGCGGCCTCTGGGCAGGTTTTCCCCCGTTTCTCCCACCAATTCCCCCATCAAAACCTTTCCTTCCAGAAATTTCATATTCATTTCATCTTGCTCTCGTACCACACTACGGACCGATCCACCGTTCCCGGTTTTCTGATCGCAAGTCCGTCTGCTCCTCGACGGGTCTCTGACTCCAGGGGCTCACCTTAGTTTTTTTTTTTTTTTTTTTTTTTGGAGGGGGGGGGGTGGGGCAGTCTAAGTGCTACATCCGAAGAGGATAAGCAGATTAAGTAAGTAAAGGGTAATTATTATTTATTTATGCCAACAAGCTTACTGCTGGTGTTTTTAAACACACAAGCCGTGTGTGGGCAATGTTTAAGAGGTTGAATCAGAAACTGAAAAATTCAATGCCATAGCCGGGATTTGAACCACGGATCTTCCGCTGATCGAGCGGCTGTTCGAACCATTACGCTACCATGGCCAACTTGCCACTACGGCATTAAATTTCCCAGCTGATTCGCACTTTTTCCCGGTTGTAAGTCGCCCTTGGTGTATTTATCTCTGATGTGAGATTCCCTTGTGGTTAACCGGGAAAAACTACGAATTAGCTGGGGAATTTAAGGCCGTAGTGGCAAGTTGGCCATGGTAGCTTAATGGTTAGAGCAGCCGCTCGATCAGCGGAAGATCCGTGGTTCAAATCCCGGCTATGACATTGAATTTTTCAGTTTCTGATTCAACCTCATGAAGTAAAGGGTAGCTTTAGTTAGGGGATTTTTTTTTTTTCAAAAACCTTGGTATCGAATGTTTGGAGGATGCTGTTGGTATTTATCCAGCTTATCGTTTTTGCGTTGTACTGTTCTCTCTCTCGCGTAACCCCCCCCCCCCCCCCCCCACACACACACACACACACACGCACCCATGTACGCGTAAGCGCGCCGCTCACAGTCTTTTCCTAAAAATCCTTTTTCTTTCGATTCATGGAGTCTTAAAACGTGCATTTCCGATGAAATCTCGATATCAAAATTTTGGGTGGAACACAATACTCCACTTACTATACGTTGTAGAGAAAGTAAAAATGAATAATGACTTCCCATTTGAAAAAAGTATTGAAAAATTCAGGTGTATAACAAGTAAGTAATATTAAATGGTTCACTCCAAAAGAAAAAAAAAATGTATTTTACCTAAATTGTGTGTTTTAACGAGATCTGCATTTTGTGTGAATTAAGATTTTGTCTATCTTAACGGTTTACTGTTATGCAAGTCCTCCAGAATGAAGAGAATTTCTGAAGTCATTCCCAGGAACTTCAAGATACACAAGATGTCAAGAAATTATCTTAAGCATATAGTATTTTAATCAACGTCGTCAGAGCTATTTTTGAGAAAATCAAAACGTTCGGAAAATGTTCCGTGTAAAGTGTAGTCAGAGGGAGGGTGGTTTTTTATTGAAAATCTTTCCTCACATTCTTCGAAGATGCTGCTCTTCAATACCAAGTTTGGTATTTAACTGACTTTTCGTTTTGGAACTATTCTGTTCACAGACACACAGACGCACACATAGACTTTTTCTAAAAACGCTTTCGGTCCCAGTCTCCAAATATCTCCGAAGAAATCTCGATATCAATTTGTTGGGTGGAATACAATACTTTCCCCATTTACTATGCGACGTAGAGAAAATTTAAAATTAGTGGATTGGGTGTGTATTTGTCCTAGTCCAAATCATTTCCGCAGCCGGTTCACAATGGTGTCTCGGGGCGCGTTCCTTGAATCCCAGTTACCGAATATGCTATGAGAGCCCAGCGGCACGTGCCAATGAGGACTGCCGAGACTCGTATTCCGACCAATATTTGCAGCAAAAATGGAATGTTTATTACTCATATACGTAATAAATTCCCGTTGCTAAGGCTCATATGATTTCCAAGACATTTATGCTCACACACAACACTCCTTTTCGTTTCGAAATTAAATGTGGAATCACTAAATATTATGTTGCTAAATGAAAACTCAAAATAGAAATTAACCTAATATCGGGAGTCTAAACCCTCTAGTTCTATTACTGCTCTCATTCTACGGGACATGGACGGCATAATAAAGGTAGCGAGATTTTATGAGGGGATACATCTTCCCAAATATCCTGTATACGATCCTACAAACCCCCTTTTGTCTTGCAAGACACCTCTACCCACACACTTTCAATAGAATTCATACGGGTGAGCAAGGAGGCCAATTTATCAGCGATATCTTGCCTTTGGGAGAACCTGCTGACATGTGGACAGGGGGATTATTCAGCTGGAATTCAATCAATCCATCGGGATATCTAGTCCTTACAGAAGCAACGATGATATTTTCGAGGATGTCTTTATATTGCTGACTAGTGTGTCATCAAGCTGCCGCAACATACCTAAACTATCTTATGATATCCAACCCGAACACGACACAGATTCGTGATCTTGGCGCATTTCTGGCACGTATTTTGTGTATTAACGTTTTCCTTTGGGACGGTAGCAAATTATTCCCTTCCCCGCTCCAATTTGTATATGCAAATATCTCGTCTGTGAATATTGTCATATTCTAGTAATAGGTGACATTTTGTTCTGCAAATGCGAGGTGATATAATCGGTGATCGTCTGTAAGACTTCTCGACTGCCGATCGAGCAAAGAGCCCTACTTCAGTCAAATCACGTAAGGTTGTGAGGTTCGACCCAGGAAATTTCTTCTAATTATAGACACATGCTGGACGTGATTGCTGTATGCCTCTTCTGGAGTTGCAGTGTCCTGCTCAGGAGTGGACAAAGTTTCCGACCAAAACCAGGTCACCGACAAAGAATCCCTTTCCTGAATAACCGCATCTACCCCGTAGCCGTAGTTCAAGTGTTTTGCTGACTGATACACAGAATATCCAGCAACGTTCAGTAACGTAAGAAGAGATTTTGTAGCTTCGTCTTTGTGTGCACGCTCAGCCATAACAAAATCAGTATGATTGGCAGAACAGCATGTAGGACTTCAAGGCGCATGATCCGCCAGCAAAACTTGTAGATAAGGAGGGTTTGTAGATCCAATATTTCCTCCAGATTATTATTATTATTATTATTATTATTATTATTAATATGGCATTTATTCTGGAAACGAAAAGGAGTAATGTGTTTGTGTTTTTATACATGAATTAATGGACATATGCATGAAAAACCACCATACGGCATTACCATATATTTGAAATTTAAAATTAAATAATACAAAACCATATACACCACGATTCAGACCCCGGTTGTTCCAATTAAGAGAGGCATGCGCTTCACCGCTAGGGTAGCATGCACACAGCCAAATTGAATGGCACCTTCCTATTTGTCGCATAGCTTTGAAATGCAAGCACAATCGCGTAGTGTGAACGTAGCGTCAAAGAATACTTCCGATATTTCCCGAATTGAACTCCCTCTCTGTTGTTCATTTTCTCTTCGTCTATACAAAGCAAACCGTTCCCAAACCTTTCCTTATTACTTAATTATATTCTGTGCGGAATAATTTGGCAGCCAGCATGCAGAAAGAGAAAGCAGTACTCACCCTCTCGCTCGCTCGCACGCACGCACGCACGCCGTGTTGTGACGATCCTCTCAAGGGGAAGGAAGAAGTGGGCTGACACCACTGCTAACTATAGGAGTTTTCACGTTATGAAGGCACAATGGCTCTTATGGAGAATCAGCGCGGCGTTGCCACGTATGTTGCGCCACTGTGATTACCGCCTTTTTGCTCACAACCAGGTTTATTTTTATTATTATTATTATTATTATTATTATTATTATTATTATTATTATTATTATTATTATTATTATTATTATTATTATTATTATTATTATTATTATTATTATTATTATTATTATTATTATTATTATTATTATTTATTATATTATTTATCATCATCATCATCATCATCAAACACCTACAATCCCTTATTGGCCCTTCAACTGCCACACATCTGGTTTCCATCATCTGCAAGACAGGAGAACCGGGTGTTGTTGGCCGTGTGCTTGGCGCGCTAAAAACATTTTCCTTTAAATGGTGATTTATGGATGGCTTATTACTGGAGATGTTCTATATGTATATAAAAAATAATTTCGTTATTTCCTTGACAACTTTGTCGATGGAAGTTTTTACGTGGACTTACTTAACAAGAATTAGCCAGCGACGACACTTTCCACTGTATAAACGAAGAATCCTAACACACTGTTTTAAACTTTTATTTAAAATATGTTTAAACATATTCAGATAATCTAAGCATTAACGTGGCCTATAAAAGCAAGCGAATAATCCAGATTGTTTTTCATTGCAATTATTTCGGTTTAAAACCATGTTTAAACGTGCGGAGCGAGAAAGATGTTAAAAAATCTGCTTTCAACAAAATTTTATTATTTTAAAAAATGTACAATTGCATGAAAGGTTTATCGTGCATACCATAGTACTCGACACATGTTACACCGAAATGCATGTTCATACTTTATCGTAGTCACATTTGAAAACACGCAAATTTGGCAACGGCGCACCTGATTCTTCCATAAGAATAACATGGTCCATAAGAGCCCGTTGTGCCTTTGTGACGTGAAAATAGCTTATATAGGCAATACTGAGTGAGAGGTGTCACAGTGAAAGAGATCTGACAACAATAACGATTTTGACCGGAAAACCTATTCCCTTAATGAGGCTTCTTCATTGTACTCAAGGGAGCGGATTCAGGTAATTTCCAACCAATATCGCTATCTCTTTCTGCCAACTTGTTTCTCACAGACTCTAGGAACCTGCATATTCCTTTGCCCTAGCTGGACTACCCTTCTTCAGCGAGAGTGGGCTGTGATTCCGTTACGTGATGCCGAGGTTAAGGGTTTGGGACGAAACATATCCGAAAAATCTCCTTACATTTTAAGATCCCTAGCAGGTGCGAAATATTGTCACGTTGTTTAGACACGACAGAGACGCTGACAGAGCTTTTTGTAAATTGTATTATTCAGGAGCTTCAAAACGTGTACGTGCTTTGAAATATTTATTCCATTCTTGAACTGCATTTTACCATAGTATACTACACTAATTATACTATACTAGACCATACCAGACCAGACCAGACCATATACTATACATACTACACTATATTATGTGTCTGTGAGTGTGTGTGTGTGTGTGTGTGTGTGTGTGTGTGTGTGTGTGTGTGTGTGTGTGCGCGCGCGCGCGCGCGCGTACAAGATTAGACCGACAAACTATGGGAGCTGATAGATGACATTATTTTAAACACATTTTGTTAAGGAAAGTTTCTTGCTGCGATGCTTCGTTAAGTGCTAGACGAGTTAATGTCATAGATTGTCTTCCACCCAGTTTAAGTATTTACGGCAAAATCAACAATGCAACTTAGTATTGCATTTATCTTAGGAAGGTACACAATCTTAATCCAAGAAACAAACACAGAACACATAAGCAAAACACAAACATCTTACTGTTTACAGTTAATCACAGCTTTACTACTCAAAATTAGACCGACAAACAACCTGTCTTTGCGAGGGTACGGCAGAATAAGTCACGTCGATGCACTCTTTGTGTTAATCGAAATGAGCTGCGTTCCAACATTTACTTTGAATAGTAAAATAGGAAAAAGATAGGAGAGAAAATGAAACCAGACTCTCCTAACTCGATACTGAAACTTTGCTATTGTTTCGCTTCATGAGTTTCCTATACCCATTTATACTTATTACTTCCAAATCATTTTTCTATTATTAACCTCATACACAAATCTAAACCGATTAACAAATTTGCACCAAACTTTGCACTCTTCCACTGGAGCGCCCAGTAAAGATGTAGCCATCTTATAGTTTTCAAATACTACCTCTATCTTATAAGCATCTTAAATAAATCTAAACCGTTTGATCGATATGGACGAAACTTATGCCTCTTAAATTTCAGTATGCAACGAAAATTATAATCCGTCTTTTATAAGCACTTTTAGAAGCATCTGTCTATATTTTAAACCCCCTTGTATATTATATGTATATTATATTCGATACATGCCTACATTCGAAACATACAAATGAACTCGTGTACCTCCGGAAAAAAAAGCCTCAAATACGACAGTAATCTGACTACATAAATAGAATTTGCTATCTCAATTTGCAGGCCATGTTTCACAATATAGTATCACCCTTAAGCTGAGAGTGAAGGAAGGTGTAACAAATTATCCACGTAAATGGATAATGGTGCCCTTCAGGACTCAGTGCGACCGTTTCTCACAGTAATGAAGCTTAACGTGGTTCTCGCTCGGTCCTTAGCCACGGTGAAGGTTAAATACACCGTTTAAACAGCAACGTTCACCTTCTGGCTTGGCATTACTTAATTATCCACAACACAAGCAAAGGGAAGAAAAAAGTAAATTAAGACGGCAGAGCGTGATATAAGAGCAGCCCGGGCGTTTTGTTTGGAAAGTATCTTAAATAGGTCAGAAATGTGAGCACGTCTCTCATTAAGAACACAGCATGAATACCTTGACAGTTATTTTACATTCGTATCTCACCGTTTCTATTCAAAATGTTCAACAAAGTAACATTATTACCGAGTAAGTCTGTGACATGCTCCCTGGTGACTCCTTTTCAACCATGACATATTGGATACTTACAGGCATGTCATGTGTCATTCAACCCTGTCAACTGGTTCTTCTGTTCTGATACCAAACATGCTTCACTCAGTATCGATCAATAGATCAAAGTTGTATTACGCCCTAATGCATGAACTTCAGTTTCATCAGTGCACAGACGTCCTTTCTAGGCTTTGAGGGATTACATACAATCGAACGGTGTTCCAATCAGCACTGATATACGCATTTTCTTTCTCTAGCGCTCTAGAAATGTAGAATTCCAGGCCTTGTCACAACTACTACATGCAAGGCCTCAAACTCTTTCATACTAAAGTATTCATCTGATAAACCTATAAAGATTAAGTGAAATATATCAGCACTGTATCATGACTATATCAAGAATAAAATCCAATACATTATTTCGAGCTGATAAAATGGAGGAAAAAAAATCATTCCAACCGGAGTATCGTTTACAAGTCCAGTGGGTAAGATTCACACTACCTCCTTTACTCATTACAACTTCACAAAATCCATCACATTATAGTACGCCTACAGCTTTGCGACCTACATACATCTACTGTGGCTGCCCAGGAAGAAGGGACGAAGGAAGGAAGGAAGGCTCAAAAACTCGTCCCACTGCTAAATGTGTCATACTAAAAAAGAAAATAGAGCCATGCACGGGTGATGAACTTCCCTGGACCACGGAGGATGCTCTTTCCGTTGAGGAAGCATCCGCGCCGCCTTGTCAACACCGATTACACACACACAGACACACAGACACACACACACACACAGACACACACACACACACAGACACAGACACACACACACACTACAGAACCTAGAAGCACACTTGAAACATGGGAAGTGAACGGAACGAAAAGGACAGGAAATCGTGGAATATGAGAAAACACTCCAACTTTCGCCTACCGGCCAAGGAAAACCATAAAAATCCAAGAGCAGAATGAGCGGTCAACACAATCGAATCCAAGGCCTCCCGATTGCAGACTCGCACACGGTACAGTGGAAACACCTCCTTCGGCAATTACCTATACAAAATAACTGTCTGGAAATAATGCAAATTAAACAGTATACAATCGGCGATAAATAACCTGGCACTTGACAGCTAGCTGATTCAATTACCTGCGAACGAGGCTAGCCCATTCCAATCGTGTTACAAACACATCGCGCAACGACTATTTAGGGCATTTCAAAATGTGCATTTTCGGTCATATCTCGATATTTAATTTTTGGATGGAATGCAGTGCTTCCTCTGCTTGCTACAAGTGCCAGAGAAAGTAAAGGCATTTCAAACAATGCACTTTTGTTTGAAAAAAATCGCCATGTAGTTAGAGTATGGTCAATAAGGTATAAGTTCTCAATTATGGATAAGTACCGGTCTTCAAAAGTAATGGCAAGCCCTTACATTTAACCAAATACTATAAATATTTCCAAATAATATGTGTTTGTCTTTTGTTAATTTGGAATTTATGCTTGGTAAACACAATTTCTGACACTCAGAGACGAATGACGCTATCCAGATATTCATGAGTAGGGCAAGGCAATTAATGATTTTGCATCGTTTTCTTATGGAGGTTGAAACATTGCTTGCATATATGGAAAGGTAACGGGTTAAATAAACGCAATTTTTTTGTTTGTTTTTTGTTTTTGCATTTTCATAATTTATTCACGGATAAGTTATTTTTTGTCAATTTTTAGGTCACTTTGAGCATTTTTAACGCTTTTCCGGAATGGTGGAAGATTATTTTATTTAATTCCAGATTTGTATTATAATTCAGTATTTTTCCTTGTTAAAACAATTTTCTGAAATTAAGTTGAAGTTATTCTAACTCCTACTCCTATTTTTCATGGAATGTGGTTAATGGACTTGCCCACACGTCCAAGGAAATTCCTATATGCAGGTAAACTGGCATTGTTGTGCTGTTAAGTGAGGTGATCAGTTGTTTCTAACATATGTACGAGCACCGTAAGGGCAAAATGCCTGAAGTAAAGGGAAGTACTAGTGATAAATTGAAGCCATTTGTTTCAAAATATGGAGAAATATTTTTTTCCACGCACGGTCAAATATTATCCTGCAAGATCTGTGATGTGATGAGAGTGGCTGCTGAAAAAAAGTTTACGGTAGAACAACATATGTCATGAAATAAACGTAAACGTGGTCTGCAGCGACTTTAAAATAAATCCAGTGCAAGCTTACAGCAGATGCTTCTGAGCGAAACTTCAACATTTTCGCCATTTTGTGAGAAATTATGTGACGCATTTTTATCTGGCGATGTTCCACTTCACAAGCTGCATCATTATAAGCTGCGCGCTTTCTTAGAAGAGGAGACCGGAAAATTAATTCTAGATCCCAGAACATTGAGAAGAACCTAAGTGGATCGGTGCTACGACAACACTTTTCATTAACTAAGAAAAAAGATTGGAGGAAAAAAATATATTTGTATCCATCGACGAGACAGCAGACTCCGTAGGCCGTTATGTATCGAATGTTGCTGTTGGCGTTCTAGAAGCACACAGCCCCGGAGAACAATTTCTACTACATTGTGAACAGTTGGATAAAGTGAACTATTCAACCATCAGCTTAGTATTTGACCGTGCATTGAAAACACTTTGTCCTAATGGTATTCGAAGAACCAATATATTGTTTTCTATAGGTAACAGACGCAGCATCCTATATGATGAAACTGCTGTTTCTTTAAGTGCACTCTACCCCAAGATGGTGCATGCGACATGTTTAGCGCATCTATTACAACGGGTCGCGGAAGAAGTACGTGCAAATTTTCCTGAAGTGGATAAATTAAATGGATGCGCCACGAAAGCATTCTTGAAAGCCCCCCTCTCGAGTTGTAGCATTCAAAGTAGAAGCTCCAGAAATTAAATTGCCTAATTGCGTAATGTAACGTCTGATTGACTTGAAAATTTGCACACATGTCAATGACTGATGACAATACAATAATATCACGACTCAGTCCTAATGTCCTGGCAGGGATCATCAGGATAAAAAAGTGGCTTAGCTAAATTTAACAATGTAACGTAATTTTCACCAACTTGAGATGTCTCATTGACTTGAAAATTTGCACATACATCACGGACCGATGACAATGTAATATCCTGACTTTGTCCTAATGTCCTGACCAGAAACATCAGGATAAAAAGTGACTTGGCTAAATTTAACAATGTAACGTAATTTTCACCAACTTGAGACGTCTCATTGACTTGAAAATTTACACACACATCACGGACCGATGACAATGTAATATCCTGACTTTGCCCTAATGTCCTGACCAGAAACATCAGGATAAGAAGTGACTTGGCTAAATTTAACAATGTAACGTAATTTTCACCAACTTGAGACGTCTCATTGACTTGAAAATTTGCACACACATCACGGACCGATGACAATGTAATATCCTGACTTTGCCCTATGTCCTGACCAGAAACATCAGGATAAAAAGTTACTTGGCTAAATTTAACAATGTAACGTAATTTTCACCAATTTGAGACGTTTGATTGACTTAAAAATTTGCACACGTGTTAAGTACCGATGAAAATATAACATCATGACTTTGCCCCAATGTCCTGACCAGGATCGTCAGGATAAAGAATGACTAAGCTAAATTTATAGAAAATGCTACAGTTATAACATCTCAGATGTCGCTAAGGCACATTTCTACATGCACCCTGGAAATTGCTTTAATTAAATAAATACATATTTATATATTGGATGACGTGGATGTCCAGCGAGAGGACCTGAAGGGAACGTGAGACCCAAGGGAAATATGGCGAACCGGAGTTTATGCAGGGTCAACATACCCGCAACATCTGGTAGTTCAGAAATCGACACAAGTTACACAGGGCAGAGGAATTAAATCGCTTGAAAATATTGAAAGACGGAGATGCCCGGAGAGAGGACCTGAGAAGGACACGAGATTTCGGGGGAAGGATTGCGCATCGAAGTTTACCCAGGGTCAGGAAGTCCACAACAGTTGATAGTGTAGTTAAAACAGTAATTGTACTCTAATACTGTTCCAAAAAAAGAAGTGATTAGAAAATTTTCGACAAAATATTTTAAAGAAATTTTGAACTGAGAAATTTTTAAAATATTTCAAATTAAAAATTTTTGAAAAAGATTGAATAGAAAAATTTTAGACTAAAAAGTTACAAATAAGTTATAGTTTTAAAAAATTAACAAATACACGCTTTTATAACAAACCGAACTAAAAAGCAGAAAATAATTTTTAAGTATGAAGAAATTGTTCTACAAAGTCAGGTAATTCATTATATTTCAAAATTTTGTAATAAGTTTAAAATTTATATTAACAAAATAATACATTTTATTGTAAAAAAGCGTGGGGTGCTTTTCACGTTACTTTTATCATAACATTAGTTTCATAAATATTTAGCACTGTGACTATTTATAACATTACATATCCGACACCCCCACACCTTTTTACAATAAAATGTATTATTTTGTTAATATAAATTTTAAACTTTATACAAAATTTTGAAATATAATGAACTACGTGACTTTATAGAACAATTTCTTCATACTTAAAAATTATTTTCTACTTTTTAGTTCGGTTTGTAATAAAAGCGTGTTTCTTTGTTTTTTTTTTTTTTTTTTTTTTTTTTTTTTTTTTTTTTTTTTAAATTATAACTTATTTAGTCCTAAATTCATTTTTATTTTGCATTTTTCACCAAATTATAGGTGATTAAATGCCTTGCCCTATTCATGAGTATTGCGTAAAGAGATGCAATATATGTAGACATCAGGTTTAACGGCCTGTTGAGCGAAGGCGAAAAATGTCTCAAGTAAACAGATATTTTGAGATTACACCTTAGGAGCTTGCACAACATAAATTACGAAAATTTGAGTCTATACGACTCTGCTTCTTCTTTTCCTACCACCTACATAGCAGAACGAGTAGGTATTGTGTTCCACCCAAGAATTCTATACCGCGATTTCATTGGAAACACACGTTTTGAGTTCTCGTGTAACTAAAACGGACAGTTTAGAAAAAACGTCCGCGCGCGGGTGTGTGCGTGGGTGTGGGGCTGGGACGTGTGGGGGTGGGACAGGGGCGTGTGGGTGCAGGAACAGAAATCCTCAAGAACGAAAAATTGGTATTTAAGTTCGGTATCTTCCAAGGATAAACTACTCTTTACATGCAAAAAACTTCCCAAAAATTTCGATTTAAAAAACGGCCATAAGGATTTTGGTCATATAATAATAATAATAATAATAATAATAATAATAATAATAATAATAATAATAATAATAATAATAATAATAATAATAATAATAACAATAACAATAACAATAACAATAACAATAACAATAACAATAACAATAACAACAACAACAACAACAACAATAACAATAACAATAACAATAACAATAACAATAATAATAACAATAATAACAACAATAATAACAACAATAATAACAACAACAATAACAACAACAATAACAATAACAATAACAATAACAATAACAATAACAATAACAATAACAATAACAATAACAATAACAATAACAATAACAATAACAACAACAACAACAACAATAATAATAATAATAATAATAATAATAATAATAATAATAATAATAATAATAATAATAATAATAATAATAATAATAATAATAATAATAATAATAATAATAATAATAATAATGTCATCATAATCATAATAAAATTAAATAATCGGGCCGGGCCGAGCCGAGCCGAACCGAACCTATGTCGGCCCGTGCAGGTCTCTACAACACGTTTTGGCATAAATCCGCCCATTCCCATAAAAAACATTAGCAAAAGATCTACTCGCGTGCAATATCTTAAAAACGAAGTCAGGTTTAAAAGAATCTCAAATCCATATTACCCTTCCTATGAAACCTTTGTCGTTATGTTTTATATTCGCAAAAAACGGCTCTAACAATTCTGATTAAAATCGTCACACGTGTTAATATATTGGCACGAAAAATAAATCTAAAGATGGACAAAAATTTGCCACTCGAAAAAATGTAGAGCATATTAAAACATACAGTTTTATCATTTTCGTAGGGACAGCACTTTTTAAATCTTTAATGTTGTAATATTCCATACCAGGTGTTCAAAATTTGCGATTCTTACATCGCTTGCCCTTTCTTTTGTTTTCAACGCAAGAACTGGTACCAAGAAACATTTAATGCTGTTGCCATATTTTAGAACTTTATTCCTTAAAGAACACGTTCTAGGTGTCCACCTCCAAAGTGCAGGGATAGCCTGTCTGCCTCACATTCAAGTGGTCCCGAGTTCTAATTTCGGTTAGAGCAAGTTACGCAGTTAAGGTTTTTTTTTCCCCGCTATGGACCCCGGGATCATCCGAGCGTCTTTTCACCCATTTCAGAAATCGTCCGATATGACCTACCCGATTACAGGACGTTAAACCTCTTCCCCCCCCCCAAGGTCATCATAACGTAGCGAGGGTAGAACTATGTTATAGCTGCCTACAGGGTTGAGTGTTCAACTTCTGGGTCTAGAAGCTCCAGGCTCAATTAACGGCTGGGGCGCGAGTTTATTTAGTGGGTGAGTGAGTGGGTGGGTGGATGGGTGGGTGGGTGAGTGGGTGGGTGGGTGGATGGGTGGGTTGGTGAGTGGGTTGGTGGGTGGGTGGGTGAGTGGGTGGGTGGGTGGATGGGTGGGTGGGTGAGTGGGTGGGTTGGTGAGTGGGTGGGTTGGTGAGTGGGTGGGTGGGTGAGTGGGTGAGAGAGTGGGTTGGTGGGTGGGTGGGTGAGAGTGGGTGAGTGGGTGAGAGAGTGGGTGAGAGAGTGAGTGGGTGAGAGAGTGAGTGAGTGGGTGAGAGAGTGAGTGAGTGGGGGAGTGGGTGAGTGAGTGGGTGAGTGGGTGAGTGAGTGGGTGAGAGAGCGAGTGAGTGAGTGGGTGAGAGAGCGAGTGGGTGGGTGAGTGGGTGAGTGAGTGGGTGAGTGGGTGGGTGAGTGGGTGAGAGAGTGGGTGAGTGGGTGAGAGAGTGGGTGAGTGGGTGAGAGAGTGGGTGAGAGAGTGGGTGAGAGAGTGGGTGAGAGAGTGGGTGAGAGAGTGGGTGAGAGAGTGGGTGAGAGAGTGGGTGAGAGAGTGGGTGAGAGAGTGGGTGAGAGAGTGGGTGAGAGAGTGGGTGAGAGAGTGGGTGAGAGAGTGGGTGAGAGAGTGGGTGAGAGAGTGGGTGAGAGAGTGGGTGAGAGAGTGGGTGAGAGAGTGGGTGAGAGAGTGGGTGAGAGAGTGGGTGAGTGAGTGGGTGAGTGAGTGGGTGAGTGAGTGGGTGAGTGAGTGGGTGAGAGAGTGGGTGAGTGAGTGGGTGAGAGAGTGGGTGAGAGAGTGGGTGAGAGAGTGGGTGAGAGAGTGGGTGAGAGAGTGGGTGAGAGAGTGGGTGAGAGAGTGGGTGAGAGAGTGGGTGAGAGAGTGGGTGAGTGAGTGGGTGAGTGAGTGGGTGAGAGAGTGGGTGAGAGAGTGGGTGAGAGAGTGGGTGAGAGAGTGGGTGAGAGAGTGGGTGGGTGGGTGGGTGGGTGGGTGGGTGGGTGGGTGGGTGAGTGGGTGGGTGAGTGGGTGGGTGAGTGGGTGGGTGAGTGCGTGGGTGAGAGAGTGGGTGAGAGAGTGGGTGAGAGAGTGGGTGAGAGAGTGGGTGAGAGAGTGGGTGAGAGAGTGGGTGAGTGAGTGGGTGAGAGAGTGGGTGAGAGAGTGGGTGAGAGAGTGGGTGAGAGAGTGGGTGAGAGAGTGGGTGAGAGTGGGTGAGAGAGTGGGTGAGAGAGTGGGTGGGTGAGTGGGTGGGTGAGTGGGCGGGTGAGTGGGTGGGTGAGAGTGGGTGAGAGAGTGGGTGAGAGTGGGTGAGAGAGTGGGTGAGAGAGTGGGTGAGAGAGTGGGTGAGAGAGTGGGTGAGAGAGTGGGTGAGTGAGTGGGTGAGAGAGTGGGTGAGTGAGTGGGTGAGTGAGTGGGTGAGAGAGTGGGTGAGAGAGTGGGTGAGAGAGTGGGTGAGAGAGTGGGTGAGAGAGTGGGTGAGAGAGTGGGTGAGAGAGTGGGTGAGAGAGTGGGTGAGAGAGTGGGTGGGTGGGTGGGTGAGTGGGTGGGTGAGTGGGTGGGTGAGTGGGTGGGTGAGTGGGTGGGTGAGAGAGTGGGTGAGAGAGTGGGTGGGTGAGAGTGGGTGAGAGAGTGGGTGAGAGAGTGGGTGAGAGAGTGGGTGAGAGAGTGGGTGAGAGAGTGGGTGAGAGAGTGGGTGAGAGAGTGGGTGAGAGAGTGGGTGAGAGAGTGGGTGAGAGAGTGGGTGAGAGAGTGGGTGAGAGAGTGGGTGAGAGAGTGGGTGAGAGAGTGGGTGAGAGAGTGGGTGAGAGAGTGGGTGAGAGAGTGGGTGAGAGAGTGGGTGAGAGAGTGGGTGAGAGAGTGGGTGAGAGAGTGGGTGAGTGAGTGGGTGAGTGGGTGGGTGAGTGGGTGGGTGAGTGAGTGGGTGAGTGAGTGGGTGAGTGGGTGAGTGAGTGGGTGGGTGAGTGAGTGGGTGAGTGGGTGAGTGAGTGGGTGAGTGAGTGAGTGAGTGAGTGAGTGAGTGGGTGGGTGAGTGAGTGAGTGAGTGAGTGAGTGGGTGAGTGAGTGGGTGAGAGAGTGGGTGAGAGAGTGGGTGAGTGAGTGGGTGAGTGAGTGGGTGAGTGGGTGAGTGAGTGGGTGAGTGGGTGAGTGAGTGGGTGAGTGGGTGAGTGAGTGGGTGAGAGAGTGAGTGAGAGAGTGAATGAGTGAGTGGGTGGGTGAGTGAGTGACTTTACTTACTTTACTTTCTTATTTATTTATGTTTTAAGTATCTTTCTTCACTCTCCGCAGATTCTGGAAGCATGAATATGGGCTGAAAGAGTGCGTGTAAAAACCCAGGTTATGGAACCAGTTGCTTGTCAAGTCAAAGACTCGATATGACTGTAGAAGGTAAAGGAAGGGGTATACAAATGAAACGATTAATACAGTTTATATGGATGTAACAGATAACGCTAGGTATGTGAATTTGTTACTGGTAGAGAAAGTCACGTGAAATGCATCAAATTACTTGCCTTTTTATTTTCTCTTTTGCTTACCTTACAGGAAGTATTGCATTCCAGCCAAAACTCGATAGTTTTCATTACAAATTCACGTTTTGAGACCCCACGAAGAAAAAAAAAAGTTGTTTTAGAACAATCTCCGTGTGTGTATGTATGGATATAGTGCAACTCGAAAACAAAATGTCGGGTAAATAGCAAAACTGGTGCTTAAGTTCAGCATTTTCCAAGGATGTGACTTGAAGATTTTTTTTTGTATTTTTTATGTGCTAACTGTCTCTATCCCCCCCCCCCGGAATTTAAAAACCATCACATAGTAAACCCGCTTGTTAAAATTTTGAATATTCCTCCAGCCTGCTGAGTATACCTTGTACCTACCTATAAGCGAAACGTTTAACAAGAACCAGGAAGAGGAATAAGGTATTGCAAGAATAGTTTGTGTGAGATTAGGTAGAGAAAGGCATACGAATGTAACATCAGATTACTACTTATTATCATTATTTCTTTTATTTTTGTTTTTTGTATGGAGTGTTTGTGAAAATATTGCGACGCCGAGTTTTTGGACCAAATGCAATGCTTTCGCTATCTTGGTACCCAGTGTATAACAATAAACAAAGAGGATGAATAACAAATGGTTCATTTGAGGGACAACAGAGCCAATGGCTTACATCTAACTCATGGACAAAATCAAACACGCAAGAATTAAACAAAACTGAAATCCACGAAAGTTTTTCTCGGGAATTGCCTTAAAGCAACTGTGGCTTTCACAGTTGTTAAGTTAACATTGATTCTGAATCCTGTAACAGCTTGGTGAAAAGACGCAAGCAGTTTGACTGCTAGGTCATGCGGAATTGCCGCATTTTAAACCACCCCATTAAAAACAACTTCTACAGCCCGCTTCGTTTTCATTCAAGCATGAAAGGGGAAAAAATTCTTGCTCGACATTAATGCTGTTACGAAAAGGGCGGATTAGTTCCTGCTCCAGCTGATAGCCTTTGAACACTAACAAGAAAGAGAATCGAGTGTGTGACAGAAGAGGAAAGAATTTGAAACTGGATGTAAGTGCCAATCACGATGTCCAATTAGACTATCGGTCGGTGTAACTCAGTGGGTTAGGCGCTGGCCTGCTAATTCCAAGGCTGCGGTTTCAAACCCAGCCCAGGCCGATGGTTTTTAAGTGCACCTAAAAGCGACAGCCCCATGGCAAATAAAGGATCTCCTACGGGTGAACTTCCAGCACACCGCCTGGCCTGATATGACTCTATTGACAGCTTCGTTAACAAACAAAAATAATTGATGTTTAATAAGTCGCATATACAGATCAAGTTTGGGATTAGCACGAGAAAATTATGTGAAGCTAAAAGGAACTCCTTAAGTGCATCAAACAGAAAATTCACCTCTTATGAGAAGTTTTAACATTCGTTCTCAAAGATTCAAAATGTCAATAGTTTGTTTTAGTACGAGTTGATGATTCCCATACATTTAATGTCAAAGTGCACTAATGAGATATGAAATGCCAGATATATTAATAACATTTTAACCAACATGTTTCTGGTAATTTTAGGTTTTAGCTTAATGTATAACAAGCTACCTTAAGCCAAAAGCAGCACTTCTAGAGTCTCTTTATTCAACGTGTGTGCAGTTCGGCCGCCTCCTTTGAGGAACCCTTATAAATTATAATCGTTTTACACAAGGGGCCCTTCGTCTTTAGTCCTTTCTACAGAGTTGCAGCATGAACCTTTCCAGCTAATAAAACAAACACGTGAATGTCACTTCCATAAAATCAGGGTAGCTATTGATCTTCAAGGACACGGATAGAGGTCTACCTTTTGTGAAGCGTCAAGATGGATTTATGACAATCGTCAATTATGGATAGAACACATTTCCTTTGTGAAGCCATTGCACACGCATTAACTGAACAGACTATGCCCAAGAATGGTCAAGCCGACAGTAATGAAATGCGGTATACCATTACATGTTTTCACTAAAAAATAGATTATATGGATTCTCAATCATTTTCCCAAAGCAATGATCGAGAGGGGAAAGAGGTTCGTAATGGAGCATGAACTGATAAAACCCAAAATTTTATATTATATATATATAGTTGGTTCCTGAACCATGTTCAAATCCATCGCTGTCCATTTCATCATGATAATCAACAGAACCTTTTTTCGCCAAGAAAACAAGTTTTGCACCCTGCACAAATCGTACCATCGGCATGCAATATTACAAATCGTGGTCCGTGAGTAGTAGGTGATTTAAGACCAGGATAACCCGGCCAAAAGCGGTTCTTTGGGAGTTTTTTATAGTCCTACCCTTCCAAACTTTTGATACAGTGTGTCCTACATTTACCCAACTTTCATCAAGGTACACGATTTTCCTTACCTCTTTCCCGAATTGTTATATTTTCCGTAAGTAGGAATGTGGCCACACTATAATATAATTTGTCTCAATCATAAACGATTTATTTCCTCTCTTTTCAAAATGATAAAAGTTTGAATATTTAAAACTTGGCAAGTCCTCATCCTCATTGACACGGTCAGAATTGTAGGTGGAATACTTTGAAATATAAATTCATGAAATTTGTGCCGTATTTGCGTTCAATCACATTATTTTATCTTCCTGCTGGTTTTGTACGTATGCCGTGGTGTAGTGATGGGGCCCTTTTTACATTCTTTTCTCAACATAAAAAATGTACGCCTACTTGCACCAGTCGCCTTATGAAGCTCACTAACAATAAACCAGTCACTGTGTCCGGTGCTCTTTTTCTTTCAATAATCACACACTCTGAATTGTTTTACGCTCGCCACTTTTAATAATTTCGCCCTTTTTTTCTGCGATCCATTCCGCACTAATCACTTAACTGCAATGCACATGATTACCAGAGAACTTGTAAAACTCACTCATGCCTCACATTCCCAAAACCTATTGAAAACCTGCGCTGAAGTACAATGCCTCATCGGCCGTTCAACTGTCACACCACGTCTGGTTTTCATCATCTCCAAGACACGAGGACCGGGTTTCGTCCGTGGTGTGCGTTGCGCGCCGTAAACATTTGCCTTTAAATGGTGATTCTTGGATACTTTGCTACTAGAGATGTTCTATATGTATATAAAAAATAATTTCGTTACTTCCTTGACAACTTTGTCGCTGGAAGTTTTCACGTGGACTTACAGAACGAGAATTAGCCAGCGACGACACTTTCCACGTATAAACGAAGAATCTTAACACTTTGTTTTAAACTTTATTTTTTTTAAAAATATATTTGGACATATTGACATAATTTAAATACCACGTGTCCTATAAAAGCAAGCAAATAATCCGGATTGTTTTGCATTGCAATTATTTCGGTTTGAAACCATGTTTTGACGTTCGGAGCGAGAAAGATGTTAAAAAATCTGCTTCCAACAAAATTTTACATTTTATTTAAAAAAATAATGAATTACATAAAAGGTTTATGGTGCATACCATAGTATTCTTCGACACATCTCACACCGAAATGCATGTTTATACTTTATCTTAGTCGCATTTGAAAACACGCACATTTGGCAACGGCGCACTTGATTCTTCCATAAGAATAGCATGGTCCATAAGAGCCCGTTGTGCGTTCATGACCTTAAAATTCCTATAGTCTCCCACCGGACGCCTCCCCAGGTAGCGGATTGGGGAATGTCCACCAGATATGGCGGGTACCGACTAGCGCGGAGGGGAGCGGAGCAGCATCGGCACGCCGCTCTCGCGGAAAAAGGGACAGAAGGGCTGAGCGACAGCGGTCGGCTCCAGTAGAGCGAGAGGCCGTGTCCAGTACAGAGCCCTAAACTACCGAGGTGCCGACTCCGGCCCCAACCCAAACCAAAAATGCCCAAGCGGCACGCACCACTCCGAAGACCTGGAGGAATTTAGGTCCCTGTTCAACTGGTTCGGGGATATGATAAGGCGGGCACTTTTCGTACTGCGGAAGTGTATGCAGCAGCTCACGAACGACAACAATGACGTCCTAGTAAAACATCAAGTCCTGCTGGAGACATTAGAGCAGCTGTTCCCGAAATCCTCCCCGTAATGGCCTACCGAATTGTGCGTAGACCATGCGTGCTGCGTTCTGGAATGATAATGGCGTAAGGAAATAACGCCCCGACATTCTCGAGTTTGTAAAGTCCTATGGGATCGACATCCTCATGGTTACCGAAACACACCTGCATGCTGGTATAAACTTCTCGCTGCCAAATTACGTCGCCCATCGGTCAGATCGGGTCGGCCGACAGGGTGGCGGAACAGCTATCTTCATCAAACACATCACTCACACACCTTTTCCCCTTCCTGCCCTTCAGCACGTGGAAGCTACCGCCATTAGGCTTGCCACTGGCGGTATGGACACTTTGTTGATTGCGGCATATGACCCACCTGATAATCGCTTCTACGAAGCAGATTATACCACTCCCCTCACCCTACACCCAGTAGTCTGCGCCGCAGCAGATTTTAACGCGAAGCATGGGCTCTGTGTACAGACGCACTAGCAACCAGAGGGGGCGTGGGCTCTACCGCCTCATCACCTGAGACCCAAGCCTCGTCGCGCACGGGCAGAGAGGTCCAACATTCCATCCGGCCCGCGGCAGGCCTGACGCCCTGAATATCATGATCACCAAAAAAACATGCCATTACACTTCGACCTCTCGGCAGTGAATGAGCTGGATTCCGACCATGACACAGTCGTGGTGGATTCCACAATTCCCATGCCAGCTCTGTTAAACTCAGACTGGACACATGGGACCGACTGAGATGCAGCAGTCCCAGAACTAAACCGATCCGTCGACCCTCGACTGCGCATCGATGATCTCGATGATCTGGAAGCGGCGGCGGCAGCAGGATTTTTCCCACCATGTCCTAAATGCGGTCGCCCGCCTTAGTAGCGTGATGGTTAGCGTGTCTGCCTCACGCTCAAGAGGTCGCGAGTTTGAATCTCGCTTAGGGTAAGTTATCCGGGTAAGGTTTTTTTCCGAGGTTTTCCCTACCCTGAGAAGACGAATGTTGGGTAACTTAAACCTCCATGGACCTCGGGCTCATTTAAGCATCATTTAACCGATGACACAATGTTGGAGGACGTTAAATAAAAAAAAAAAACGCACACACTCACCGCATTCCCACCAATAGTCCTAACCCGAGAACCATACCTATGGAACTCCGGCAGTTGCTAAAAGCCAAGGCAACTATTCGGTAGCTATGACAGCGCTTCGCCATCCCAGGAAAGGAGCCGTATACCAGAGGTTCAAAACCCTGGCAAGGCGACTGCTCTGTGCGCATAGAACAACAGCCTGGGAAAACGCTCTTCAGAATGTAAACCTTCAAGAAAAGAAACCATGGCGGATTATAAAGGCCATGAGGAAGGACAAGACCCAATATCAGCATCCCTTACATGGCACTCGTGGGCGGCTCGCGTTCGAGCCAGACCAGAAAGCCACTGCGTTTGCGAACCATCCTGAAGTACAGTTCGAACCCCGGGAGGACCCACAAGACGAAGACTTTACCGAACTCGTGGAAGCGATCGTGGATTACCTCTGTGAGGAACCATGGCAGCTCCACCAGGAGATCCAAATTCCCATAATCACCCCGAAAGCGGTGATCTCCGAAATCCGTTGCCTAAATCCTAATAATTACCCTGGACATGACGGTGTTACGGCGCTCATGCTCTAGTACCTACCCAAAAGGTCTGTCGTCCACTTAACGCGGCCGAGAAAGTTGCCCTGGGGTTCCAGGAAAACTTTCAGACCATAGCGGTACTGCTAGACGTGGAAAAGGCCTTCGCCACAACCTGGCACCAAGGCCTACTGTACAAACTGAAGCAGGCAAACATCCCTCCCCCCTATCTCGCACTGATTAGCAGCTTCCTTCAGGACCGCACTTTCAGAATGAGAGTGGAAGGAAGACTGTCAACACTAAGAAGTATAGCGGCAGGAGTCCCAGAGGGCAGTGTACTATGCCCGCTACTCTTCGCAGAATACATGTCCGACTTCCCCATGGAAATCATACCGACATGCCAGTATGCGGACGATGTCCTAATCATGGCACAGAACAGGAATGTGCGATATTGCCTCCCACCCCTTCAACGACAACTCAATGCTGTTGGCTGCTGGAGTGACAAGTGGAGAATGGCTATTAGTCCGGGGAAAAGCTCCACACTCCTCCTTGGTAAGGTTCGCCAATGGCGGCAGGAACGGTCACTTCGGCTCAGGCGGAGAAATATCCCATGGGTAACCTCCGCCAAATACGTAGGCGTTCTCCTCGACCGCGGATTAACATACGCTCCGCACGTCCGCGCAAAGGCCGGACTCGGCCACGCTGCACTCAGACAGCTCTACCCTATCCTCCGTTCCACCATGCCCACATACCTTAAACTACGCATTTACCCGACAATAATCCCACCACTTATCTTGTATGGCTGCGAAGCCTGGGGATCGGCGGCACCCTCCACCATACGCAAGATGCACACCGTGCAGAACAGGGCGTTAAGTACTATATATGATACCGGGCGTAGATTCCTGCCTTACATCCTCCACAGCCACTCCGGACTCCCCTACATCATGGACTTGGTGAGGGAGCGATCCCGAACCATGCACACCAAACTGAGTTTCCACACCAACCAACTGGTACGGGCGCTAGGTCAATACGACCACAGAGCATCCGGCAGAAGGAAAAGTTACTGCCTGCCTAAGGATGTCCTTGGGTAACGGTAATGCCTCTCCCATCTTCTAATACTTATTCACCCCAACACCTACCCCTGCCCCTGCCCCCTTCCTGCATCCAAACTTAGATATGCAGGAAGAAACCATGCCCACAGACAGGAAAGCTTAAACACCTTCCTTACTGCACAGATAAAGTCGCATTAAGCGGCTACTTTCTGGGCAGATAAACATACCGTACAGGAGAACCTGTACGGTGGACCAAAAGTAGCAGAAGTGTGAGCTGGCAGCAGGGTTTACACTTGGAGAAGTGGCGGAAGCATTCCTAGGTCTAGTAGTCGAGGTGAAGACAACTACCTAGGGGTCAGGTCAGGGTCGGGTTCCCAAAAACCAAGGCTTCCTGTCCCACTGGCAGTGAGTTGATAAGGCTGGCGACCTTATATCGTGAAGGAGGCCAAAACCCAAAACGGGTTGTAGCACCAACTATAGATAGATCTGTCTTGTCGTGAGAAGACGATTGTCGCGTGACTTCAAGCACTATGGACCTCGGGCTCATTTGAGCATCATCTCACCCATTTCATTTATTCATCGTCCGATATGACATTACGTTGGAGAACGTTAATATACTTATATAACAAAATTAAAAATTTTTGCAGTCTAACGTCTCTGCAAGCAATCACTTTAATGCACATTATTAGCAGCTTTGTGTCCGATTTTCTCGGATAGTCGGAACTTATTACATTCCTTCCAATGTGCACTTCAGAGAAGTATTGCAAACAAAAAGGTATAATGGTATTTTGTTCTTGATTATCCCATTAAAAAAAAGTTTCTTCCGACTTTTTTCCCAAATTTATTCCTCGACAATATACCAGATGAAGATAATATAGTTCATTACTTATAAGATGATTACGGTAACCTATTTCTGGCAGTTTTGGTAGTACACAGGGGTTTGAAAAAACTAATCAGTTAAAGGATACTCCAAACACCTCTTTGCAGACGAAATGTGGTTGCAGAACTCGACATCATTAGATCACGCATCGAACCGACTTCCTGACGTAAACAAAACATAATCAGCCCCACACCTCTGCTTTATCTGAAGGATGACTATACTGTAGGGTTAGGCAACTGGTGCTCATTAAGCGCAGCCTGCTCATAGCCTTGCACTGATAAGTGTATGTTTAGAAGGTAAAAAGACGAAGGTCTCTTAAAGTATCCAGCGAGTCGCCCAGGTCTGCTATACTAGACGTATTACCTACTCCGTGCAACACCTGCACAACATTATGTATCTGTCATGTGATAACTGCTCGGTTTCAGTAAACTGGTTGCTTGTATTTACAAATGAAACTGAAATGTAGCATATTGCAGTGAAAGCATTAAATGTATCCATTTGGCATATTTTAAACGTAGCATAATAAAGAAAAGATGGGCTCTACTTTCTACTCTGTCACCTTTGCGGTAGGGGCCATTCACTGCAGCCACGTGCTTGAGGCAGCCTCTCGCCTTCATCTATCTTGAAAGTGTTTCTTATTTCGGTAGAAGTACAACAACTTTCTTTTCCACATGCTCATCAATTACAAAAAAAGAAAAAAGGGAAAGAAAAAATAAAGGTGATATAATGTGTTGGCGAAATAACGAATGCAACTAGGAAGCTACTGGCCTACACTAGAACAGTGTAAAACGGAAGGAGTACCTTCAACGTTCAATAAGGGCCTAACGATGTAATTGTTTTGTGTTTATATACATGTCAGAAAGATGGTTTAGTTGATTACATTAAACAGTATCAACTGCAAAACGCATTTAAGTTTAATATTGAACGAGATGATAAAAATATCCGTCGATTGTGAATATACGTTACAAAATGCGTCACTGGAAAATTCAGATGCAGACATGAAACGCTTGTTTACGCTGGCGAGACATACGCCAATCAGAAAGTGAAAGAAACCTGTTTATGTAGTGTCCCCCAATTACTTTGAAAGTGAAAGTGACAGTGACAGTCACATCCCTGCTGCCATGAGTCAGTAATCTCTGAAATGCTGCCAGCATGTCTATTTTGTACTCGAAAAACCTAGGAAAGGATCATAGAAAAAATGCAGGTTACAAAGTGTGTTCCCAAAGAGATATGTAACTGCTTTAAGTTAGTGTAATAACTTCACTTCAACCCGGCATATAACAAATATTCAGTAACAATTATGATTTTTGTGCACGTTCTTAAATGCACAAAAGATAGTATTCTACTAATTACGTTGAAAGGCACTAGAAAAAAATTACCAGAAATTTGGAAAAGTGTAATCTTTTTAAACTTATAATAGTACAAATATTTAGTAATGACACAAAGAATACCAGTGAAAAAATTGAATCTACATCTGTAATATTAAAGGAGCTGAACCAATGGTAGTAGGGGAATAAAATGAGGCTTAAAAGGGGTTAAGAGATACAGACATGAAACTCTAACGAGATATGGTTGAATACTCTAAAATACCTGCAAAAAATTGTACTTCGTCTATAACTTAAACATTGCATATCCAGGTGTAGACTGGAGGCCTTAAGGCAGAGGCACAAGTTTGTGTTAAACCTTTATTTATCTTTTAATGTTAATCAACTCCGCCAATAAAGTTTTATTACTTGTTTTCAAAACCTCACGTGACGTACTTTGTATACGAGGTGGAATAAGAAACAGGAATCCAGAGATTCTGAGTGAAAGAGATGTGATAGAGGAGAGGGGGAGAGAGATAGAGATAAAGAGAAGAATCTCCGCAGTTAATGCAGTAACGCGATCTAATCTGCGGGTTTAGGTAGTTTAAAAAGTATGTTACATTAACATGCCTTTCTCTATCCAGTCTTTTTCAAACTATTATTACATTATCACTAAATCTTACTTTTCTGTCCTACTACTTTTTGGTAGTGTTTAACGGACACTTTCACTAGATGCAGCACCGCAGACGGTGACACTGATGACACATGGAATGAAGACGGAGCATCGGTGGAATGAGATGGCGGAGGAAACCCGCTCCTGTGCCGCCCTGTGCAAAACAAATCCCTGAAGTAGTTGCCTGAGATTGAACCCGGACCGCTTTGGTCTCTCTTGTACTGTCTTTCAGAAAAGTAAATACTCAACTCTAGTGAGAACGGCGAGAATGGTCACCTAATCCTCAGGTGTATAGATGGTATAAGAATAAAATTTGTGATGTATTTCCCTTGCTGTACAGATGGCATGGCAGCCATGGGCTCACCTTGCGGCTTTGAAAAGCAATATTTCAGCAATCACTGCAAATCAACGGGCAAATATTCAAAATCCAACGTTACTACACCTGCAGAAAGTACTTGATTATTGGGTTTTGATTCAATAGTGGACCAGAGGTAAGAACCATGCCAGTGTTGAGCGCTTCGCCTACCAAGGTGAGCTATTCCTGTATTCATTGTCAGTAGTAGCAGAGCCCGTTAAGGCGCGTCACCGCAGACCCAGAGAGATGCCTTGAACTTGGGGCGAATCTCATGCACCGCATCTTTTCCTCCCCCCTTTTCCCCTTCCGTTCTTTCTTAACGGGAGCATTATTTATATAACCTGTGCCAAATACACTTACACAACATTATCATATTACTGCAATACGATTGAAATTTTAGAAATGAAAGTTTTAGAAGATATTGATTACAATTGCTGTGGATAAAACAGGGAATACGGCTACTTCAGCTGTCAATCATTCTTCCAGAAATTAATAAATAAGTTTCCTTTAAATACCCACGTTCAAAGGCATCTCTCTATAATTATCGAAGACTATTACCATGTTAAAGAATTTACTTCCGTCATGCGCTATTAATATTTACGTTAGTTTACAGTCGATATTCTGAGGCTGGCTGAATTATATCGTAGTGTTAGAAGCGAATGATAGAATATAACTTAATATATGAATAGAGCACACACTGGCCGACTCAGAAATAGCCGAAGTCGTTGGGTGGCTATCGGTAGAAATGGAAAGTACTGAGTGTCGGTGGTTCAAACCTTGCCTCCTGCATAGTCATTTTCTGAAATGAAAGATTAATTTGCGTCTTTAGTTCTCCAGAGCTTCTTATCAGGAATGAAGAAACAGGATAATAGCACACGCCTAGCAGTTGAGTTAATGGGCGTGCAGCAACATTGTGTGGTGTTTGGAAATAAACAAAATGGCAACGCTGCTGGGCCCAAAGGTTATTTCACTTTGAAGTAATCTACAACTGAATTGCATTGTGTTTAATGCATAATTTACTACTTTGTTCGCTGACATCAAGTTCTTCTCGCTAAGCATTTTTTGACCAAGTGATACCTACCCCATTTTCTTTCGTATGGGATGTAATACACTAAATTCATTTCCCTTCGGTGCTTTGAGTCCTATTCCCGCATAGTATGATATTTGTGTCGCATTCCTATATAATTAAGTATAAATGAATGTAACCATGCTGAGTGATTACATTTTCTAAAATAACAATTTTCGTTTCTTGTGCCTGAAACATTTTAGTTTTCCTGCAAGTCGCTATTTTCTAACATGAATAAGATATTTATTATTTATTTATGCCAACAAACTTACTGTTGGTGTTTTTAAACACACAAGCCGTGTGTGGGCAAAGTTTGAGAGGTAGAACTGGAATTTAAAACCAGTTCTACCCCTCAAACTTTGCCCACACACGGCTTGTGTGTGCCATTCTGGCAGTTTGTCACAATAGCTCAGTTGGTTAGAGCAGCCGCCCGGTAAGCGGAAGGCCTGTGGTTCAAATCCCAGTTCTGGCATTGAATTTTTAAGTTCCAGTTCTACCTCTCAAATGAATAAGATATGTTTTCTTATACCCATTGTAAGCTAACTAAACCTTAACAGTGCATAACGGTAGTAAATTATTTAAGATGTTGATAGTCTTCGATATTTACAGAGAGATGCCTTGGATTATTCTTACACCATCAATTTAGGAACGCCTGAGGTTTAAGTGGCCGTTCGCGTAGGTCTCACTGGAGTTGACTATTTACTTCTGTGAAAGATAGTAGTTGTCAATTAAGATGAGCGATTGAAAAAATGGTTTTATTGCACATTTCTTTGTAAATACAAGGGGAACACTGCAAACTGAAGTGGTTGCCGTTATGCGATGACTGAAATTCCTCTATACATTTTTATCCTCCGAAACTTTCTTTTTAAGTTATGTTCGCTTTCTTTTTCTTTCACGCACGCGCACGCACACGCACACGCACACACGCGCGCGCGCGCTCGCTCCATGTTTTCTACTAATGTTTTTTTGGGGAGAGAGTTAATCGAACTTCAAAATTTGTTGAATACTCCTCTACTTAGCAGAGAAATAAAAATAAAAAGCATGTTACCACACTTTACGAAGTATTTATTTTAAGTGATTACGATGAAAAGTATGCTTGAAAAATTAATAAACTATGGTAACAGTAATAATATATGCAGTTAAAATAGTCATCAGAACTGCAATAAGGCCTTCTAAGTGTGCAATTCGAGAAGTGTAGTGTTTCGCCAGCTTACGTTATTATGGCTAGTCTTTTACGGGAAATTGCTTTTGGGTGCATTTGAACGTAAAAGAACCTCATTCAGAAAGGCTTATGTTTTTCACAAAATGCACTGCTTAACAAGCGCAGCAGAGAATGGTGTGGAAGAGAGGCTAGAAAAAATACAAGTAAAGGCGTAACAAGAACAGAAGAACAGAGTAACGGTAAAGACGATGTGTATTATTCTGGGAGCTTAATATTAATGCCTTGCACACTTCATAACATTTAGGTAATAACCGCAGCATCCAGTGCAGTATACGATTCTCCCCAGTGTCCTACATAGAGGATCTTCACACCTGGCGCCAATGTTACTGACCATTAGTGCTCCTCCCTTGGTACTTATTTCTTCCCACATTCGCCTTTATATTTGGAAGAATGCCTACGGGATTTACAAGCTCCAGCAACAATTCTGCACCGCGATAAATCAAACCAATGTGCAATCTATGTTACTTTTAGAGCTCACAAGCTAAGAACTGCGGTGCAATTAATCATGCAACTCCGGGCATCTAGCGCAATAAGCAAATAAGGCTCTGGTTACAATAGGCATGAGGTTTATAACTCACAGTTTGCCCCGCAAGCATTAAATATGATTTACAAGTTCATGAGCGTAATGATAAATAGCCGTTCTCACTGTATAGGGAACCTCTGCAGGTACAATCTCTAGCAGTTTGGCTTAGGAAATCATTTTTAAAAGCCCCGCACATTTCTTTAACCATCACAAATTCACAAGTATCGCTTATGTATTATACTATTCACATATAAATTTGTTCTAATCACGTTAAGTTAATCACATAAATGCTTGCCTAGAAATGGTTTTAAATCAGGTAATACGCTGCACATGGGGACACACAAGTCAATTTATCTCAATAACGAGCTTGGGCAAAACAACAGCATCGGGCATTTACATACTTATTGCAGCGCATCAAATGCATACTAATTAACTCTATGGCACAACATTCTCATTGGGCAAGCCTACCGCACGACCACTCCAGCCTCTGCCTCCGTCTTCACAAAACGTCATAACAGTGCAGAAATGGAGTGACATGCGGTCAGCAGGCCACCTCCCCTGCAGCTTATATGCTACTTTTGAATCAAGTAGCCCCTCAGTTCCTCCTCAACAACCCAAAGAGGCCTAGTGCACTCCTTATCACGCCTCCCAAAAGGAGAAAAGTTATCATGGTATCGCATCACAGTGTTAACAATAATGAGCATTTTGGAAAGAGCAAATGATATAGCAAAAGTACTTTACAAGCTTGGATATTTTGACGAATTTATTTTGTTCAGCAGCAACTTTTTATCCATCTCCGTACATTCCCAGTTATACAAGATTCAGTGCAATTGGAAGGAATTTTAAAAGCTCATTTTCACAAGAAAAAAAAAAAAAAAAAAAACTAAATGATTCAACGTTAAGGATTGACTTCATAAAACCTTTGCCTTGCATCCTTGAAAGACATAGGATTCTCTCCCGTCCTTCCTACCTTCCTTCCCGTTTGGAGGATTCAAGAGACCTATGCCTGGTGAAATCTCGTTATCGAAATTTTGGGTGGAATATACCACACTTACCTCATTGCCTCTGTGGTGCAGAGACCACTATTCTGGCTTCTCAACACAGCTCGAAGGCTCAATTTCCATTTGGGGTCGGGGAATTCTTTTACATTTTCCATACACACACTTTTCTAATTTGTTTCTTTAGGGGGGGGCGGGGTTAGCGGATCCCAAAACATATATTTTCAATGAAATGTTTGTATTATAATTTTGAGTGCAATGCTACATTTCCTCTATGTGTGGTAGAGAAACTAAAAAACTGCTGCTCAGTCAGTTATAACATCAGTTGCTTTTTAAGTCCCGATATCACCGTACGAAGTGAAGAAGCTATACAAGTGAAACAAAAATATACTCCTGATGATTGCAAGCGAACGAGAAAATCAAAATGGACATACAATTAAGATAATTACCATGTATTTCAGGCCCGTACTGCTAATTTGACAATGTCTACTTCCCCGATTATGGCATACTGGACATAAGAATAACGTTTCAAATTTGTACTAGGATAATAAACAAGGTACAGTTTCATTTTTTACTTAGCTTGCCTCATAAATGTGCTAGCACTAAATGATTATGCCACGTATTCGACACATTTTCGCCATAAATATGCGCAAGTTCAGCTGGATTTGATTCCATTCCATTTGGGAGTCCGCCCTGCCTCCCTGTTAATTATTAGTTCCCGTCATTTACTTTAGAGTAATCGGAAAAATAATCACGGTTTTGAACGAGGAAAAACCACTTAGGTGTCATAACGAAGTTTACACAATTCCGATTGAGCTTCTCAATCCTGTTCCACCGTACCACTTAGATTTAGTACATCAGTGCTATCTGGTACTCAAATCACGCTCGTTAACATTCAAGAGGTCCTCGATTCGAGTACCATTAGTGTGAGGGCGTTCTTAATGCACGCTAAGTGGCATTCCTGTCTATATGCCATTAGCGTTAAGATGCCCTCCCTCCGCGAGGGTGAGAATTCATCCAGAATGTCGCACGGAGGAAGGCAGTCTTTTGTTACAAAGTGCTGATTATGTTGTTCTCTCTGCAGCGAAATTCAAATGATCAAAGCATTTTTATAGTTCAAAATCCAATGTCTAAGCTCTCAGAGAATGCCTGCCCTCTTGTTCTCTTTATCCAAACAAGTAGTTCACGGCACCTGTGACCTACAAAGAAGAAATCATTACTTCTGTGACGTCGCTTAACGTGTTTGGGACGTGGAGGCGGCATTTCAAATTACACTTTCAAGACTACGGAAAAGCAAAGTTTCTGTTTGCTAGTTGTTTTCGACACTGATATAGTTGCAGAACCGGTTGGCTTTTTTAAAATCCATACCATATAGATATCCTCTTTACCAGTTCGGTATTAAAAGGATATTTCTCCAGGAACTACTGATATGTAATTGTTAATCATAAGCCTCAATGGAGCTCTCTATCGTCCTTAATCTTAATATTTAGTTTACTTGGAGTCTAAGTCATAGGTATTCTTCAATTACACTATACCCACTACAAACCATTTTTCTTTTTGACAAAGTTACTGATACCTATAGGTTTTGCTTTCTGTTTCATTTATATAACAAATAGTTGGCATATCAGCCTTACTTTAAAATGCTTTCACCAAAGTGGTCGCATTCTACTAACCGCATCCTCTCACGGGTCATATGTAGGGTTTCCTACCTTTCAGTGTGAATACACCGTACGTTCCACCCAGAATTATAGATTTACGCTCAAACGTGTGATAATCTAACCAAATTTAACAATACTAAAATGCAGACGATAATCGTTGTACAGTACGAGTACCTCCAATACCGATGATATCAGCCAGGATTAGTACTCATGTTTTATGATCTATGATCTTCTCTGTGAACTACAGCGCCATACGAATGTGTTGTCATAGTTTAAAATCATCCGTGCTTTGGAAATTTTCAGACCCATCATATTCTTTCACAGAACGAGCCCAGTTACAGCAGCTAGTGCCAGTCTATTTCAAATTTTACCTTTTATTAAATCCACTTTAAAAAAATCTCGTTCACAAGAAGCATTGCTATTAGGCAATGAAATGTGCCAAGTGCCAATTTCGCTAGTTATTTCAAGTCATTATTTTCAACAAGGACGCACATATGTTTAACAACACTCTAGAACTGGGGTGGGGAACTGGTGAACTCTGGGCGCAGCCTGCTCACAGCCTAGCACTGATAGTTGTTTGTTTAGCAGATAAAAAAATGAAGGTGTCGCTCAAGGTACACCGTGAATCGCCCAGGCCGGGTCTAGAAGCTGAGATTGAGACATTTTAATTTCGCAGGGAATGTCGGATATTTAGTTTTCTCCACTGCTCACTAATTTTGAGGACCAGACTGTGTTCACTGAGGTTAACAATTCTGGGCCCACTAACAATGACAGAAAGAAAGGATATGTTGAGGATGATTTAAAGGGATGGAGAGAGACTACGAGGGCAAAAACTCAGGAGTTAGGTTTGATTTCATTCACTTAGTAATATCAGTAACACAGGGCGACAGCTCAGGCGGTAACTTCTGTGGCCCACATTCGGGGTCGCGGGTTCAATCCCCATTGCCAACCTACCTGACCCAGTGTTTTCTTAATAATCATTTCATTTCATCCCTCATCCGGCTAGGTTTCTTTCAGAGTAGGAAGCGTCGGCGAGCGACGCGGCAGCAGCATGACAGGGGGAACAAATGCGCTCTAGAAATCTCGTCCCCCGGATTGGAAGGCGAGCCACTGCTTTCCGGACTCCCCATAGGATGCTACACTGTCCCTCAAAATTATCTAGCGACCGCAACACGCACAGCTGTTCAGTGAACTTTGTTCACCCTTTCGACGGAAGTGTGGGAAAGGCAAAAGGCCAGAGAGACCAAATGCACAACATAAGCACAACTGGTCTACAGTTCGCTCTGGTGTAACGGCGAGTGTTCTGGATATGCATTGCAGAGGTCCAGTGTTCCAATCTGGGGATAAAGTTGGCCTCTTTTCTCCGACTTACGAGTAATAAGCTAACTGGGTGTTGTTTAGAACTATACTCCATCCAGCCTTAGATCCACACCTTGTATCCCTCCGCCATGTTGACATCTGTTTACTTCAAGTGCGGATCTAAGGGTAGAGCAAATATATATATATATATATATATATATATATATATATATATATATATATATATATTCCTTTAACTATAAATAATTTGACATATCAATGTAATATTCTATTACACCAAAGTCATATGGATTTTAAATTGAATGTATGTTTCTGTTACTACTACCACCGCCACCGCCACCCTCGCCACCACCACCGCCACCACCCTCGCCGCCGCCGCCACCACCACCACCACCACCACCACCACCAATAATAATAATAATAATAATAATAATAATAATAATAATAATAATAATAATAATAATAATAATAATAATAATAATAATAATAATAATAATAATAATAATAATAATAATAATAATAATAATAATAATAATGCTCTTTTTATTTATGACTTCTATTGACGTTATTTTGCTGAGGGTGTGTGTGAGAGATAATGCCAAGCTTCTTAGAATTTGGAAACGTTTCAAGCGAATGCTGTTTCCATTTATAGCATAACATTTGCTGCTGTCAGAGATTCGATTGTCACTATCAACTATCTGTATACATCTATATAATACTCGTAATATAGATGTAATATATGTTTATTTTACTTCGATGTTTCACTCTTATTATTTTGTTTTAATTTTGCCAGTTTCACATTACCGTTTTATCACGACTGATACTTGCTCGTTTACATTGTGTATTCGACTTAAACCAGTTGGTTTATTATGCTTTGTCGTATTGGATAGCCCCTCCTGGGACAAATTAGAAAGAACTTATTGGCGTGTAAGACACGCGGTAGAAGTAGATTCGGTTGCACTACCGACAGGCGCTACCACACAGCTCAGTGCCAAAACGTGGGCGTGATAAACCAAAGGAATGTGTTCGAATTCCGACATTGATATCCAATAATCATCATTATCATTATCATTATCATCATCATCATTATATTGTTATTCTGTCGTATTCTCCAAAGAGTAAGGAAGAATTAAAGGCAAGCACAAATGGATTCTGTTTGAACGAAAAACTAAATCATGTTTCCTTAATTTGACTCTGAACAAGCAATATAGAGCATAATATAAATAGTGCACAAGAAGTAATTGGGAATTTGGGAATATCCCAAATATTACATTTATAGATTCCGGCGTTTCTAGTAGATGGATTTAGTTCTCGAAAGAAGATTGTAACACCTGAGATAGTCTAAAAGCAGGTCTTCCGGGCGTGAAGTTCATTAATGTGAATAACGAGAGCTGTATACCACAGTATTGCTGTGCTAGAGTGCCCGCTTCTACAACTCAAGTATGGAGGTTCAAATAGTAGCGGATGTTTGTCACTCTTTTCTTTCTCTACGGATTCTATTTAAATCAGGAAAGCTTGTTTTTCAGATCTTCAATTTTTTACAACATTCCAAAGGTATATGATACAATTGTTTAGTTACCTGAACCTCTTTCATTTTACAGGTAGAAACCAATTAATATTAATTTGCAACTGAATAACTGATTATAACGAAATGTAAGCAAAACATTGCTTTCACGTGTATCCTATGATTCATAGTATTTCCACTGATGCAAGCTTAGAAAGTTAAAATTGTTGCTATTAACCTGTTATGCTAAGTAGTACTTCCATTACTAGTGCCACCAGTGTAAGTTTTGGTCATAACATTTGTTTGTCAAGAGCAAAAAGCGAATATGACCATTATGTAATTTAATTTTATAGCTATTGAAACACAATTTATTTGTAATAATTGCTAGAAAAAAGAAGCATTCTAGCGCCAATGAACATCCTTAATTAAATTAGCAAACGCATCGTTTGACACGAGTATTTCATGTGCACAAATGCCCTGTGTTAAAGGTGCAGAGTTATTTCTTCCTTGATCCTCCCTCAATTAAACCGGTAGCTCACCTGCTGCTTACGTAGACAAGGCACTTTACCTCGCACCTTTGTTCCCTCCCGCTAGGGATGACCAAAGAGCGCATAGGCGACTCTTTCTTTTGAAACGTGATCCCAGTCTCTTTTATGAGTGATTGTGCAAGTCCGAGGGGTTGGGGGATCTAAGCCAGCATACGCCGGGGTGCTTCTAACTGGGCGAATGTAGGGACACTGCCACCTGCTCTTTCGTAGCAACGGCTGCCCTTAAGATCCATCCTCCCGGGGGGTGCCCCGTCAGGAGCATAGGCACAAAAGATCGCTTTTCGGTCGAGGATGGAGGTTCATCTCTGTTGCGACAAACATGACAGGGATATTATCTTATGTTTAGCCAGTGACATACAAATATTGTACATCGTACATCTTACAAACGTACAAATCATTGTAAGCCCCTTAGTTACAGAACGATTTGGTATACAGTAGCGCGTTCTCAGTGGTTAGGGGAGCGTTAAAAGTAGCACTTGACTAGAGCTCCGCATCCTAGAATGAAGTTTAGCAATTGTCAGTTTTATTAAGTTTTTCGCTACTAGAGTACTGTTTATACAAGCTCCACATTGTTACTTACAGAGTCAGCATGTGTCAAACAAATGACCTACCTGTACCAACTTTCTGACACATGGTCTCCGTTACGTGGTCACGTTCCTGTGTTGCGCATTGTATTGTTATTCATTTAATGAGAAAGTGGATCGTTGTGGTCTTTAAATTATTGTTCTGTGGGTGCGCACAACTTTCTCCACTCACTCTTCTTACAAAAGCTCGTTCTAATTCTTTTATAATAGACACAACTCCATTACACATTCCATCATTTCGTTGTAGATGCAGCGTATTTATAGATCGGCCCGACCACCCCACGGCGGCACCGGGAAGAGCGAGGACCGGCGCGCCCTCCGCCATCACACGTAAACGACCGGCAAGTCATAAGTACGGAACGCTACTGTAGTAACTTACATTAGGCTTACCTACATCACATCAAATGTTAAAACTGATGACCTTCGACGCGAACACATTCCCTATATATCCAAAAACAATTCTGGTTTATTCGCAAAAGTTCACGATTACCGATTGTATTTCTCTCGTGATTTTATCCAATTCTGAAGCGGCTGCAAATTTGATGTTTACACTTTATTTTTAACGTTTCCCATAAATAAAATTCGCATGGGGATAGATCAGGGGAACGAGGTGGCCAGAATACTCGACTATTGTGCTTTTCAAATGGGAAGGGTTCTGATCTGCAGCCAATGAGATACGTTTACATGCACAGCGTTGCAAGCTCATTACCCCTATTCTTCATATTTATTGGCGCATGTCAAGCCCCACTTTCAATATGACAACACAGCAGGACTCCGATTGGTTACTGGCCTGGAGACGCTCAAGGACAAACTCCTTCCCATTTGAAAAGCACAGTAATATTATATTACCATACACACTTCTCAACTCATGCGTAGAATTCGCAACTGTGTGCGCTATAGCTGAAGCCAGAAGAACAATCTTTCATTTTTTGTTAGTTGTGGAAAAATATTTAAAATAGAATTTACACAAACGTGTGAATAAATTGTTGTATCGTAACATATGGGTCCGATAATTCTACGTGCTCTCACTGCGCACCAATACCCAACTTTGCACCGTGAAGAACTTCATGAATATTGTGGAGATTTTCGGTAAACCAGAATTGTTTTCGGAGATATAGAGAATGTGTTCACGTTGAAGGTCATCAATTTCAATATATGTTGTGATTCAGGCAGGTCTAATGCAAGTTAGTACAGTGGTTAGTGTTCCGTATCCATGACTTGCCGGTTGTTTACCTGTAACTCTGGCGGAGAAAACGCAGTCCTGTCCGGTCCGGTGCCGTCGCGGAGGCGGGGTGAGGGGGTGAATAAGTGTTGGTGTTTAAGGGCCCGTCGACAACTAGGTTATTAGGGTCCGAAGTCCAAAGATAAAAACAAGCAAACAACTATTAAAACCTCACCTCTAAAAAGCTAAAAAGTGAAACCAAAAATAGCTAAAAAAATCGAAGTTAAAAGTGCTAAAAACGAAAGTTAAAACGTCTAAAATTTAAAACAGATAAACGTAACTTACTAAAAATGTAAGCCGTTAAGATGTTTAAATAGGTAAAGGAAGAGAAAAGTAAAACATCCTAAAATTCTAAAACCGTCAAAATATAATACGCCTTACGCTCGCTAACAAAATCAATATTGGAACAAACCACAGTACTGTAGTTAGTTACTGGGTCGCCTAAAACTGAGCACAGTAACACCCAGATCAAGGGACTGGCGCTCACAAGCGTAATGCACGTCGCCACGCAAAAGGTGTCCATGTGTGGACTCGGGTATGACCTATCCTCAGGCGGTTAACATCACTTCTTCCCGTCTGAAATCCCTGCAAGAGGTCTGCCAGTGTTGTACAGGGTACTTGATTGTCCGCAACTGAGTGCCAGCTAACGCTTCCCAAGATTCCTGCCAGACAACTAATAGATGGTGATCAAAGTACTTCTGCACATCTACATAAGGGAGCATACGGGTGGAATACTGCGGCGGGTGTCATGCAAACTTAGCAGCCGGAAATACCCATATGGTCTGGGATTCACGTAAAAACAAACTGGTATCCACGAGACAGTAGCTGCGAGATGAGTGCCTGAATTTTAACAATGAATGCCGAGGTGCCGAGAACCTGTTGCAGGGCCTGAAGAGCGCTAAAACAATTGGAGCAGATGCTAAAACTTCCAGGGCCAGAACGGGAGATAAAAGTAAGAAATAAAATACGGCAAACCGTTCGGAGGCAAAAACTGAACTGGCATCTGGAAGATGGTACGTGTGAGCGTCACCGTTGTATACTAGAGTATAAGTCCGGTAACGGCCCAGAAGTACGGTGAAGAGAAACACCGAATGAGGGATAGCTATCTGCGCACAGCCCGACAGCTCCAGGTCGAAGCGTGCACGCTGGAGTTGCCAGGGAGGACAGTAGCCAAGTGAATGCCGCTCTACGGCTGGCAGTCGGACGGCGTGTGCGACAAGCAGTTCTCAAATCCCGGTATCACTTGGCGGGAGATAGTTGTATTGCGGGTATAACGGTGCGCGAGGTCTGGAAGCAATACAGGTGGAAATGAAGGATGACCTGGATTAGCGGTGTCGGTGTGTGTTGGTGTCGGTGTGTGTGTGAGTTGGTGTTGGTGTCGGTGTGTGTGTGTTGGTGTCGCTGTGTGTAAGTTGGTGTTGGTGTCGGTGTGTGTGTGAGTTGGTGTTGGTGTCGGTGTGTGTGTGAGTTGGTGTTGGTGTCGGTGTGTGTGTGTTGGTGTCGCTGTAAGTTGGTGTTTGTGTGTGTGTGTGTTGGTGTCGCTGTGTGTAAGTTGGTGTTGGTGTCGCTGTGTGTGAGTTGGTGTTGGTGTCGGTGTGTGTGAGTTGGTGTTGGTGTCGGTGTGTGTGTGTTGGTGTCGCTGTAAGTTGGTGTTGGTGTCGGTGTCGGTGTGTGTGTGTTGGTGTCGCTGTGTGTTGGCGTGTATTGGAGTGTGTCGCTGTGTGTTGAGTGAGTGAACGAGTGAGTGAGTGAGTGAGTGAGTGAGTGAGTGAGTGAGTGAGTGAGTGAGTGAGTGAGTGAGTGACTGTCAGTTTGTGGACAGCATAACTCAAAAAGGAAAAGGCGGTTAAAAACCAAAGGTTGGTATTTCAGTTTAATGTCTTTTAAGGATGCGACACGAAGATTTTGAAGGAAATTTCTCCCCCCTAAACTACCCTTTACATGGACAATTTTTCGAAAATGGTGAATTTCTTGAAAATGGCTCTAACGATTTTGATTAAAATGACATGTTTAATGTATTTTTATGACAAATGAAACGTATATTTTTAATTTTGTCGCTATAGCCTGTTTACTCTGGATGACTTGAATAACTGGTAAACCGTAAGAGATAGAACAAATCTTACTATACAAAAATGTAGATCTCGCTAAAACAGACAAATCTATGTCCTTTTTTTTTTTTTTTTTTTTGGGGGGGGGTAGAGTTAACCATTTCGTGAACCATTATTTGTGTCAGTTCCGGAAAACTTGAATTTCGTCAAATGCATCGTTATTCATTTGTTATGTTAAGCGTGCAAAGAGAACGGAATATCGAAGCTTTAAAAGATTTGATTATCGCTCAAAGCCTACTGTATTCTAATATTCCTCTTGTACCTACAAGGAAATAACCAATAAGATAATTTCTGCAAATGTTTTCTCAACTAACACGAATAACATACAGAAATAAGAGTTTGTAAGAATGGTTAGTATAAGAGTAGAGAAAGTCATGTGAGTGCAACAGATCAAATATGTTTATTCCGGGAGCTCAAAACGTGGATTATATGATCAGTAAAAACTCATCGAATTGTTGGTTCGAATGTAATGCTTCCTTTACCTAGTTGAACGATACAGAAATTAATAAATAAGTGGAATAGTTATAAATACTTTATGTGAAAGAATCGGCACGTTTGTTCTGCCGTAATTCAAAATACTTTATGCGCACGTTGGAATTAGAACACTATATGTGAGTTTACATAAACTGTACGTTGCTGCGTTTTTATTTAAATCAGAATTGCTTTAGTAGCTGGTGAGATGACATTGCCCAACCCCGGTGCCCTTTGTTTATTAAAAGGGATATATGTTTTTTGACAGATCATGCGTTAATAAAGGATATTTATTGTACAACCATTGATTGGAATATTTCACATTGCGATCTTTGACATTCGGTCAAGCATGTTCAAGGATTGCTAAACATCAGATCAAATAAGTTTAACGCTGGATTTCATGGCGTGCTACTTAACACTGCGATGATTTGTATTTAGGAAGCCAAAAAAGTAGGATTATGGCTATTTTGTAACGGTTATAGTAATGTGGACAGAGATTGATCATTAACAGGTACAGGAGTAATGGGGAAGGACTTGCGAATGTATACACCTTAGAAGAACGCACCAAGACAAACTCGATAGCTAAACCCTAAGAAGTCTACTGTACTGCTCTACAAAATAGTATAACAATGGTTATATTACAGCATATGCCATCGGAAATAACTATGTGCCTTGCACCACAGACTGTGAATTTTAGAATTCCTTGTAGTTCAATTATTTCGCAATGTATGGATAATTACACATAAGAAATGTGATTTATGCTGAAATAAAGTATTTTTATATATAGTCACCGCAGCTTATTGAGATACCCCAAAAAACAACCTTGACATTTTCCCCCATTATGGTGCAGTCTGGTTATATTTGGTGATATCCCATCCGTTGGGTTGCATTAGTGCCGCCAACTGTTGGTAAAGCTATGGCCATAGTTGGTGTTACTGCGTCTGTTGTGCTGCCAGTTTAAGGAACGCGTTGCAGAGAGGCCAACCGATAGATTTTAAAACAAGATTCTGTTTAGACGCCGTGTTAATTAATTAATCGTGAACATAATGCTCGTTTTTGCGTGATTTTGTTTTGGATTGTTTTAGAACAGTATATGCAATTATAGTTAGTGTTGTTATTCTTGTATTCGCTACACAGTCGTGCATCTCGTAGGTATACATTACGATATTTAGCGTTCGGGAGTAATTTTATCCAAAAGTGTTATTGCAGAACAAGATTTGCCGAAGGCGAGTACGTCCATGTGTTGTGTGGTAACGATGTTCAAGCATTATTACCGTTTGAAAGCATGTTACTTAACACTGATATTTGAGGTTAGAAATCGCTTTATTATGTACGTCGGCAGGACTGCTTTTTGTGATACTTCCGTCAACTGTTTAGTGTAATGTCGGTCATTTTGAACTCCTGGGGACTGCCGATAAACTGTGTCCACTATACCACCACCTCGGTAAATAACCACGAAAATATATTGACTGGGCAACGACTACTTGTTGTTTTTATTCTCAAGGCACGATACTTTATACGAGTAGTATCTCAATTATGATTCACCGCTATAATCCACGTTACTTCCTTGTAACAGATATACATACCTACAACAGCGGTTACTGCTACGGTAACGGCTAACTGCAACCTAGGCGTTAATACAGTTGTAACCGTTTCACGAAAATAATGGTTTATTACACACCCTAATTTGTATGACTGCCTTGGTTGGTTTCCAGTTCTGCAAACTATGTCCAGCATTCACAGGATATTTTATATAGACTTTGCGCTGCAACTGATTATATGTCGTTAATTAGAAAAACCAGGCGCGTTTCCAAAAGGTCGCTTACTTTAAATTCTACCTTTTAAAAATGCTTCATACTTCAAAATACTTCTGTGCTTTTTAATTAATACTATATATAGGAATGGGCTTTAGTATAAAAACCATGCCATATAGGATGTAACGAAACTATTTCTAATTTTCTGGAGTATTAATTTCCTGATGTGATATTCGTAGAAGGCATGAAAATAAACAAGTAATGTCTGGAAACGCTCTGCTTTGAATATAAAAGACGGTGCTGGCCCACCTCTATGTAGTAGGGGTAGCATAACTGCCTCACGTTCAAGAGGTCCCGAATTCTATTCTTGATTATGATGAGTTAGATGGATAAGGTTTTCCCTCATCCCGAGAAGACAAATGTCCGGAAACTCGCAGCTCTAGGGACCCCGGGAACATTTGAGCATCATTTCAACCATTTCACTCATTACGACCAAACCGGGTAAAGAACATGGTCACGACATCTCTTCGGCGACAACCGTTTATTTTCCTTATTAAAAATGCATCCGTACAGAGCTATTAAATTTGCGAACATGCATTAAGCATCAGGAGTAGCTTGCAACAATGCTGATTTGGCAAAGCGGATCTACGAAGAACAACCTCAGCGCCATATGCCTTTCCATACAATATTTTGAACTAGAATCAACGTCTTAGAGATGGTGGCCAGTAAGAAAAATAGTTTCAAGGACGAATCAAGCAGCGAAAACATTATACTTTGAAAATAATCGACAAAGTGTTGCCCATTGGATGGATACCAGTTAAATTTTATATGAAAAGTAGTAGGGGATTATGAAAAGCATCCGTTTGACATCCCAAATGTACCAACATTAATCACAGATGATTAACATAGGACAATCCACTGAATAATGTTTAATACCGTTAAATATGAGCCTAATATTGCCAGATACATAATATAGACAGGGGAGTTTTCCAGGATTGGTTCTTTCTTTTTTTTTTTTCCCTTAATAACCCGGGTGATCCAAAAGACTGAACCGGCTGCACGGTGTTTTATAGAACAGCTCGGATAAAATCATACATTTTAAAACCTCGTACTTTTAAAGGCTTTACTTACCAATATAATTAAAGCAGATGCTGAAACTGGCCACCGTCGTGATCCATACATTTTTGGCACCTCTTTTAGGAAATTGTCCATCACTCGCCGTGGTTCACGTTGAGAAATGCTGGCAATTTCCTGACGGATGTTTTGTTTTAATTCTTCCAGTATGTGTGGGTTTGTCTTGTACATTTTATGCTTTAGGTTACCCCAGAGATACAAATCGCTGGGGGTTAGGTCGGGGGACCGAGAGGGCCACAAATTTCTACTAATACTTCTGTCCTGAAACACATTTCAATTGTTCTCATCGAAAGATTGACTGCATGAGCTGTTGCAGAATCTCGTTGAAAAAAGGCAAAATAACGCTCCCTGTCGGTTAGTTCTCTGAAAAAGGGGGCAAAATTGTATTCACTATGTACGGGCCTCAACTGTTGACTCGAAAAAAATTGGGCCTGTAACTCTTTCTCCACTAACGGCGCGCCATACACCAATTTTCTCGTCGTGAAGGGGTATTTCATGAACAATATTAGGTTTCTCAGAGCTCCAATAACGGTTATTTTGTGTACACACATATCCATGGAAGGTGGAACCAAGCCTCGTTCGTGAGAAATATTAAATGTAGGTCAATTTCGCCATTGTATACACTATTGAGAGACCACTCATAAAACCCGCGCCTAATTACAGGATCACCTGGTTTAAAAGCATGTGCCACAGTCATTTTATATGATTTTAACTTCAGAAATATAGTAGCTCTTTGCAAAGAACCATAAGAAATGCTTGCCTGTTGTGGAAGACGTCTAAACGATTTTGGGGGGGAATTCTCCAAACAATGATCTATGTCTGTGTTTCTTCGGTAAGAACCGTAGGCTGTCTTTTAGGTTTCCGAGCCTGAACACTTCCTGTACCCTTAAATTTATTGTAAAGTTTATGGATTGTTGTACGGCCTGGAACTTTTACACCTGGAAATCCTTCTGCAAATCGCACTTGCACCTGGCGAGCTGAGTTCACACTTACGAATCATAAATAAATACACGCTGTGCAATAGAAAACAAACGCTGCGCCATAATACACTTTGTGACTAAGTGCAGGACTAAATAATAAAGCACATTGGTAATAATGCAGCCGCACGATATCGTGTCAGCTCAATACTGATTGTGAGCAGAGCAGAGAACAACAAGCCATGCTCGTGACCTTGTGTATATCAGCTGTTGTTGTGTTTCCTTCTGCACAATGGAAAAGCAGCGCGTAGCGGTTCCCATATGTTTGGATCTCTCTGTAGTTTGAAACCTGCTGAATTGTGTAGAGCGGGTTCTTATCCGGCTGGAATTCAATAATTCCATTGGGATATCCAATTCTTACAGAAGGAACCTTGATGTTTTTATACTGCTATTCAATATGTCACCAAGCTGTCACAACACATCTAAACCATCTCGAGACCTCTAATAAACGCTACATAGATACGCAACCTTGGCAGTCCATTCATGCACACAGGGCAACAGAATATAATCCCCCCCGCATTTGTAGGCATAAAAAGGCAAACTGAGAAGGTAGGAAAGAGACTAGAAACTTAGAAGAAATCACAGATCAGGTTAAAGACGAAGCAGCAGAAATTACAGAAATGAAAGGTGTGTTGGAAAATTTAAGAATAGATGTACACAGTATTAGTTCTAATAATCTAAGTAAACCAATAGCACGGGACGAAGCAATGCAAAATTCATCAGTGGACATCTCTAGGCCGAATATGGGTGCAAGCACTTCGAATAGTGGGAGAAAAAAAAAAAAAAAAAAAAAAAAAAAAAAAAAAAAAAAAAAGAAAGAAAAAACCACACACACACGCACGACAAATTATTCGTGTTGTAACCAAAACAGCAGGTTACGACAGCCTGGTTTCTGAATTATAAATATTCAAATTTTCACTGTATCATAAAAGGTCAGGCACTCTCCCACGAGAACATGAAATGACTGCCACTGTGGTCGAGTGGTCAGCGTTTTGGCTTCTTATGCCAGAAGTCCCGGATTCAATTCCCTCAGAATTGAAAGCACGAATGTGAGCACACTTCATGTCAAGAGAAAATGAAACCCATAGTTTAGAAACGTAGAATTCAGCAAAGCGTACACCAACAGTTGTTTGTCAAGTCCCAGTCTCTACTCCTGGTATAACCATAGAAAATAACGGAGGCTAAACAAATGAAGCAATATCGAGAGACTAAGTAGAGAGGGCTATATTGTACACGCCGACCTTCAATCATGTCAACTGGCAATTTGCTTCCTAAACGGATGTCAGCAATATATACGGGCCGCCACAAAGCGAATCATTCTGCGTAACACTCTACAAAAACTATTTTAGTGAAGACAGCTCAAGCACCTAACTCGGAACGAATCCGCCTGACAGTACCTACCCAAATATCCCATATCCCAGCCTGCCACTCGCTTTCCCAACCAAGGATGCTCCATTTACCTCAGTCCATACCTTAAATATTTAATGCACAGCAGCTTTCTGTAGCCGCTGGTTCTTTTCTATCTCCGCCACATTCTGTGTTTAAACTTCGTTAACATACTCTGCGTTTTCCATACATCTAAGCAATCAGTATAGTATTTTCCTCCCATGTTATCTTCATCTCTTTAAGAGAAACAATATCAAATTGTTAATCTCATGCCTTTTCATAAATTGTTTTAAATAGTTGAATCTTAGGTTTTCACGTGGGGCGCTCCATCTTGACCAGCGATGTCCAACCTCGTCTCTTTGGAGACGTTTCGTAATTAGCGGCTATTTCCTACCTCCTCCTCCTCCTTCAATCGGAGTGTGAATCAGCTAGTATCCAGTGACGGACACAAACAGGCGATTCCATGGCAGTTTCTAAGTCACTTCTTGAAATTTCTGGGAATGTCCTCTTCATTCTAGATTACTTTAGCAAAAATGGTAAACAGTAAGGAACAGACAAACATTTATAAATAAAAAATGTGGATCTCGTTAAAACACAATATGTATGTCAAAATACTTCGTTATTCTTTTGAGTGCACCATTTGGGAGATATTCTTTATTGTTTGTTTGAATTTGGCAATACTTAAATTTTTCTCAAATAAGAATATGTATTTCGTTTTTGTTTATCTCTTGGCCTTGCAAAGAGAGCGGAATTTCAAAGACAACGCATAGCAATTAGCTCTTAAAACGTTCCACTATCGCTTAAAGCCTACTGTATTCCTATATTCCCCTTGCAACTACAAGCAAATTAACAAGCAATAACAGAATTTTTAAAATGCTTATGTCGATTAAAACGGAGTAAATGGAAGAATAAGCATTTGCAAGAATAGTGTGTATAAGAGTGAGTATAGCTCTACATATATTTGCGAACAGTTTCTCCAATTGAACTACGAGTATATTAAAAGTGTGTATCGCAAGAGGTTACGCGACGGTCACTTGATGGTCCTTATAAGGCTATGCACTTCCACTTTGTCGCCAAATATGTATTGGTTCAATTCCAAAACGTAAGCAGTACCGGAGAAGCCGCTAATGAACAGAAGTCAGCACAAAGTGAAAGGAGGTAAATTCAACCTCCCCCCTTTCGCAAAAGTTTACCAAAGCTAAATTTGAGTTATTCAAAGAATTTGCTGCAGCAATGTGGCTGAAAACCTGATAGCTTTAAGGGACATTTTGTAGAGAATATGGTGTTGCTAAATTACGCTGACAAATTTTGGAATGGCCTAGATAAACTTTAGAATCACCAAGGAACCCGTGGGCTGCGACGCTTCTTTTCGGTGTAAGAACAATTGATGTGATTGAATTGATCGATCCTATAAGAATGGATTTAATTAAATAGAAGCGTAAAAATTCAATAAACTGATCATTAAAGTTACGGATGGTCCGCTTATTGATCCAGCACAAAGAAAAACAGGGATAACATACCGCACGGAAAATATATATATTCATTGTTGAGTAAGCAATAGGTATTTTATGTTACTACTCATCACCAGGCATACGAATCCCTAAACAATTGGCTTCAAGTTAGCTACACTCAAACCATTGTCGCTACGAAGAACGTTAACTGTAGCAACCAAAGGTCATTAGCAGACAGGTAAAAACCAAAATAATGTTTTGAGGATTAAAGAGTGTCGGCTATCTGCTACTTCGTTGTGTACACTCCAGTAAAAATTCAACTTTAGTTTCTTGCGTCCTGGTTTCAATGCTTCTATGCCTGCTCATCACTACAAGTGCTGGAACACTCACTGGCGTCCGGGCGTACTATCTTCCAGTAAAGTTGATGTACACTTTTCGCTTATCAGTCAGGTGCTCCACGAGGTATGAACGCTAAATCGGCTATAGTCGTAGATATTTACTGCCGTGGGCGCCATTTTAACCTATCACTCACTTCGACTCACTACGTCCACATTAAACCAGTATGACAAATATGGATTAAATATTACAAAATAAATTGCAATTCTGTTGCAGCTGAGCTATTAGCTTCATGGCATTGTAAAATATGCAAGAAAACGGGAAGCATCTGGAATGATTTCAATAGAACCAACCAACATCCACATATACATATATTGTATATAACCCACGCACTAACTTCTGCTTAGTGATGAAACAGACACTCTGTCAAGTACGCCGAGGATTCACGGTTCGAACCCCAACATATGGATGTACGTTTTATTCCAACCCTTTCACCTTCTATTTCTACACATGTGCAAAATGTTGCTGAAAGTTCTTTATGCACTGCATTTGAACATTAAGTCTTCAGCAAGTAAAGCAGCCTGCTACTTCCATGAGATTGTATGGAGTTAACTGCAGCTCAAAGGGGTGAAATTGCAGGTCGTGTTACCATGGTGAAAATGCCTCGCCAAATGGCCAGAGACCGAAGAGCAGCGAAACAGTGACTAGACTGGCATCACGAGGCAGCAGTTAAACGGGCCAATCACGCAACAACACTTGCTTAAGACAAAGCTCTGGTAGAAAATGGCAGGAATCAAACTTTAAGACAGAGGTCTGCATGTGTGGTTGTTCATATGGAAACATACGTTGACGATTAAAATGATGCCGGTACTGCATCACAATGGCATCGTCTTGTCGCTTAGCTCCTGAGGCACACAAGGTAAGAAGTATACAATGTGCACAGTGTAATATTGACCTTCCTAAGGCGACTGGGACCTGATAATCTGGAGTGACGAGAAGGTATCTCGACCCGTGTCTGTATAGACCCTGGGGACTAGATGCGAGCCTCAGCACGTCGTTCGAGAAGAACATTCGGAAGAATTTCAGCACATCTCTGGGCCTGTGAAGCATTAGATCCAGGGGAATCAATTCAAGTACCAGAGAGAATGGCAAGTGCGGTCTATGCAAATACTCTCGACAACATTTTAACGCCATCCCTTCGTGCTTGGTTCTCAGAAGAAGAATATGTATTTATGGACTACAGTAGTGGTGTGTATACATCAAATATCACCCAGGATTGGTTAAAGAGGCATCCAGAAGTTACCTGCCTGCACTGGTCTCTATGAACTCCTGATCTGAGATCCATTTAACATGCATGGGCCTTCATGGGAAAGGAATGGGAAGAACGTCGACCAGACAGAGTGCAAGAGAATCTGGTTGCTCACCTGATGAGCTATGACAACATTACCAGCAGAACTCAAACCGGTGTTCTGCGCTGGTCGCCAACGTGCACGAAAGAATAAACGATGTAATCTTAGCTGAGGGTCGTTATATCAGGTTCTAGAACAGAAGATTTCATTTTTCCTTCCATTCTTTGTTTCGAAAAGTTAATTGTTCCAGGAGAAATGTGTTATCTGTAAATTTGAAATGTTTCAGAAATTAATTTATTTCTTAATATATAAGCGAGGCTTCAGCTATAAAATAACATTTTAGCTCACTTTTTAAGCACTATTGTCCCTGGTTATCGTCTTTTTGTCATCTCTAATAAGTGGAGCAACTATATTGTAAGCAGTAGTTACACAGAATATTATTAGTTTTGCAGTTTCATGCATTATACTGCATTGGATTATATGAAATTATATTTGCAGCTGTAAGTTTGCCTTTCTGAAGATGAGAATTGTTTAGTAATTTTATGCATTAGCTTATTGTCAAGATCAGATGGTTTGTATACAGCATTTAGAGGTTGGCTCCATTAAACTGATCATTCAACCTCCTGTCATTCTCTTCGAAATTATGTAGTAATAGCTTAGCTGCAAGAGAACTCTAAATTGTTTCGTTACTGCGCCTTGCAAAGAGAACAAGTTGGAATAAAAGCTATGACCGTATGCTGGGGTTTGATCCGTGAATCTTCAGCACACTTGACTCGGCGTGGATTTTACCACTGAGCTGTAACAGCAGATGTTAGAGCGTGGGTTATATACAGTATAGATGTTGGTTATATTAGAATCATCATTCCAGGTGTTTTCCGTTTTGTTGCACATTTTCCAATGCCTGTTCAGCTGCAATTGCAGCTTGTTTTGTGATGTTTAGTCCATATTTCTCATACTGGGTTAATATAGACATAAACATTTTCGAAGTGAGTGACAGGTTAAAATACTGTCTGCGACAGTATACATCTACTACCATGATTTATTTAATTTTCATACCCTCTACTCGCGGAATGCCTGAATAATGCTGAGCCGCGAAAAGTGCACATAAACTTCTCTGAAAGATAGCACTAAAGTACGTCGTACTCTTTCAAAACCGCAAGACATTTCTCTGATTTCGACTGCTGCGCTGAATGCGTGCTACAAGATCTTCCAAATCAACAGGCATTTATCGAGTAGGGTCACGTTAGGTGAGTGCGCTGGCCACTCTACCCATCAGTTGAGTAACGAACGTGGCTATCACAAGAACACATTTCCAAAATGAGCTAGTGGTTATACTCAAACCACATTCCTTGTCTGATACTAAGAGGATACGGGTGCAATATAGTCTAGAAGGAAGTCATTCACAATTCGTACTCGCTATTAGCACCAAATATCATTTTATGTGATCAAACAAATACGACATTTTTGTTTTCGAAACCTCAACATGGGAATCGCGGGAACTTTGCAATTCCTCAAGAGTGAAGCATGCTTCATCCGTAAATAACCCCATGGGTTTTAAAGTCTTTTTGGACTGCTATTAAACCAGATAACTACACATTGCAGCACGACTTTTTCAAGATGATGTTGATGCAAAAGATGTTACTGCAGAATTCTCCACAACGTGGAATGACTGATGCTCAGTTGGTGAGCAATAGCTCGGGTACTCACTGAAGCATTTTGTGTTATTCTGCACACTGCAGCACTGCTTCCTCGGAGTCGAGAGTTCGCAGAAGGAACCTTGACCCTTTGCTCGTCTGTGTGATGGATTCAATCCGCATTTCTATTTCCCTCCCTACACACTGCAGCAGAGCTTCCTCGGAATCAGTAGTCGCAAAAAGGACCCCGTCCTTGACCCTCTACTAGTTTGTGTAATGGGTCTACGAGTAGTTCGCATAATCCGCTGGCAAGCCTTCTGTGATGTCCGCCAACTGATTCCGTGTGTAATGTACCATGTTTGTGTTCTGTATGCAAGCAAACAACAACTTCTATTAGTGCTCAGCAAAAGTAATCAGGAGAATGAGTGCATGAATTACACCGAGCACAATCACTTTTACAGAGCGAAGTTGATCTTGGCCAATGCCGAAATGGACCGAATGCATCGTACCCATCCCCACAAGTAAACTGGGCTGGAAAGAAGAAGCGACTGGCTGACAATAGTAACATACTCCTCTTGCACAGTATATTTAGAAACAGGATGCGAAACGAGGACTTTCAAGAAAATCTCTCCACACCAAATTACCATTTGGATGCAACATTCTTCGTTATCTTTTATTTCAAAAATGGCGGTAACGATTTTATTGAAATACTATATATTTAAGACATACAAGAACTACAATAGTAGTAGTAGTAGTAGTAGTAGTAGTAGTAGTAGTAGTAGTAGTAGTAATAATAATAATAATTATAACAACAACAATAATAATAGTAGTAATAATAATAATAACAATAATAATTATAACAATAATAATAATTATAACAACAATAATAATAATTATAACAACAATAATAATAATTATAACAATAATAATAATTATAACAATAATAATAATTATAACAATAATAATAATTATAACAATAATAATAATTATAACAATAATAATAATTATAACAATAATAATAATTATAACAATAATAATAATAATTATAACAATAATAATAATAATTATAACAATAATAATAATAATTATAACAATAATAATAATAATTATAACAATAATAATAATAATTATAACAATAATAATAATAATTATAACAATAATAATAATTATAACAATAATAATAATTATAACAATAATAATAATAATAATAATAATAATAATAAAGTAAACCTATCTTGAATTTTTTGTAATCGGCTTGTGAACTTCCCTTTGACTGCATTAGGATAGATTTAATACAGGAAAAGTATAAAGCTCATTAAAGTATAGTTTGTGCCAACTTTTTTTCGCAATATTAGCTATTTTCGAAATATTCCATGTTGCAAGTCCCGACCTTTCCCAAGCCTCCTCTAACGAGCATGCTTGAAAGTTTGCGATTCTTCCTTCTGTTCTTTCCATCGCAAGAGCTTAATCAGGAGTAAACACTTAACTGCTGTTTCCATATGAATTCGTCTTTTAATACGAGTATAAAAAACACTAAGTAAAAACACACCGTGTAAGCTAACGTATATAGAAGAATCACTTTCTATGAATAACGAATGTAGGTATGTGAATTCATTTGTATATCAATTCGTTTGAATGTGCCATATTTGGGGTTTTTTTTAACCCTTGGCCTAACACAAGATCGTACGTAGAGAAATATTTTGTTCACATAGCAAAAGAAAAATATAACAGTTTAGGGACTATCTGCACGCTGGAGGTCTGTATGTGCCCTAAAATGCACGATACCCAAAGTTTCCGCTCCAGAATACGTGACAAGTTAGTTCTATTGGATAGCAATGTTCTATTTATACCAAAGTTCCTTCCAACGGATGCACAGCTTCTAGTGTGGTATATCTATTAAGGAAACCCTTGCAATGAAATTCTTTAGCATATAGGCGTTTTGAGCAACACAGCAACCCACAGGCAGAAAAGGTAATCATTTAAACTCGCTTTTCAGTAGGTACAGTGATGCTAAACATAATAAAACTCACTTTTGGTCAAACATTACCTGCAACGAGATGCCCATATATGTACAGCATTTACACTACACACACACACCCACGCACGCACACGCACACGCGCACGCACACACATATGCGCATTATTAAAGGATACCCATAACTATCAACGAATGTCTGGCTAGTGCTACTTTTCATTTTGCGCGATAATTCCGAATTTATGGATATGACCGTGCAGATCAGCAATAAACTAGCGATAATACGGTGCAATAAATCATGAAGAAAGCGTCCCATACATTAACGTGCATCCTCTCTGTGTGCGGAAAACTGAATATAAAATGTGTGCAATAATTCTGTTTGCACTACGCACTAATAGGCTTCAGCTTCCAACTCTGCTCATTCACCTGAAAAAATTAACGACGTATTAAACAGCAGCTACATTCATACATGGAATTAAATAAAATCCAATGTAAATACATGAAACCCCCTTTTTCAACCACTGACGACATATAGGTATTAACACCATATAAGCAAGATACTTGCGACAGAATTATTTACACATTTGCTGTATTCTATCGTGGTAATAGACAGGAAAATTGTACAGATTATATTACATTATAAGCGAAAAATCTGCCCAAGAAAGAAGCCAGAGAGCTCTACACTCGTACAAAATAGCACTTTACGGTGTGATGTTTTATAGTTCTTCCCGTGTTTATTACTTCTGCCATCTGTCTATAATTGATAGAGAATGCGTTGCACTCCACCTAAAATTCGCTGTAAAGATTTCTCTGTAAATACATAATGTCCTCCAAAAGGTACATTTTCAGAAAACAGCTCATATTCGCGCATATACCTACTGTCTGTCCATAGCGTAACTCCCACTTCCAGTATGATTACTACTCGTACGATTACAGAGTTATTTGCAAAATCTGTACAAATCCGCTAATTAGTTCTATCAAATGTTGCGTGCTATTTTTGCATAATTTAAAATCAATACACACACACACACACACACACACACACACACACACACACACACACACACACACACACACACACACACACACACACACACACACACACACACACACACTGTGTAAATGAATAGCACCGCTAGAATTTTACTGGTAATAGATGGTTAATAGACAATCAATTTGAGATAGGAAACCTGTAGTTTACTGTGTCAAGTTACGAAGTTGCACTTATTCAAAGTGTTTAGAAATTGTGATCCATAAATCATAACCAGAAACAAATATGTATATAGTAGCCAATGGAAACGAAATAGTGTTTACTGGGCACTTATTAAAGCCCGTATTGTGTCTCTCTGAAGAAGCATTTCTATATTGTAGCGTTTCCAAAAACGCTTAAATTGTGGACTTAACATGTGACTGCACGCCATTGCAATGGATAACAGGTTGTACCGAACGGCTAAAGGAACACAGGGCAGTTCTAAAACGTGTGCTTTGGCCGCACGGTTATGTGGACTGACTGTGGACATAATAAACCCCGGAAATCGAGTTCAAATTCGGAGATGGGTAAACTTTCTTTTTAATTTTATTTTCCAAATTGAGAGCAATGTTGTGTTTGTGTGTTAAAATAGCAATATACCACCATCATATGCAATGCACAAGGTACTGTTTAGTTTTGCTTCATCTCACATCTGATGGCTTAGACTGGAGGGTTATGCATTGACATTGGTCCGAAGCTGTCGGTTGGCTATATATTTGCCCATGTCAATACGAGCAATTTTCTTGCTACCAGTTGATCAGCTAAAACAAATCACAAAACGTTGAACCAAGCAATAGAACAAGTACTACGAGTCCCCAAAAGAGACGCTGAGTGCCTACCTATGTGTTAACATGACAAATGTGTAATACTGCCAATAAGTGACCTTAATAAACCTGAAATACACTAGCACAACCATATGGTGACTTTTCTACTCAAGTCACCCACGTCTCATTTCCTATTTACCTTCAGTACACATTACGTTGAGGCAGTTAAATAGATACTCTGGGAACATAGAGCAAACTTACACTTTTGTCGAAACAGCTGACATGCATCTAATGCACTGGTGGACAAAAGAGGATTCATGAATCCGTGTGATTCGTGAACCTTTCGCCGTGTAACTATGCAACAAAACGATGTACACCCCCTTCCTTAGTTGATTTCTGGAATCCACAGGTCAATTTGTCATTTCGCTATCGGTATCTATGGAGGAATTGTGTCAACATAATCTACCTCATTTGTAACAAGATGTCACGTGGTTTTCTTCAAGTCAACATTGAACAGCTTTACTGTAGATAGCATGCCGCATACAACGAACTAACATTTTTGTGTGTTTATATTTTCTACTTGTTATTGGTATTATTATTGTTGTTAATATTATTATTATTATTATTATTGTTAATATTATTATTATTGTCATTATTATTTATTTGATATGATATGATTATAGATTTAGGTGTTAAACTTCTAGAAGGTTTACAATCTAAACATACCAAACATACTATGCCATGTGGCAACTCTCTCAACCAACAAATAAAATTATGAAATGCTTATTTCAGACCTATAAAATCACTTGGTACTGTGCCAGAGGACAAACTAGTAATACCCATTCTTGAAGTGTTAAAAACTGAGCTTACTTCACATAGATTTCATGATTTCAGGAATCTTGAGAATGACATTTCAATGTTTGTTAACCCTTTTAATGTAGATATGGTCAATCTAAGACTTAACTTTCAATGTGAACTCGTAGATCTACAAACAGATCTAGTGACAAAACACAAATTCAGAGATTTAGCTGGCACAGACCTATTAGAAGAACTGTGTAAAGCAAAATATGTTGGCCTGAGAGAATTTGCTGCTTCTCTTACAGTAATATTTTGCTCCACATATGTCTGTGAATAATTTTTTCTTTTTTCACTGATGAATAAAGGCCTGAGGGATGTGCGCTCGCATGCGATGCAGGTTAGCCGGACGCAGAGTATGAATGACGTCAGAAGTACAGCATGGCCATCAAATGTGCAAACAGCTGCTGCTAGAAGCAAGAATCGAAAACAATGTAACGTAGTACTCTGCAAACTAATGAAGCATTGCCTTGCAAGTGTATGCAGACGCAAACAAGGTGTGGTATGACGCGACTGTTTTGTTTCTTTTCGCAGTGAGCTGCAGACGTGGAGTGACAGTGTCCTTTAGTGTGTATATGATGTTTGTAGGTTGTGCTCCAGTGAGGCGGTTTTCATCGTCAGGCTGTACCTACCTGCAGTTGTTTACATGCGCGAGCGATAACAGTAGAGTCCATGTGCAGTATACCTATGGAAAAACGCACACGTCTCCGGCCTTTACTCATGAACATAGCAAACTCAAAGCAGAGATCTCGCGCTTCAGGTGACACCTCTGGGCGCAATTGCATATTGCTCTTATAGATATTACGTCAGAGTTTGAACGACTTCTGAAATGTTCGGGTAACTACAATGTGTGTAATGCCGATTTCACATTATGAAAGACCTCTATCCTCTTTGAAACAAATGCGCTGATCGTTACCTGTATCAATCCGCCACTGCCAAAGAGTTTAAGAAGCGAACAACTATCACTTCTCCAATCAGCAAGAATGTTACACGGTTTGCGTGCACAGTGGATTCGGAGCAGACACTATTCTGCCCGCCCCTGATCTAGTGTATGGGGAAGCAGGAGGTTGTTCTGCAACGCTGCACGGGTTTACAGCGAAAGGTACCCCAGTAGACTGCACACTGCACGCTGCATCGGACTACTTCTGAATCTGTAGATCGGCGTTTGCGAGGACGTGATTCTGTGGTGCCAAATAAAGCAGATTACGGTGCAACAAGTAGCCATCACACTCCAGAGTTGAAGAAGACGTACTACGTTTACTGGAAGAGGAACGGTCAACCATCATCCGTGCTATTGCAGATACAATAGGCGCCAACCACACAAGTGTATGGCAAATCTTGGAGAGGAGCTGCTCTACCCCTTCCATCTACAAAAGAAGCAAGCCTTAACTCCGGAAGATTGTGAGTTACGCTTGCAGTTTTGCGAATGGGCCTTAAGGCAGCCACCGGAACTGTTTTCAGTTGTGTTGTTCACCGATGAAGTCACGTTTACCAGGGATGCGCCGACTCTGAACTACAAGAATAGCCACATATGAGCATGCAATTCTTCAGAAGAGCCAGCAACAGCAGTTTATGGTGAACATATGCGCTGGCATTATTTCTGACCACGTCATTGGGCCGTACCTTCTTCCTCCTCCACTGCGTGTCAACACAAATTTCTGAAGAATGTACTGCCAGCCCTTTTGGAAGAAGTGCCGCTTGATGTTCGCGCTCAACTGCATTTCCAACACGACGGAGCTGCTGCGCATTATGCTATAACCGTACGGGAGCATCTAAATCGAGTCTTTCCCAATCGTTAGATCGGAACAGGCAGTCCTACCGTGCCCTGGCCACACCGCTCGCTGGGTTTCAACCCCATGGATTTCTTTTTCTGGGGTCATCTTCAAACTATGATGTGTCCATCATTAATTGATTTTGAAGACACTGGTTGCCGGCATTATTGCAGCCAGCGATGAGATTACCAACGCACCAGGAATACTCAACAGGGTTCGCGAATCATTTCTGCGTCGATGTCACCTATGCATTGATGTTGGAGGTCACCATTTGAGCAATTCCTTTGAAATCTGCATCTATTCGTAATTTGTTTCCTTACGTTTGTTCTGCCTATGTCTGCCTATTGTACTATAATGTTAATATCAATTCAACTTATGTTCATAATAATTCAGTGACATGTAGCTCTTTAAGGTGCTTATCAATTGTTTACTTGTTTGCAAGTTGCCAGTTAAGCTTGAACCATCTGTTTAGGTACTATGAAGTTCCAGTGTGTATCTACTATTTAGGTCATGAAAGAGTAAAATAATAGTTATACGAATTTGAAATAAAAAGCTTAAACATTGCTTACATGAAAAATTACAACACGACACGTATGTTTCCAACAAATCAAATTAAAGATATATGCTTAGTAAAGAAAGAAAACAGAACATTAAAAATACACAGCCACGGGGATTTGAACTTATCTAAATCCATGTGCATCTTCGTCGTCCTGGCAACATAGGCATTACGCTAAATACTCAGACCACGGAAGCTCTCCACCTGTTCTCTCATCATACCTTACAGCTGCAGTGGATATGATCAGCGGCGTGCATATCCCCAAACAATTTTAAGGCACAGTTCTGTAATTCGTAATCCTAGACCACAGGTTTCCTGTCTCAAATTGATTATCTATGAACCGTCTACTAACAGTGAAATTCGTGCGATGTTATTCATTTAAACCCTATATATATATATATATATATATATATATATATATATATATATATATATATATTGAGGTTCTCTCTCTCTCTCACGCACGCACACACGCACACACGCACGCACACGCACACACACACACACACACACACACACACACACACACACACACACACACACACACACACACACACACACACACGCGTTCTAATTATTTCAGAGATTTCCAAGCGTGAAGTCCCGGTGAAAACAGTTAACGAACGTTTGTGTGGAATATACCAATACTTTCTCTACTTACAATAGATGGTAACAGAAGTAACGTTCTTTTAAACTTGTTTTCTCGCAAGATTTAAATTCAAATGAGGGTTTTAGCTTTCCATGTTTGATTTTACTGTATTATATATCCCACACACATTCACCGTAAACATATACGAGTGTTAGGTTTTCAAAGTTTGAGGAACTAAGTAGTCAGAAATTGAAGTTGTTTTCAAAAGAATTATTCAAATACATATTGCTACAAAAATCATACTTCAAACTTTAAAATAAAATATTCCCCTTCAGCTTTAGTGCGAAGCCTAACGCACTAGCTTACAGATATATTTGCTTTAAAGATATTCTCGGTTGCAAATTGTCTATCAAAGCTCGAGAGTTCGGCTGAAAGTGACATGATTAATGATTTTCTAATTCGTAGACCAAAGAGTGAGCGCCGGTTAATGAAATTAATATAAATATTATACGAGATTAAAAATGCACCTTTGAAGCTAGCAAGAATATATGTTTACGAAATCTGTATTCTATTGCTATATATATAACGTTTTTGAAGCAGATAAAAAAAAAGTTGCAGTGTAAAAATATTTTCTCCCACCTGTGAAATAGCAGCAAAAAGTGATCTTCGTGTTCCACTTAATGTTTTCTTTTCCATCTTCTTACCACCAGCAGTCTAATATATCACCAGGCTTGGAAGTTTTCAAAGCATATCAATCGTCTATTTTTCGAGAAAAATGGGAAGAAATCAATCAAGTCACAAGATGTATTACACTTCATTTAATTAAAGTTTCTCTTACTCCTTCCGAACTGCAGTTCGGAATAACTAGAAGAAGAAGTAGAAGAAGAAGAAGAAGAAGTAGAAGAAGAAGTAGAAGAAGAAGTAGAAGAAGAAGTAGAAGAAGAAGAAGAAGAAGTAGAAGAAGAAGTAGAAGAAGAAGAAGTAGAAGAAGAAGAAGTAGAAGAAGTAGAAGAAGAAGAAGAAGAAGAAGTAGAAGAAGAAGAAGAAGAAGAAGTAGAAGAAGAAGAAGAAGAAGAAGAAGAAGAAGAAGAAGAAGAAGAAGAAGAAGAAGAAGAAGAAGATGAAGATGAAGATGAATATTCGTACTGTAGCGACTTATGTCTATTACGTAACAACGGCAATAAAGAAAACCTTACGCCGGTTCGAATTGCAAAGTTGATTGTACTCATGCACAAGGCGGAGATTTTTCCTGTATTTTCTGCAACTCTCTACTGAGATAACAAAGAAGTATAAAAAGGCAAGCTACAAAGAACTCTTGTGGAATAATACAACCTGGCATGCAAAGGGTAAAAGAGAGACAAACACGCTAAACCGAAAGAAGAAAAAGTGTTTTGCGTTCACAATGAGCGGTTCCTTTCTCGTGCGGCGTATAGGTTAAAGAGTCCTTTTGCTTATTATGCGAGGCCGGGTTTCCGTTCGCACCACTGAGACTCATTGTATTATTGCTTTTGTGTTTAGTTTTGTTTGGTGTACTATGAAAAGGGAAAGTGGTTGGCCCGTCTTATTCTACTGAAGGAAGAGTCCCCAAGTGTAACGTCTGAAAGCTCACACACTATGCGCATTTCTTGTGATTTTTATAATTATTCCAGAGTGTTTCTCCAAACACGTTTAAGAAAGCGCTCTTGTGAAAACAGTACAAAGCTTACGGCTCATACCTTTTAATGCTCACAACTCTTCACATGCAACTTTGAATTTAATTTGAGGTTCTATTACAGATCTGTGTGAGTTGAGATAAACATTTGCAGAAATTATCTAATTGCTGATTTTCTTGTAGGTGCAAGGGGGATATGGGAATACACTAGGCTGTGAGCGACAGTCACATGTTTTAAAGCCTTGAAATTCCGTTCACTTAGCACGGCCAAGAGGTAAAGTGAATATGATCTTCCATTTGCGGAAAGTTTAAGTATTGCAAAGCTTACACAAATAACAAGGAGCATCTCCAAAATGGTTCACTCCACAAAGAAATGCATTTGGATATAACTTGTGTGTTTTCACGAAATCTACTTTTTTGTAGAGTAAGATTTGGTCTATTTGTTACAGTTTACCAGTTACGCAAAAGTCATCAAGTGTAAACAGGACTACGTAGGTTATAGCTAGAAAATTCAAAATATACATTTCGTTTGCCATAAAAATATCTTAAACATGACATTTTAATCAAAATCGTTAAGACCATTTTTGTGAAAATCAAAATTGTAGAAGAATTTTCAATGTAAATGTTGGTTTAGGGTGGAGGAATTTTCTTCAAAATCTTCGTGTCGCATCTTAGAAAGATATTAAACTTAAATACCAACTTTGGCTTTTAACCCACTTTTCATTTTTGTTATGATGTTCACACACAGACAGACACACTCACACAAGACACACCACACGGACCTTTTTCCAAAACTGCTCCCCCCCCCCCCCCCCCCCCCCCAGGAGGCATCAAAATATATTTCCGGTGAAATCTCGAATTGGATTTTTGGATCGAATACAACACTTCCCCTGCTTACTACAGGTAGTAAACAAAGCAAAAATGTAGTCTAATCTGATCAGATGTATTAGGTTATTGAAAATGAAACTTCAAATAGAGTAGATTCTTTTCCTTTCGCTCCTACATGGAGAACAGTTGATTTGTACAATTTAACTGCCTCCTGTGTTCTGTAAGTGTTTGCCGAAATTGTAACGTTTGAAGTTAAAGGCGGGTTTACTGCTGTGTAGGAAAGTAGTTCAAGTTTCGAAGAACACTCGAGGGAGGCCCTTGTTAAATGCAGCGAAACCTAGTTCATTGTTGTGAACAAGCTCTGTTTAATCTTTTATCGGAGTATAGTTAACGTAGTGATCAACCTCCCTTTACCAATGGACAATATCCTTGCAGCTCTGTCACAACCGTCTAATGCCCGAGTACAATTATTAAACAATCGGCAGTATGCATCTGGAATATTCCAAATACAGCTTTAGGTTAACACAATGCTGCCATGTAAATACTAAACTTACATTATTTACGAAAACTTACTGCAGCAAATATTTGAAGTAATAAACCTGCGACAAACTTAAAATTTATACTGAATTTGACTTTCGCTAGTTCTTTTAAGGTTTAACGTGTTGTAAACATATAGGTCATATCGGACGATGAATGAAGAAGATGAAATGATAACAAAATGAGCCCGCAGTCCATAAAACCCAAGAGCTATCCGACATTCATCTTTCAGGATATAGGAAAACTCCGGGAAAAAAATAGCTTATCCAGGTAACAACCTAACTTAACCCAACCGAATTCGGCGCCTCTTCAATGTGGAAAATACGTCACAGTGGCGAGTTTTCACTACTTATTCAGCCTGTAAACATAATATTCAAAGAGGTGGAATAAGGACTGAACACCAGCAGTAAGTTTCTTGGCATAAATTTAACAATAATAATACATAATAATACATAATACATAATAATACATAATACATAATAATACACAACAACAACAACAACAACAACAACAACAATAATAATAATAATAATAATAATAATAATAATAATAATAATAATAATAATAATAATAATAATAATAATAATAATAATAATAATAATAATAATAATAATAATAATAATAATAATAATAATAATAATAATAATAATAATAATAATAATAATAATAATAATAATAATAATAATAATAATAATAATAATAATAATAATAATAATAATAATAATAATAATAATAATAATAATAATAATAATAATAATAATAATAATAATAATAATAATAATAATAATAATAATAATAATAATAATAATAATAATAATAATAATAATAGCTAAAGGCCGGAGGCGTGTGCGTTTTTCCATGGACTTTACTGTTATCGCTCACGCACGTTCTAATCATGTTTACGATAATATTGCCAAACTAGGAATGCGTATTCACGCCAGATTAAAGCAAAGAAATCGCTCAAAATAGCACAATTTAAATGTTATTTTCAGTTCATGCAGTATATTTAGTTTATAAAGTGTAAACAATGTTTTCAACTACTCCGTCTTTTTCCCACTGATCATTTTCTGCTTTTTATATACTTAAAAAACACTGCCAGTATGTTTCGGTCTTGTGATATATCCTTGAGCGTTATATCGTGTAATTACTGTAAGAATAAGTCAGCTGTTACATTTCTTTAAGTATTCATTTTACCTTGGCCCAAACTAGTTCTATGGGATTGGGATCACACATGTACGGGGACAAGTAAACGATTGTGGCCCAAGAAAACCAAAATAACCAATAATGTTATAACAATTGAGGAAGAATTGAGTCTACACAACCTTTAATTCCCTTCTGCAGGATCAAAGAATGAAATAGGTAGGACATATTAAAATTTCGCTCAGTTAACACTATAGTAATTGTTCCTGCAAGTACAGGTAATGAAAGTAATAGAAGAAAGACAGTAATACCTTTAAGAGCCTCTTTAGGTTTGTTTGATTTAGGCGTCCTATAAAGATCTGTTTTACATATAGAACTGTAACTCTGAACCCCTTTGTTCTACAACCACAATATCATGGCAGATTTCACAGCACTCCTAGGTTGAGGATTACCTACTTCTACATTACTTTCACAATTGCTTCCAACACAAAGGTTTTACAACTGAAGTTAAGAGAAACTAGTAGCGAATAAAATTGGAGATAAGTTGGCAACATGGCCAGCAGAACAACGATTACGTGGATGTTTGTTACAGTGCGTGGAATGTCACTCCCCTGCCCCTCATTTCCCTTAGATCATGAGGTGAACAGACAGTACGTTACATTGTTTTCGACTCTTGCTTCTACAGTGACAGTTGTTTGCACATTTGATGGTCGTGCTGTACTTCTGACGTCATTCATACGCTGCGTCCAGCTAACCTGTATCGCATGCGAGCGCACATTCCTCCGGCCTTTAATAATAATAATAATAATAATAATAATAATAATAATAATAATAATGATAATACTAATACTAATGATGATAATGATAATGATTATTATTATTATTATTATTATTATTATTATTATTATTATTATTATTATTATTATTATTATTATTATTATTATTATTATTATTATTATTATTATTATTATTATTATTATTATTATTATTATTATTATTATTATTATTATTATTATTATTATTATTATTATTATTATTATTATTATTATTATTGTTTTTAAATGCATTTTAAACAATAAATGAAACCGTGTTTGTTACGCCCCACGGTTACAGCAATGAACATTGCTTAGATGACAATTCTTACGTTTATCATTCTCACTTTCTCCGCCGTCCTTTACTTCCATGCCCACTTAACACTGTATGTATCTACAGAGAGATCCAAAAACATCCGAATCCTGCGCAGTGTTTTTCCACTGCGCATACAAAAACACGATAATGCAGCTGCTTTACAGAAGGTCATGCGATTGACTTGTCTTTCTCTGCTCTGAAAATGCAGTAATGAGGTGACGTGATAACGTGTGATTCAGTTATTACCAGAGTGGTTTATTACTTAGACACACAATGTATTATGGCTCAGCTTTTGTTTTCTACTGCACAGTGTAAATTTATTTATGATTCGCTATGTGTTAATTCAGTCAGCTCGCCAAGTGAAAATGCGATTTGCAGAAAGATTTCCCGGTGATCTGGGATTTCTATCTCTGAGGTAACTTAAAGCATAAAGTGTACAAGACAAACCAACGCACCCTGGAAGAATTAAAACAAAATATCCTCCAGGAAATTGCCAGTATTTCTCAACGTGATGTATATGTTCCTAAAGAGGTGTCAAAAATGTATGGACGACGGTGGCCAGTTTCAGCATCTCCGTTAATAATATTGGTAACTAAAGCTATTAAAAGTAGCTTTAAAAATGTTATATGGTTTCATCCGCGCTGTTCTATGACATCGGCAGTCGGCGACGAGTGCCGAGGGCGTATACCTACAGACAAAACACAGCGCAGGTTCCGAGTATTTTGGATCAGCCGTTATTTCCGATAACACAACAGTTGTCGCCGTTTTCCGGTTCCCAAACGCCACTCCTCTCTGTTCTCCCACTTATCTTCTTCCAAATCTCTGTATTTCATCGCTGTTGCAAATCCTTCCTGCCAGGTCTTCCTTCGACGTCCTCTATTTCTTCTTTCTGGTGGTACCCATTTCATTATTAGTTTAGGTAGTCTGTTGTCTGGCATTCTTTTGACATGTCCATATCAACGATCTTTTTTGTTCAATAATATCTAAAATATCAATATTCTGTAACTCCCATAATTTCTTACACACTTTCATTTCGGGCTTTTTTAATCTTGATTTTTAGCTGATCTTCTCGAAACGTCCATTTCTGTAGCTAACATTTTTTTGGTTCCCTTATATGATAATTGCCAACCTTCTGATCCATATAAGGATACTTTGTATAATAGTTCTGTAAATTTGTAATTTTCTACTCTTTGCTACATTTTTCTACCACCAAACTTCATTTAAGGCGTTTATAGTTTTTTTTTTTTTTTTGGATAATTCTGTTTTTAATTTGTTGTATTATTGCCAAATTTGATCATTCTCGTGCCTAAATAAGTGCATTCTGAACAGGGTGGAATTGTTTGGCCATTTTCAAATTTCAGTGATTCTACTTCCTCTCCAACACACAGGTAATTTGTTTTATTTAAATTTATTTTCAGAACCCAATTTTCATACTCTTCCTTTAACTATCTTGCCATGCATCTACTCTATTGTACTATGATTACCTGATCGTCTGCGAAATTTAACGAATAAAGAAATGTGTCTTGAATTGGTATACCTATGATATAACACAATAAGTAAATACGTATTATATAAACATGTACATTAACACGCATTTCCTCCTGCTGGCAATGGTTTCAATGAGGCAAAGGGTTAATCAAATATTTCAAAAAATGATTTAAGTTCTATTATACCATCGATATCTGCATTGTTTACACGCTAACTTTATCCCTCTTGTTGTTTCGCAACAACGAAAATAATTGATCAGGTACGTTTATAAGGTACGTCCTAGTGGAATTTGTTGTTTGTAGTGTTTAACGTCCGCTTTTACTACTACGGCGCCGCAGGCGGTGACACTGATGATACATGGAATGAAGATGGAGCACCAGTGGAATGAGATGACGGGGGAAACCGGAGCACCCGGAGAAAACCCGCCCTGACGCCGCTTCGTCCACCACGAATACCACATGCGGGTCCCTGGGATCGAACCATGCTAGTGGAATAAATACACCTCGATCTATCTTGAACTTTCATTGTATGGTTTTGCTTCGAGTCGAGTAGACGAGTTTCTCTTGGTGAGATTGTCGTTCAATAGCTTTGATAAGTTATCAAGGTGAACTAGCGTAGTGTGCTATAAGCATTTATTGATTTATATAAATTTACAAGTGTTGCATTACATATTATAAAGATGTGGAGTGGAGGAGTGGTGGAATCGTCTCTGAGTGCTATACCAGATTATAGCTGCAGCAAATGTGATAAGCGTTTACTACGCAACTATGATAAGAAGAGACATAAGTTGGTATGCGGTCGAGTCTACAGGTGTAAAGAGCATAGAAGAGACGTACATGAAGAAAGATGTGCAAAAACTATATCTCGCAAGAAAATCAAGTCTGAGCCTAGCAAGCATCAACTTTTGACAATGACGGATGAGTGTGATATGACCGAATATGAAACATCATTTGAAGGGCGACTCAAATCATATTATATTCGCTGTGATACCTTCAAGGACATGAAAACTTACCTACAGGAGTCAAAACATCGCATAATTCAAGCTATAAAGAAAGAACTGTCGATACATAAAAGTGTGAAAATTAACATCATGGTCGACTGTCAATTTGTGAATGTTCATGGAGAGACGTGTGACAGAACATTTAAAACACGTAACCAACCCGTGTTTTTAGAAACTGATATGAACGCTCTCTTGGAAACAGAATTTAAGAAGATTTGTGCTGAAATGGAGGAATGTCAGCTTAAAGGAAGCAACTGGGCCTTGCTAGCAGTTGATGGAGTTCGACTCCGAATTAACAAGTACAAGGCCCTTCGAGGGAGCTGCTATATTCCTCTACCTGCATCTGTGGAAGCGAGAAAAGCCTGCATAAACCCTCAGAATTATAGTGACGAGAAATGCTTTATATATGCGGTTCTTGCAAAATTCATTCAAAAGGATGCTCATCGCGTCGGCAAGTACAAGGATCACCAAGGAAAATACAATTTCTCATGCGTCTCGTTTCCTACGACTTTGGTCGAAATCTCTAAATTTGAAAAGCTCAACAATATGTCCATAAATGTGTTTGGACTGGATGAAAAACGTGAAGTGTTTCCTATAAAGGTAGTCGATGAAGAATTAGCTGATCATCGCGATCTTCTTCTGTTGAGTGATTCAGCTGGCAAGCATCACTATGTATATATAAAGGATTTTGAGAAGCTTATTCGCGGGCAGAAAACTAAACACCATGGGCAAATATATGTATGTAAAAGATGTTTCAATCATTTTGATCACCAACATGGACGAAGTGGAATGAAAAAATTAGAAGAGCACAGCGAAATATGTAGACAATACGGTATTGCTAGGTGCGTTATGCCTACAAAGGATGAATCTATCGTTAAATTCAAGAATGTTCAGAGGATGCTGAAACTTCCTTATGTTATATACGCTTATTTTGAATGCATCCTCACTCCTCTCCACATCTGCTCCTCTAGTCCTGAAACTTCCTACACAACTCCCTATCAAAGTCATTCTCCTATGAGCTTTTGCGTTTACGTGAAACCGTCGTCCAGTGTTGAACAAGTAGAAACAACTCTTCCTACTGAACCGTATGTTTACCGAGGTCCTGACGCTACTGAGAAGTTTATCGAATGCTTGATGGATCTGGCAAAGAAAATTGGTGACTTATATAAATATTCTGAGCCTCTGAAACTTACAGCTGAAGAACAAGAATCATTTGATGCTTCTACAATATGCTACCTGTGCGGACATGAATTTACAGAAGATAATTGGAAGGTTCGCGATCACGATCATGTATCCGGGGTGTGCAGAGGATCTTTACACAATAAATGTAACCTGGCCTGTAAAACACCTAATTATATACCTGTCTTCATGCATAACCTGAATGGGTATGACTCTCATTTCATTGTCAAGGAATTGGGGTGTACTAACGATCGAGTAGAGGTTATACCAAATTCAGAGGAAAGTTATATATCATTCTCCAAGTATGTTGGGGATATTAAACTCAGGTTTGTGGATACCTACCGTTTCCTGAGTACAAGCTTGGATAAGTTAGTGAAAAACCTAACTACGTATCCCGAAACAGCAAAGTACTTCGGAGCAGAGAATATTGGCTTGATGACTCGTAAGGGGGTATTTCCCTATGATTACCTCACATCGTGGGACGTTTTGAATGATGCTCAACTGCCTCCAAGGAAAGCATTCTACAACCGGTTAAACAGCGAAGAAATCAGCAGTGAGGACTATGATCATGCTACAAATGTATGGAATCAGTTTAATGTAAGAAATTTGGGCGAGTACAGCGATTTGTACTTAATTTCGGATGTTCTTCTCCTTCGAGACATTTAGAGACCAAACCCTGAAATCTCATAAAGTGGATCCTGCGCATTATTTTACCTCTCCGGGGCTTACATGGGATGCTATGCTGCTGTATACTGGAATCGACTTGGAATTGCTTCTTGACTACGATCAGCTACTTATGGTTGAATCTGGTATAAGAGGAGGGTTATGCCAGGTTTCTCATCGCTATGCTGAGGCGAACATCTACATGGAGCAGTATGACTCTCGGAAACCCTCTCAGTTTATTACATACGACGACGCAAATAACCAATACGGGTGGGGAATCTGTAAGGCCCTTCCTTATGGAGGATTTAAGTGGGTTTCTCCTGATCATCTAGACCTGGACTCATTGAAGGAAGATGATTTCTTTGGTTATATCTTGGAGGTTGACGTGGAATATCCTGCTGAACTGCATGAACTTCATAATGATTTACCCTTTCTGCCTGAGAGTAAGAAGGCTGGGGAAACATCTTCAAAGAAACTACTTGCCCATCTTGGATCCCGAAAGAAGAATGTGGTACATTACATGGCCTTGAAACAGGCTCTTAGTCATGGTCTACGGCTATCGAAGATTCACCGAGTACTACAATTCCGTCAATCTTGTTGGTTAAAGCCTTACGTCGAATTTAATAATCAACTACGACAGGACGCAAGAAATGATTTTGAAAAGGATTTATACAAAATTTTCAACAACGCTATGTTTGGCAAAACTATGGAGAATATACGGAATCGAATGGATATACGCCTTGTTACCAACGAGAAGACGCTGGAAAAACTTATAGCCAAGCCTACATTTATCGATCGAACTATATACGAACCTAATCTTGCAGCTGTTCATATGGCTTTGGCTTCTCGTAAAATAGTGTTCAACAAGCCTATATACATTGGTATGAGTGTACTAGACATTTCCAAGACTCTAATGTATTCGTATCAATATGATGTATTACTTCCATATTATTGCGTTGAGAATCTTAAACTGTTGTATACGGATACAGATTCCTTCATCCATCGAGTGACTACAGCTGATATATACCAGGATAAATTACACATGCTTGAACATCTGGACACTTCTGATTACCCTGCAAGCCATGTATGCCATTCTACACAAAACAGAAAAGTGCTGAGAAAGTTTAAAGATGAAGCCTCTGGAAAAATCATTCGGCGTTTCGTTGGCCTCAGACCTAAAATGTATGCTATCGATAAACGGTTCTGAGATATAAAAAAAAAAAAAAAAATCAAGGGCGTGAAGCGTAGTGCCATTAAGCAGTACATTAGCTTCGATAGCTATATGGAGTGCCTTAAAACTTTGAAAATTGTTAGAATTCCTATGAACTTAATCCTATCGCGACATAAGGTTTCTACAGTTGAATCTAATAAAATAGCCTTATCACCTCACGATGACAAGAGTAATCGCTAATGACGGAATATCTACATCTGCGTATGGACATTACAGTGTTGAGAATGGTGTCTACGACATGGGTGCTTAAAGCTTGTCTGCAGAAAAGAAAATGAAGTTTGTTGAACTATGAACTTGGTGCGCTAATTACACATCTAACCAAGAGAGAAGAATGATAATGTGAATAATAAGAGGAACGGAGGAGGGCACTATCGTCTTTCAACTATTTCCTCATTTGCTAAGTACATCCATTCCTAGTTAGGTTAGCTTAGTCAGACTATAAGATAGAGCAGTTGGTAATGATGATTATTGTTGGCGAGTTAGGTTATTCGTGAAATGTAATCAAAATAATAATGCGAGAAATGCAATAAATGACTGGATAGGTTAGACTGCTCTTCAACTACTATAAAACGAAGCGATTACTGAAGAAAACTTAGTGAAATGTCCTTAAATCAATTAAAATACCTCTAGCAGCGTTAAAAATGCCTACTTGAGTGTCTTAAAACATCTTCAGACTGTCTCACGTGTCTAAGATGCCCTGAAAATCCTCAAAATACCTGTGAAGGAGCTGAAATGTCTTAATTAGTGCTCGAAAAATACCATTAAAAGCGTCTAACGCCTATAAAAGTGTTTCAAAGGATTCTGAAAACAATCCAAAATGTTGGTGACAAAGTCTAAAATACCCCTATAGAGCTTAAAATGTCTCTAAAATGGCTGAAACGATATTTAACTGGTAGAGATACGTCTAACAACCTTGAAATAGCCGGTTCAGTATCCCTGATATCGTGAAAATTATCTTTCATTACCCTTCAAAGTGCTTAAAGCAAACAATAATAGACAGAGGCGTCTAGAATAACTCTCAGATTGTCTTAAATAACGTCAAATTCGTCTAAAATACTTTGAAAAATGTTTAAACTGGACGTAAAAGTCTTCAGAATATCTGGAAACAGGCTGAAATATCTACCAGCGAGTCTAAACGGACCTCAAAGCACCCTGAAAATATATAATATGGCGTCTAAATCACTCAAAATTGCCTGACCGTTGTGTGAAATCATTTGTAAAAGCGTCCTGCACAGCCTAAAGCAACTAAAATATTTGTTAACGGTCTAAAACAACGTCAAAATACCACGAATCCTCTGAAAAATCGATCAAATAACCTGCGTTATCTTCACAATTGTCTGAAAAGTTTTTAATTATGTTGTAAAAGCAGCCTGAATATACTAAAAGTGCTTAAAAAGATCTATCAGAGGACTCAAAATAGTATCAAAATATTTATGAAATTCCTAGAGGGAGATCAGGGCAGCGTATGACAGGATAGAATAGATATGCAGAGGAGGGAATAGGATATATGATAAGAGGACAGAATGAATGTCTTGAAACGTATCATGTTAGTAGAATAGAATAAAGAATTATAAGAGGATCTACCTTAGGTTAGGCTAGGCCAGGTTAGATTAGGTTAGGTTACACGAGTAGAAGTATGAGGCTTAGGTAAGGTTAAAATATCTTAATAAATAGGAAGGTTTAAGCTCCTCTTAGGTTAAGTAATGCTAGGTTAGGCTACCCGAGTAGTAGTATGAGGCTTAGGTTATGTTAAATTATGAAAGGCCGTGTAAAAGAGTAGGAGCTGGGCTAAGTTAGGTTAACGCGGCGATGAGGGGGGCGAGGTGTCATTATGTTGAGGGTTATATATTGGATCAAATTAGAAAGCTCTTGCGTTAGGATGTACACATTAGATATAGCGAACAAAATACTCATCTATTACAAACGTACATAAACCCATGTGTGTCCCTGCTATTTGTCTTAGAAATTGATCCCATTATCACTAGAACACCTACAATACCTGCTTCTAGTACCATCTCACCTAGTAATCCTTAGATTACGCATGGCGGCCATCTTGCGCATTTGGGTCTGCGCCAGCCTTCCCTCAACCTCCCTACTTGCCGTGTGTGGGCAATGTTTGAGAGGTAGAACTGGAACTTAAAAATTCAGTCTCTGAGACTGAATGATGTGAGGCTGCCTTTGTGGTTTACCAGGAAAAATACCAACTGGTTTGAGAATTCAATGCCATTCTGGCAGTTTGTCACAGTAGCTCAATGGTTAGAGCACCCGCCTGGTAAGCGGAAGGTCTGTGGTTCAAATCCCAGCTGTGGCATTGAATTTTTAAGTTCCAGTTCTACCTCTCAAACTTGCCCACACACGGCTTGTGTGTTTAAAAACAACAGTAAGTTTGGTGCCATAAATAAATAATAATGCAGTATTTTATTAAAAATCGTTAGGACCGTTTGTAAAAAGTCAAACTTTTCGAAAGAAACTTCAGGTAAAGGATAGTTGGGAACGGGGGATTGTTTTCTTTTTCTGATTCAGGGAGTCTCAAAACATGCATTTCGGGTGAAATCTCGATATCGAATTTCTGAATGAAACTAGACACCTCCTCCAACTCGTACTTAAGCACTTAGTAGAAAAAGTAAATATCAGAAAAACGGAGAAAATACAGAGGCATGAAACACCATTTGATAACTGAATTGAATTTATTTATGCTATAAAACGTTCACATTTTACAACACACCTATGCAAAGAGTTGACTGAGGGATCTAGAAGCATTATAGGTACATATAACTCAGGCTATGCCGCCTCCTTTTCCGGTTCTATGTAACATAACACAATTAACCCAAGTGCTTCTTGCGCATTAACAAGTTAGATCCTGTGAATCTTGCTAGAAACCTAAGCTTTTCGCGAGTCCAGAAGAGCTTTAGCGAACCTCGTCTCTGAATTCATTTATAATAATTTAAGCAGCTGGATGTTAATAGGTATTAATCATTTATAACACTGCGCACAGCGCTATAAATAGTGCATCAGCATCATTACATCCGTTTAGGAATTAATTGTGCAGCTTAACTTCTGGCTACCCCATGTTGATTAGGCGAGTGATTTTTTTTCCCCCTACACTTCAGCTAAGGTGGAGAACGTGTCGTGTGTGTGTACTCGTGTGTCTGAAATACCAAATTGTTTATTCAAGTTAAGAAGGCAAGGCAAAAGTTTACAATGAATAGCCCTAGTTCAAAGAACTCCATAATTATAGCAATATACTTGGATATATTGGATTAACAGTAAACATTTATGTAGGTATATCTTGAATTTTCACTCAACAGGCCGTAACTTTCAAAGTATTGAATTTTATACAACTGGAAATCCATTAAAAAAAAAAAAAAAAAAAAAAAAAAGACAAGACTACTGCTTGAGGTACTGGTTTCGATTCCCATCTGGGGCAGGGGATTTTTATTTAAGCAGAATTGTTCCCTATTCTTCTCAGAGTCTAGAATTGTAAATGTGAGAATCAGTGCATGTTTAATAGTAAATTGTGTTAGAAACATACTTTTTAACCACTAATTAACATCATTAACCAGCAAGTTCCCACTCTAGCTGGATGGCTGGATGAATACAGATGTTGAAAAGTGACGAACATAGATTAGTTTATGTGGTAACATGTGTTGTTTCAGATTTAAGACCAAAGAAGAAATCTTGCATGTCATTGAACATGTTTGAGAACTATCCTGTATTTCATTCATCGAATAATCAACCAGCATGTTAAATCTACATAACAAAGGAGGGGGGGGGGGGGAAGCACTAAAGTTGCGAACAAACAGAAAACGAATACCTACTAAATAAAATTTTGTTAACGAAATGGCAAAGAAACCGTACAACCCACTCTTATGGCTGCACCTTCAGACAATAACCAGTCAAGACAACGTACCACAAGTTGAGGGCGAAAAACATATTTCTCAAAGAGATTGAGGAAAGTTGTCACTGCGAAAAGAGCATATGACAGCATGTGACACCTACCTACATGGACTTTAACATATATGTTATACCTACTCTCTGCTATTTCGGTAACATGCTTTATTTAGTATTTGTCCCTTGTTAGTTCCCGACTGTTTTTAACGCAGGTTTAATACACTTGTTACACGATTATTCGATGAATAAAATAAAAGATACTTCTCAAACAAGTCTACAAATCCTTTAGAATTGTCACGGGTGAATATTCGGAGTAGGAGAGATAGCGAATGGGCGTTATTTTCAACAGGGGCATAATCAAAAGTATACAAGTACAAGTTGTGTTCAACGCTTTACACAATCTTAGCATTATAAACATAAACGCATACCTCTCAGAATGTGCAGTACTGACGCCGGATGTCATTGTTTCCAAACCCACATTTTCACCATTTCCATCAATAGAAAAAGACAAACTCAAACAAAATTTTAAATTAACTTTCTTTGCTTTGATCTTGAGAATTTTTTCACCGGTTTTCATCCATCCATTCCATCCATCAGAGAACGAAATACCTGAGGACAAAGTTAAGTAAACATCCTTAATGTACCAACTTATTTATTGCGCTTGTAAATTTCACCTATCAAGGTAGTGAAAATTCCTGCTCCTTACATAAATCATATCAGAAGGAATCACAAGGGCATCGCTGCAAAGGGATTTACAATTTTGCAAGACAGAAGTACAGAGGTATTAATATATTCGTTTCGACACATTTATGTCATTGCTTCTAAGCATCCTTTATCTCCCGCGTACCATAAAAAATGAGTTATCAACAATTTTAACCGCAGGAGTTTATGCACATAGCGATGTGCTATGTGGATTACGAAATAGATATTTGTATGTATTCGAAGATTAGGATATTATCATATTTTCAAGAACAACAGCCTGCATTTTCTACAAATCTTTTATGGTAATGTATATAAACTCTGGAGTTTTGTTTTAACATGAAAACATGCAACTGTTATTAACTTAGTCGTAACCTAAAGCGAATAGTAAAACAAAACAAAAACAGTTTTTGGGCTTTATTTTATTTATTTTTTTTTTATTTATTTATTTATTTTTTTTTTCTTTCTTTCTTATTAAACTTCCTGTCCTACCTATTCATCACAAAAGTAAATCTCTCTCATTGTATTACTGGCAATGGAATTTTCATATGCTCTGATTCGGCGCCGTGATGAAGAGGGAGCACTGTCGCGATCAGCAAATACAGCCAATCTAATAGCTAGCTGGAGCACGGATATGGGACAAGTTTTGTGGGGCGGGGTAACACGTTACCTGAGGGCCCTTGATCCCAAGTTTACCGCCACCAGACCGTGTCGTCAGATGGGCGCCATGTTTCACATGGAAATCCACAATCGATGGCAACGAATCAATATGGAGACGCCGTACAGAAACATTCGCTGATGAGGGACGCCGCTAGATTATCTGATGTCACAGACTCGTGTCTCTTTGCTTTGAGGGACGTCAATATACCATCAAGAGCCTGTTTCACAACCTTTCCGATATTTGCAAACCGTAAAAAACTCTTAACAATGGAAGTTTCTAACCCTCAACTCTATAAAAAGCTTCAATTTACAAACGAGTTTCATTGAGTTTGAAGTGTGTTGTTTCACAAACAGTAATTTCTCGTATGTCACAAATGCTCTAAGGCTTGCGAAGGTATATGATTTAATAACATTTGCATATTTTGGAAAATAATAAGGTATGCAATTTTTGAGAAAGTAGACAATGTAATAAATGTAATACTAATTAAAACCATATACAAATTATTCAACGGTTGTTCCAGAAGTACGTGGAAAGGAAAGTAGAAGGCTTATCTACCTTCGCGATATCGAATTAATGATTTATATATCTACAAGCTGTCACATGCCCGCTTCGCTGGGCGTTAATTCTAACCTATAAATCAATGACTAAACATTTAACAAAAAAAAATTATTTAATTTGGATCCCCCCTTCTTTTAGATCAGGCACATTTGACTGCAGTACAGGGATTCGAACTCGCGATATTTGGCTTTAAATGGATGACGAGTTCATTGTGTATCGTTCTAACCATCACTATTCGAATCGCTGATGATGAGGTTGCCTCCAAAAGCGATATGAAAACTGGTTTAGGAATTAGAGCAAGAACGGCATATGCAGGCAGAGAAAATACCTATCTATAAAAGCAAATTTTAAAAAGATCTGATGTGTTGCACTCACATGACTTTCTCTACTCTTGTACTAACCTAACCATTCTTACAAACTCTTATTCCTGTATCTTCTTCGTATTAGTTGAGATAAACATTTGTAGAAATTTCCTTATTCTTTATTTGCTTGTCGGTGCAAGAGGAATATAGGAATATAGCAGACTTTGAGCGATAGTCAAATCTTTCAAATTCCGTTCTCCTTGCACTGTTAACATATAAAAAAACTGACGTGTTGCACTCAAATGACTTTCTCTACTCTTGTACTAACCATTCTTACAATCTCTTATTCTTGCATCTTCTTCGTGAAGATTTGTATAAATTATCTTTTTTATTTCCTTGCAGGTACAAGGGGACTATGGGAATACAGTAGGTTTTGAGCGATAGTCAAATCTTTCAAAGCCTTGAGATTCCGTTCTCTTTACACGGTTAACATATAATTAAGAAAATTAATAACGATGCTATATTTGACAGAAGTGTAAGTTGTCCAAAACTCGCATATCTCCGAAATGGTTCACTCTATAAAAAATATATTTAGACATAAATTGTATATCTTAGCAAGATCTACATTTTTTCTATAGTAAGATTTGGTATATCTCTTATGGTTTACCAGTTATGCAAAAGCCATCCAGAGTAAATACGATTACCGGAGCTATAGCCAGAAAATTCAATATATATTTCAATTGTCATACAAAAAAGTTTCCATGTAAAAGGTAGTTTAGGGTGGAGCAATTTTCTTCAAAATCTTCGTGTCGCATCCTTGAAAGACATCAAACTTAAATACCAACTTTGGTTTTTAACCCACTTTTCGTTTTTGAGTTAAGCTGTGCACAGACTGAGATGTCTTTTTTACTTTCCCTACTGGTAAGTAGGGGAAGTATTGTATTCCACCCAAAAATTCGATGTCGAAAACTCCACCGGAAATGTTTTGAGACCACTTGAATTTAAAAAAAAAAATTTAGAAAAAGGTCCGTTTGTGTCTGTCTGTGTCAGTCCGTGTGTCTGTGGACAGTATAACTCAAAAACGGAAAGTGGTTTAAAAACTGAAGTTAGTATTTAAGCTTAATGTCTTTCAAGGATGCGACACGAAGATTTTGAAGAAAATAGCCTCACCCAAACTATCCTTTACATGGAAAATTTTTCGAAAATTTGGATTTTCTGGCCCCTGAAATCGTATTTACTCTGGACGACTTTTGCATAACTGGTAAACCGCTACAGATAGACAAAATTTTACTGTACAAAAAATGTAGATCTCGCTAAAACACAATTTATGTCTGAATACAGTTTTTGTAGAGTGAACCACTTCGGAGATATTCCTTGTTATGTGTGTGAGTTTCGGAAATCTTTCGTGAAATGGAACATCGTTGTTCATTTTTTATATGCTAAGCGTGCAAAGAGAACGGGATCTCAAAGCTTTAAAAGATTAGATTATCACTCAAAGCCTACTGTATTCTAATATCCCCCTTGCACCTACAAGGAAATAAACAATAAGATAATTTGTGCAAATGTTTATCTCAACTAACACGAAGATATAGGAATAAGAGTAAGAATGGGTAGTACAAGAGTAGAGAAAGTCATGTGAGTGCAACACATCAGATTTTTTGTTTCATTTTCCAATGTAATTCCTCTGAAGTTTAGCTCTTCTACTACTTTGAGAGCTTCGCAGTAGTGAGGACCATTGCTCAGTTTCCTTTCTTCGAAGACCAACAGCTGATTTGTGATTTTCCACTGGGCCGAATAAAGTGTGATGTCTCGTGACTGTAGCGCAAGACTTAGTTCTGACAAATCTTGAAGCAAAGTCGAGAATGAAACCAGTTTTAACGACGCGCTTTAGTAAACCATCATACATGCCTCTGTCAATTGACTCCCTATTTCCATCGTCTTTAGCAGCTGAGAACTGTACAACCAAAGCTTTCAAGTTTTTCCACACTGCTGACACGCCTCTGAAGCTCGACGCTAGCCATCAGGTGCCCAAGATTCTGCCTATTTAAACATTTCAACTTCGAGGAGCTCTGCATGCTGCTTTAAGCCCCGAGCATTCCTCGGCGACTGGTGGTACACTGTATATAGCTTGTCTAAGAAAGATCTAGTGATTCACATATGATGGGTGTCCTATTTACATCACCAACTGACAATTCAAGTCTGTGGTTAACACAATACCGAACCACAACTTGTGGGAAATTGTCTCAATGTCACAACTCCTTTTTTCCTTCCCATCATCATTGCTGCTCCATCTGTTGCAACTGAAATAAGATTTTCTTTCAGGAACTCATTAGAAAATCCCATGGATTCCGAACAACTCAAAAATATTGACAAATACCTTCAGCAGTTACGTTATTTAACTCAACCATATCAAGGAAAATCTTAGTGGGCTCTCTCATGTCAGGGACCTTGGTTCGCAAATAAATTATTAAAGATGATAATTGGCTAACTTTTGTGCTCTCATCTATAATAATTTATGCCATTTTTTATCTCATTTCAATAATTGTTTTAATCACTGTAGTTTTAATTTCTTGCGCAATGTGATTAGTAATGTTAGTACATGCATTTCTGGAATGTAAAATGCGGCCCATGTCAACACCGTTAAGTTCTTATAGATCAATTTCAGCATCAAAATCATTGAACGACTGTTTTTCGCGACTTTATAAGCAGTGCGAAATGTTTGCTGTCACTTCCTGATCGTTCTCAAACGCCTTAGTGCAAGCATTTTCCGGAGTCTTCTCTTTAGCAAAAAGTAGCACTTGAGCCGCAGCTTGATGAGCGGAACTTTCTTTATGTTTAAAATTTTTTTCCGCAAAGAAAGCATCTGTTATTTTCTGAGAAAGCCAGATGACGACCCAGAGACTGTAGCCCAAGGTTGCGCAAAGTTCATACCTTGTTTATTAAGTTCTACACCCAAATTTCCTACTTCTTGGCAAATTTTGCAACCAATTTGTTTATTTAAAACGATTAACCGCTCATTTCTCTAACAAAATGCACTTTTTTTTATCCGAAGTCCAACATTCTGGCAGATCATCTGACTTATCATATATAGTTCATTCGCTTGGTTCACACTATTTTCACACGTGGGTTCAATGTTGGGGTTTTCACTTTCACTTTTATCACTTACTAACAACGTCGCACTTTCTGACTGTTTACTCGCGCAGCTACCATTTAGACGTTTTAACTTTTTAGATGCAGGAGAACAAGTAAAATAGTTGGTTATTTTACTGCTCATCTTACCTTAACACCTCAAAACTAACTTGCAGCAAAAAGGCGGTATACACACTTCAGTCACGCATAAAGTCAACGCAAGAATGCAGGAACAGGAAGTAAATAGCCATTTCACAGATGTCTCACAGACTGCGCTAGCATCGTCCATATCGCGATTACCAACACGAAAAAATGAAACAAATCCGAAAATCTGATTTATCTCCATAAAATAAATCGGTGACAAACTTTTATTTAAGCATCGATAAACCGAACAACGTAAAAGGGTACTTTGAGCACAGAAAAGTTTTGGGGTACGCGTCCCCCAGCGTCCCCCCAGAAAAACAGCGCTGATTATATATATACAAATTTAAAAAATGACAGGGTCTATGGAATCTAAAAAAATAACTAGCCTATAACCATCTACAAACGTTTCCTCTCTGAATTGTCATGGTCCCATAAACTTAAAAATACATAAGTTTTCCTTTCAAATAACAAAGCTCGGACATTGAACATAGCTAATGATTTTCTGGATCCGTTGGCGACATTATCATAGATTCTATAAAACAAAGAGACGGAACTTTTCACTTAATGTTTAGAACTTCCATTTCATGGCCAAGTAAGGTAACAGTACATTTTCATTTTAACCACGAAAGCTTACGTCCTAAGTAGCAAAATATTCAGTTTTATAAAATGCAATAAATTAAAGGCCTAAGTATTAGTTCAGTGATTTTTAGTTACCGTATCACTGCCCTGGTGTACCCAATCTCCCATAGCTATCATGCATCACGCTGAACACTGAATTAACGAATACTACATTTTCTGTAGTGCAGTTTAAATTGTTGTTCTTAAAAACTAATACAAACATAGCTACCGCCATGACATTTTCTGCCTATTTTTTCATTGTGATTCCGCACACTATCCACACAAGGACTATTTTAGTCTGCTTCAAGTTAATCTTAACTGCCTCTGTGGTCTGGTGGTTAGCATGTCAACTTCTAAATCAGAGGTCCTGGTTCGATTCCCACCGACTGGAAGATGGGTATTTTTCTTTAGATAGGTTTATTCCCCTCACTCCCTAGAGTCTGAAAGTACGATTGAGGGTATAAATGTACGTGTTTATGTGAATTTAATGTTTATAAAGAAAACCCAACGTAAACTCAAAGTTACGCAAACCGTAAATAAATGAACATCATTACCAATGAGCAATTGTTCCAAAGGAAAAAGAAAGACGCCGATATGACCTTATATGTTACAAGTGGCATATAAATGGAACATTAAAAATTAATCCAAATAAATATAATTATGCAGGGGGAAAATCTGAAATGATTATCTACTCTGAAACAAAAATATCTTACAAGCGCTTGTTCCTCTGTCTACTTCACGTTAATACAGATAAACATTTGCCTAAAGTATGTTATTGGTAATTTTCTGTAGGTACAAGTGGAACACACCCTGTATAGGAAAGGTGTTCGATGAAAAAGTCATTAGTATGACCCAATTTAGGGATAATTGATGCTCTCCCGTAGTCCTTTTTGCCCTCTAACTGTGAACCGGATTAAGTCAGACTGCAGTACAAAGAGAACCTCTTTTGAAATATAAAAAGTATGTGTTGAGTGAAACCACGGCCTCCATACCGAGATATACCACCACGGCCTCCATACCGAGATATACCACCACGGCCTCCATACCGAGATATACCACCACGGCCTCCATACCGAGATATACCTACAAACATCGCTACAAGTATGTGTTGAGTGAAACCACGGCCTCCATACCGAGATATACCACCACGGCCTCCATACCGAGATATACCACCACGGCCTCCATACCGAGATATACCTACAAACATCGCTACAAGTATGTGTTGAGTGAAACCACGGCCTCCATACCGAGATATACCACCACGGCCTCCATACCGAGATATACCACCACGGCCTCCATACCGAGATATACCTACAAACATCGCTACAAGTATGTGTTGAGTGAAACCACGGCCTCCATACCGAGATATACCACCACGGCCTCCATACCGAGATATACCACCACGGCCTCCATACCGAGATATACCTACAAACATCGCTACAAGTATGTGTTGAGTGAAACCACGGCCTCCATACCGAGATATACCACCACGGCCTCCATACCGAGATATACCACCACGGCCTCCATACCGAGATATACCTACAAACATCGCTACAAGTATCTGTTGAGTGAAACCACGGCCTCCATACCGAGATATACCACCACGGCCTCCATACCGAGATATACCTACAAACATCGCTACAAGTATCTGTTGAGTGAAACCACGGCCTCCATACCGAGATATACCACCACGGCCTCCATACCGAGATATACCACCACGGCCTCCATACCGAGATATACCTACAAACATCGCTACAAGTATCTGTTGAGTGAAACCACGGCCTCCATACCGAGATATACCACCACGGCCTCCATACCGAGATATACCACCACGGCCTCCATACCGAGATATACCTACAAACATCGCTACAAGTATGTGTTGAGTGAAACCACGGCCTCCATACCGAGATATACCACCACGGCCTCCATACCGAGATATACCTACAAACATCGCTACAAGTATCTGTTGAGTGAAACCACGGCCTCCATACCGAGATATACCACCACGGCCTCCATACCGAGATATACCACCACGGCCTCCATACCGAGATATACCTACAAACATCGCTACAAGTATCTGTTGAGTGAAACCACGGCCTCCATACCGAGATATACCACCACGGCCTCCATACCGAGATATACCACCACGGCCTCCATACCGAGATATACCTACAAACATCGCTACAAGTATCTGTTGAGTGAAACCACGGCCTCCATACCGAGATATACCACCACGGCCTCCATACCGAGATATACCACCACGGCCTCCATACCGAGATATACCTACAAACATCGCTACAAGTATCTGTTGAGTGAAACCACGGCCTCCATACCGAGATATACCTACAAACATCGCTACAAGTATCTGTTGAGTGAAACCACGGCCTCCATACCGAGATGTACCTACAAACATCGCTACAAGTATCTGTTGAGTGAAACCACGGCCTCCATACCGAGATGTACCTACAAACATCGCTACAAGTAAAAAGCAACAAAGTACAGAACTGATTTAGCTTCATGATGAACTCAAAAAGCTCGATGCAGAGTGTATGCAAGAAGAGCATTGGAAAGCCGCAACGCTCGGCGCGCCATTGGTATTTCAGACATGATGGCCTTTTAACTAAAGACTTGGAAGTTCAAGCAAGATTCAAAATGTGAACTCCCGCAAACGCTTAGCTCAAAAACACATGTGACAAACATGACATCAATAAACATTTGTTCAAAAAATCGCAGAACGGGATTATAAAAATGAACATAAAGAAGAAGGAAAATAATGTAAATAGCATTAGTATGTATTTATTTTTGTAGTATGCAATACAACTTGTATACAGCACAGTCAGAGATGATTTTTGATGGAGAGAAGAAGAAAAGTTATAAAATATATATGTAAATGATATAAGCGTAGGGAACAATAAGTATTGTTGAGAAATGCGTTAGACAAGATAACAAAAGGAAGTATTACTATGCTAGGTGAAACAATTGAAAAACAATTAGTTGCTGGAGGAATCAGCAACTCGGTAGGATGCGACAAGACCGCGAAAGGACGCATTAGGAAAGAACTTTAGTTTTAATTTAAATTTAGCGAGAGAGTAATTTCGTAACCGAAACTAAGTGGGATAAGTCCGAAGATGCACAAGTTTTGAATCGCAAAAGTGAAACATGCGTTATCGAAATGTGTTATGAACTCTCCTCATCTGCGTCGCATAATTCGTATACGTTGTGGAATTGTACCTGTGGTGACTATTAGCGAAGAACATTAAATAGCTCAAAAGAAACTTGTTAACATAGTAAAGGCGTCGTGAACTAAGTTTGCAATAAAACAAAAGTAGAGTAAAGAGTAAAATTTGGAGGCGGCAATAAAGAAAGAATCATTTTAACTCATGATGATTTCCATATTATAAATGGAATCGTATTTTCAAGTTCAAATTTCATTTTATTAGACTGTTTCAATAATGTATTTGTCTTCATTGAAATTAAAAGAGCAATTCATTTTCCACATGTTTTCATTTATTTACTACTACGGCCTCAAAGTTCAAATTATGTGATGTGAAAGGCTACATCATCATCATCATCATCATCATCATCATCATCATCGCAATAAAAGGTACACTGGTACGGTGGAAAAACCGCTGAAAATCTTCACTTTCCAACCTTGAAAAATGTGCCAATGACGCGGGATTGAACGTTAATGCTTCCACTATCCTCGATGTGAGTGCCTTACGAAGTGTGCTGTTTAGCTTATTGTTGTGGTTTCTCCTTCTGTAAGAATCAAATTAATCTTTGTCATTTCTGAATAGATATTCCGTATAACCAAGATGAGTTATCCAATCCCTTTGCGCTTCTGCCACAGGATGGGTTGGACGTATTCATGAAGGTCTGTTTGAATCATCAGAGATAGGGGCGGAGACCGCCTGACACTGGCAGATACAACAGCAAAGACAAGCGACTGCTAGCCCCGCCCTCTAGTTTGAATCTGTCCGTTACGATATCAATACAGATTCATATTTATTATGTGGGGTACTCTGCCATGCAACAGTTAAAAATTGCATTTGCTCTCCAGCCCACACGCCTATTACCATAAATCGGAAACGTATGCAAATATGTACTGCTGCTCGAAGGTCATGTGCACGCATCAATCCATAATAATCCGTTTTAAGCTTTGCTTCATTATGCATTTTACACTTTTATGGATATTTCTCTAAATACTGCATATGTATTAATATTTCGTGCTCTTAAAACAAAGGTTTATGATACACTAAAACACTACATCACTAAGCCAACTGCGATTTTAAAAATTAGCTTTTCTTCTATCAGCAACCTCTGTCGTGTATTGTTATGAAAATTAGATGCTGTATGCAAATCATCTGAATGGGTTTAGAAAAGATTCAAATGTAACCGAACATGGGTGCTAAAATGATACGAGTATCACGTAAATGATTTTCCTTGCAATTTGGACTGCTTAACCTATGGAATGTTGCAACTATTAGGAAACTTTTGTGTCAGTGGTGTTCGATAGTTGCACCTAATCACGGCATCCTAAAATATTCAATCCTACCACTGACCTCCATTTCCTATCTCTGCAAAATATTACACATTCTCATTAACATGCAAACCTAACTTATTTCATCTATTTCTAAACCAATATTCTCTCAAAAGCAATAACTAACTCTGAGGCGGTTATTCAGAAAATCTGCAAAACATTCCTCCAAAAGTTGCATTTGCCGCTTGATTTGACAAACATCGGCTAGTGAGCAAGAGTTTTCGAGAGCCGTTGGAGGACGGGGCCAAATCTGAGGAATTATCTATGAATTATTCAGATATTTCGTCCTTCAATATCCGCATCGCTAAAAATCTTTCCCCAGCACTCGTATCGTCTAGTGTTATTTCTTTATCTCTGCAAACCTAATCTTTACTAGGGACTTTTTGCATTTGTCTGAACAAGAACGTCGGTCTCAACCTCTGCTATATATGGGGAAGGATCCCGCATGAGCAGTCCAGTCCTTCCACTGCTGTTGCGACTGATAGATCCCAATCTCATTCAATCAAAAGTACACTCCTAATATCAGTCCTGCTGATGTATAAAAGCCCCAGGTACTGTAGCTGCAATATTTTCATGCACAGCCATGGAAAAAACAAAAAGATTGAGCGCTATAAATTTTTTAAGTGTCGCTTCGACCTCACGAAAGTACACGAAGTAACCAGAAAACGGTTCACACATGGCGCGTGCACTATGCTCCACACAGCTTGTGCTATGCTTGTACACAGCGAGATAAGACAGTTTATAACATAAAATAACAACCAGGGTATAATCAAACGAATCGTTCTTCGCCAACATGCACAGGAACGCCCACGAAATATGTAAGGCAAACCCTGAGGGTTGAACTGTATGTTAGAGTTCTCCATGTATGAGAAGAGGTTGTCTGTGGTAGAGATGGCTAAGTGCCAACGTTCTACGCTACAAACTCAGCATGCTACGCGGGATGGAGGTTCGAGTCCATGGATCCAGGTAGTTCTTGTTTTATTTCCTTTTTATTTTTCCTTCATATTTACACCTTTTATATTGACGTGGATTACGTTCTGTAAATCAATATTAACTACTGTATGTGAAATCTTTATCTGCTCTTCTCGCAAACTAGAAAATAAAGAAAAACACAGCAAGCTGATCTGCAGTTGTTTTTAAATGCAACAAAATGCTAATAAAGCAAGAGAAAACCGACAAACAAGTTCTAATACTTAGTGTGTTCTCCATTATTTGCTATCACTGCACTCTAATCTTCAGGGCATGCAATGCACCAACGTTTTAAAACAATTAGCGTCTTCTGCTAATGACTCCCAAGTGTCAGTAATGACACACCGGAGTTGTGTAGCATTATTCAATCTGGGACCACGAGAGAGCCTCTGCTTTACTTTCGCCCAAACATGTTCAATTGGGTTGAGATCTGCTGACTCCGGAGGCCACGGTATCTGTTCTAAGATATCCCTGCACTCCGAAAACCACTTTTGAACCTTGCCCGACTTGTGGACAGAATGATTATCCTGTTGGAGTGTAATAATTCCTTCTGGATAAGGCTCTCAGGCAGACGGGAGTAGCACATGATCTAAAATTTCAGAATTGGTTTCCCCATTCAGCTTTTCATGAACACGTTCCAGCATTCCTGCACTTTCCCGAGACATCCCTGCCAAACGGTAACGCTCGTTCGACCATTCCTTGCGCATCCCGAGACATCCCTGCCAAACGGTAACGCTCGTTCGACCATTCCTTGCGCAAGTAGCCAAATAGCGTCGGTCATAGAGAGTCCCGCTGGGCCTGTAAACAAACACAGTCGAATTGGCATCTGCAGTACAGAACGCAGCTTCCTCCGAGAAAATTACTTCGTACCAATCGAAGCAAATAGCAAATGCCAACCTGTCGATTTTGTGGGCTTCGTTTAGCACTTCCTTTATTGTTGCACGTCTACGCCGGATTCCAGCAACTTTACAACGGTTGCTAACCGTCCGTGCACTGCCCGGGAATAAAGACAATGCCTTGTAGTCAGCGGCGGTTAGAAACAGATCTCTTTCCACCTCTGCCAAGAGAGATAGGTTTTCATTCTCGGTAGATACACGTGGGCATCCTGTAGCCTTCCTTGCAGAAACTTGAGCATCTTCACGATATTATTTCGCCCTCCTCCTTGCAGTGGACTGTGGAACGCCACAAATGCTACCAGCTTTGGTGGCCGAGTAGCCCTGTGAAACCAGGGTGAGAACAGCAGAACGTTTATCAACCGCCTCTGACATTGCCAAAGTATGAATGAATGCGTCACAATAGGCTACGTAGTGATTGGCGACCTCTTTCGTTGATGAATGGAACTAAACGTAAGTGTGTGACGGACACAGAAGGAAACACAATTATACAAGAATCGAGCTTGTCACCAGTAGTTAAAAGACCTGGCTATTACATAGATACCTACACACACACACACACACACACACACACACACACACACACACACACACACACACACACACACACACACACACACACACACACACACACACACACACACACACACACACACACACACACACACACACACACACACACACACACACACACACACACACACACACACACACACACACACACACACACACACACACACACACACACACACACACACACACACACACACACACACACACACACACACACACACACACACACACACACACACACACACACACACACACACACACACACACACACACACACACACACACACACACACACACACACACACACACACACACACACACACACACACACACACACACACACACACACACACACACACACACACACACACACACACACACACACACACACACACACACACACACACACACACACACACACACACACACACACACACACACACACACACACACACACACACACACACACACACACACACACACACACACACACACACACACACACACACACACACACACACACACACACACACACACACACACACCACACACACACACACACACACACACACACACACACACACACACACACACACACACACACACACACACACACACACACACACACACACACACACACACACACACACACACACACACACACACACACACACACACACACACACACACACACACACACACACACACACACACACACACACACACACACACACACACACACACACACACACACACACACACACACACACACACACACACACACACACACACACACACACACACACACACACACACACACACACACACACACACACACACACACACACACACACACACACACACACACACACACACACACACACACACACACACACACACACACACACACACACACACACACACACACACACACACACACACACACACACACACACACACACACACACACACACACACACACACACACACACACACACACACACACACACACACACACACACACACACACACACACACACACACACACACACACACACACACACACACACACACACACACACACACACACACACACACACACACACACACACACACACACACACACACACACACACACACACACACACACACACACACACACACACACACACACACACACACACACACACACACACACACACACACACACACACACACACACACACACACACACACACACACACACACACACACCACACACACACACACACACACACCACACACACACACACACACACACACACACACACACACACACACACACACACACACACACACACACACACACACACACACACACACACACACACACACACACACACACACACACACACACACACACACACACACACACACACACACACACACACACACACACACACACACACACACACACACACACACACACACACACACACACACACACACACACACACACACACACACACACACACACACACACACACACCACACACACACACACACACACACACACACACACACACACACACACACACACACACACACACACACACACACACACACACACACACACACACACACACACACACACACACACACACACACACACACACACACACACACACACACACACACACACACACACACACACACACACACACACACACACACACACACACACACACACACACACACACACACACACACACACACACACACACACACACACACACACACACACACACACACACACACACACACACACACACACACACACACACACACACACACACACACACACACACACACACACACACACACACACACACACACACACACACACACACACACACACACACACACACACACACACACACACACACACACACACACACACACACACACACACACACACACACACACACACACACACACACACACACACACACACACACACACACACACACACACACACACACACACACACACACACACACACACACACACACACACACACACACACACACACACACACACACACACACACACACACACACACACACACACACACACACACACACACACACACACACACACACACACACACACACACACACACACACACACACACACACACACACACACACACACACACACACACACACACACACACACACACACACACACACACACACACACACACACACACACACACACACACACACACACACACACACACACACACACACACACACACACACACACACACACACACACACACACACACACACACACACACACACACACACACACACACACACACACACACACACACACACACACACACACACACACACACACACACACACACACACACACACACACACACACACACACACACACACACACACACACACACACACACACACACACACACACACACACACACACACACACACACACACACACACACACACACACACACACACACACACACACACACACACACACACACACACACACACACACACACACACACACACACACACACACACACACACACACACACACACACACACACACACACACACACACACACACACACACACACACACACACACACACACACACACACACACACACACACACACACACACACACACACACACACACACACACACACACACACACACACACACACACACACACACACACACACACACACACACACACACACACACACACACACACACACACACACACACACACACACACACACACACACACACACACACACACACACACACACACACACACACACACACACACACACACACACACACACACACACACACACACACACACACACACACACACACACACACACACACACACACACACACACATATATATATATAAATATATATAATACTCAATTCATTACTAATATTCGTAAAATCTATATTACTTTAAATTAAAAATACGAAGTAGAACATGAAAACAAGAAACAAAATAAAGGGAGGTCGCCGAGGTTTGAGCCTAAGTTCACCAGTTCTCAAAGCGCATGTGTTACCTCTGAGCTGTATTTACTTGGGGCTCGAAACGTCTACTGGCACATCCATATATACGCTCTAACACCGGCCACGTCTTTTATGGTAACATGACTAATTTATCGTCTTCAGGGTACTTCATGTCATTGGTTGTTTCGGTCGGCTGCATATCGCTGCTCCTCCTGTATGTAGAACTACCAATGCGCATAGCATCAGGCACTAACACGTTTGGCTTTGTTAACAAATACCGTTTTACAGAACATCTCGTCTCTGATTTACAGTCCAAAAAGTGGTTTAAACGTTTACACATGTTCGAAGGAGCTCCAGTGTGGAATGCAAGCTATCGAGCGTACATATAGTTATTACAGGCAAGTCGTTATGTATTAACCTGAAAGAGCAAAAAACGCTATCACGAGCGTATTGGCGGAATCGATACACTGACGCTGGTATTATTTGATGGGGACAAAAATAACTCTCTATTCTTCCACTTTAATCAAGAATTGTTTTCTAGAGTGTGAAACAAATGGTAATCGAGATCCATGCATTTTGAAATGGAAGACAGTTCTGACAAAGGAAAGTGTCTGCAGTGCTTATATCATTTATCTCTTTGTAACATAGCAACCAAAGCTCCATTTGGCTCACGTCACTGCGGCCTCTCCCTTTTGTTTCGCTCTTCGCGCTTCACTTGTCAAAAAACAGTCCACACCCCCTTGTATCCAGGGAGATTGAAATGAATATGAATAGTAAACAATCCTTTCGAAGTGTTTTTATAACAAGGCCACAAGTTCTTTGTTCCCCGCCTTCATAAACACTAAAAACTGTGGGTATTTTCAAGCAACTATCTTCGCATATCTTCAGTGGGAAATCCAACCTCCGAGGCATTCTCTAAATCCAAGAAACAAAATACAATACTACGAGTATTATAAAGAAGTAGTGCCCCCTCCCTCCCCCACCTCTCCCTCTTTCTCGCTCTGAATAGCGTAACTCAGGGGAAGACAGGTAACGCTGCTGTGACGTCAGCTCACATGCTCCTAGCGAAAGCCAGTTGAACGTATGACGTCACAGCGGGCAAGAGGAAATGGCATACGGGACATCGTAATTTTAATGTTGACTGTTTCAATTACGGAATAGTCACAGATTATGAATAATTACATTTCGACTTTATGCCATATATATAAATTCTAGTTTATGTGAACAGTCCTGTTATAACGCCAATAGAACAGAAAGTATAACTATTTTGCCTGAGCTAGAGGAGAGCTATACAGAACAATTAGGTGGGCATTTTCCGACATTTGCCGTTTCGCTTTTCTTTAACTAGTTTGTCAATGTTAGGGCGTAATGTACGGCACATTTGTAACCGAAGACTGCATGTTAGATTGTGATCTGACAATATGCTTCGGGATTTTGACATAGAAAGGTTCATAACAGAAAAGAATTGTTCGCACACATACATAGAACCAAACATACATAATACCCGTGCAGCAAGGGCATACAACCTCAGAAATCTAGTTTGAGGAACATTCTTATAAAAATCAGCGAAGTCTTCCTTGCGTTTATATTTGTCCTTCAGCAAATCGTTGCACTCTAAATTTATAAATTCAATTTGCTACCTGCTAGAAACATTAACATCCAATGAATACGGGGTCACAAAGACCTTAAACGTAGTTGACAATGTTTCTACATCTTGAAGCCTGTTCCCAAACTGGTGTGAAACACGGGAAACTGAACACAAACACAAAACCACTACACAACGTCAACAAAAATACAAAATAAAAACAAAATTCGCACTAACGCCGTTAAGATCCTTCAAACAACAAATAAACACCCTCAGAGGGTGTTTATTTGAACAGGGTTCTCCCTAAACAGCCCGGGCATGTTGTAAACATGCCCAAATAACATTCTTTATATTCATTCAGTTTCGTGCAAGCAGCGCCGCTGATCTAGGCAGCATAGCAATAAACCGCTCTCGCCTGACGTCACACGAACGTACAAGCTGGCTCTCGGTTTAAATACGTCACACGGCCCGAAGTTGTCTTCCCCTGGCGTAACTAATGAAAAGGATTTATGTCAAGGTTCGCATAGTTTTAAGATGTTCCGAAATGGTTTAGACCGTTTCAGAATTTTAGATAACGTTACATGAAGTGTTTGAATATCTTAGAACACGCCATAATAATTCAAAACCTACTGTAAGGTCCCAGGATGTTCTACAATGTTTTAAAACGGCCTCGATTGTTCCACAATGTTATAGAAAAGACTACAAATGAAGAGAAAAGCTTTTTATATTTCAAGTATTATTTATTTCCGCGATGCTGAAACAGTCCTTCAACTTTGCAAAATGATCTAGAATGCTTCCAAATTTTCTAGAATAATTGAGAAGTTTCAATGTTCCCAAAATTTAATAGTGCTGGAAAATGAATCCAAATGTTTTGGCATGTTCTAAAACTCCTAAAATATCACAGAATGGTCTAGAACAGAGATGGAGAGCCTTTTCGAAATGTGTCCCTATTGAACTCAAATTTACTATCGTTTTCTGTTCCACCTGTTATTGTTAAAGCTTGTTGCTGGTATAACTATTCATAACATTTTAAAAACACGTTTTGGTTTTCATCTTTCGTAAAGTTAATGAATGCTCTTCTTTATTCATTTGGCAACAGAAATTCTTACAATTTGCCTTCGAAAAACTTTATACTAAATTTGCAAGCTTTTCTTTTCTTTGTTATTATCACCACAAATTCTGTTATGCGCTGTTTAACAATTCGGCCATAATTCGCATTTAGCATTTTTATATAAAAGTTTGTTTGAACTATTTTTACGGGCTAAATGCAAACATTCAAAGTCCAGTAAACAGTTTCATGAAACAGGACATAAACCAGAAGCCTAAGATACGACATGTGATTCATTCCATGTTAAATCGCACAAAATTTGACCTTCATGTCTCCGAATTCATTAATATTAAATGTACGTGTTCTGTGAATGAAAAAATGATACCCCTATTTTTTTTTTTGTCTGTAAATTAATTATTTTGGTAAATATAAAGCATTAAATTTTCGGATATTTCTCGCACACTGTTCTACATAAACATACATGTATCTCTGGTATTATTTTTCAGATAAATATGACCTGTAGCTCATTTTGAACATTGAAATGTGTACTTTATTTATACGTTAAACAAAAAACAATTAGTTTGATATTTCCTATTTTTACAAGGCCATTAACATTATAAACATCATTAACAATACTTACTCTACACTAAAAATTTCCGGGACAGTTTTTAAAACGTAGCTTGATGATGCCATGTAATCCTAGAAAAAGTTCAGATTGGAATTCTAAATACATGCAGAGAAATTAAATAACTTAGCAAGCCGTGCAGACTGGAGTAACACTGCATCCACGGCTAGAAGGTATACACACGGCGCCCAGCTGATTGCGAGTCATGCGTTGAACTTCCGTCAAGGTCAAACTCTTAGCATAAACACTGAAATGGGTCAATCATGTCAAATCGAACACTTCTGAAACTTGACATAGTATTTTCTCCATTTTTTTAAATCTTATCAATAGATGAGATTAAATAATCCGTATGTTTTCTTCTTGGTGTGACACGTTTATTTTGCGCTTTATTAGTATTATTTTTACGGTATGTTCGCATACTGTATTATATAAACATCATTATACCGAATACTATTTGAAGTTTAGAATTTTCGTGGTTGCAGCAGTTTAAAGTAAAAAACATTTGCAGTTTTGCATGCCATTGTTTTAGGTTCACTCAGAATATAAAATAGGCCCCTTTTAGGGGGTAGTATTTTTAAAATACATATATTTTAATTACTAAACGCTTTCTTTTAAAAAACTGAGAAACTATAATTATAGTCAGAAGTATTGTGCATTGAACTAAGCGCGTTTCAGAATGGGATTCGAATAAGATGTGATATAAATACTTCACTAATGACGTGTGCGTGGTGAGTCACTTGTATCGACTGAAGAAAGTGCTGTGCACACGTGGGCAAGGTGTCATTGTACATCCGGTGTTTATTGTTTGCATAATATACTTTTATTGCTAGTTGACCTTTAGTGTGAGCTGTGGTGTTGATTGTGCTTGTGTATAATCTTGTCTGATTTGGTGCAACGTAGTTACGGCTACTGTTTTAACCCATTCAAATTGATCATAGAGTTCGTAATAAAATGCTGAGACCAGTGACGTCAGCAATGCTGATTAAACTTCAATTAGAATACTTAAACTTATCTCGCGATTTGAAATTTTGTGATAGTTGCCGCATGAAAATTTCAAAACTTCCTAGTGATGCAGTATGGTCCAAACAGATGTAACAGATAAACTGAACAAGTTTGGCTGCAATAGGAGAATTTCCAAAAAGGAAAACTCGCAAAAACGCTACTCTAGGGAGAAGTTGCAGAAAATACCACAGGCAATGAAGCAGAAAATAATTCATGCTACAGACTCTGCTTCATATGAAACTTCAAACAATTGTGAAATGATACAAAAATTAACAGATTCTTTCCATGAAACTGATGACAAAAATCTTAAAATACAAATACTGACCATTTTTGACAGCTGGTCGTACAATAAAATAAAACATTTTGGTGTATCAACTCACATGATACGAATATCCAAACAGCTGGCCAAAGAAAGGGACAGTTTAGCAACCCCGTACCCCAAGTCCGGAAAACGTTTAGACCTTACAAAAGGTTTCTGAATTTTATTCAGCGTTTAGTAATTAAAATATATTTTTAAAATACTTTATTTTACTTTAAACTGCTGCAACCACGAAAACTCTAAACTTCAAATAGTATTCGGTATAATGATTTTTATGTAATACAGTATGCGAATATACCGTAAAAATAACATTAATAAAGCGCAAAATAAATGTGTCACACTAAAAAGAAAACATACGGATTATTTAATCTCATCTATTGATAAGATTTAAAAAAAATTGGAGAAAATAGTATGTCAAGTTTCAAAAATGTTCAATTTGACGTGAAATGCGCCATTTCAGTGTTTATGCTAAGAGTTTGACCTTGACGGAAGTACAAGGCATGACTCGCAATCAGCTGCGCGCGGTGTGTATACCCTCTGGCCCTGAATGCAGCGCTACTCCAGTCTGCGCGGCTTGCTCTGCATGTAACAATGTAGGCATGTGATTGGCCTACGTTCACGGGAGGCGTGGCAGCAGTAGTGACCGTGTTTGTTTATGTACTGAACCAGTGGGACACACACCACACCACATGCCGGAGGTCCCTGTCAGGGCGCTGACCATGGCAGGAGACCTACCAACCACAGTGGTGGAAGGAATTTATTTCTTTCACCACCTCTCCTCAATAACAATCACCCACAAACCTCCGGGTGCGACAGCGGTACCGGACCAAACTAGCTCCCACAAATAAAATAAATAGAGACCACACAGAACAACCTATAGATTTAAGTATATATATATTAAAAAAAAAAAAAAAAAAAAAAAAAAAAAAAAAAAAAAAAAAAAAAACACACACACAATCGGTAGTGTCCGCTGCTTGTTTTCGATAAAACGATCTCCGCAGGAAATGGTCAGAGACAAAAACGTAAGATACAAAATGTGTTCCAAATACCGAGATGTATTGATGATGATGGTTTAAATTAATGTAATGACTTCCCTTCCACCCTGTATGTAAGGTTGACATACGACCATGATAATGTTGAGAACGTTGAGGATGTTCTCACATGCATGCTTACAGTGAGCGGATTCCTTCGCTTCCAATTTCGGTGGACGTGTGAAATTGCCACTATGTTGTTGGAAGCCTTCATATTAAGTCCAGTATCACCCACGATAAAAGTCATGAACTATGAGTATGCCCATCACACTGTGATTACAGCCGTTATAGCAGCAGATATGTGAATGATGGTTTTGTAATGACACTTTCCTTTTGGCGCTGAGATTGCTAAATGACTTTTGGTTGAAAAGCAGCCATGTCTAACATTGCTGCCTTTCAGCGATATTAGACAGCTTAGTTATAATTAGAGTTGGACACCTCTGCCAGAAAATAATCAACGATTAGGGATCTTATACATCATGACCCAATCCCAATCAATCTACACAAAATATTAATAACTTAGCTAGTGGGAAATACAACAGATTGTAAACAGAAACGTGTGACTAACATGCGCTGGACTCCCTGCTGGCTCACAAATATGAATCATCAGCAGTGAACAATGATTTCATCAACCAGTGAGGGAGAGATTGCATTTAAATGTATGGCTCACATAGAGGGGAGTGACTATGACGTAAACAGTGGGGAGTGGAAAAAAGTGAATGTTCAACACACGCCACGCTAGGAACGACTATTAATCCGATGCTAGTCTACTCAGGTACAGCTTATACTTTGAACAGTTTTATCACTAAGTCTCGGATTCTTAGGTAAATACATATTTTGTTTGCGTGCTCAAACGAAATTAAAACTGAGTTTAATATTCTGGAGATTCACACCAGAGCAAACATTTTAAGTTTTATTGTACATAAAAAAACACACGTTTTCCTGTTTATTAATGTAAATATATATTTTCGGATATTCACATAAATTACAAAATATCACATACAGGAAAACCATTTATAAAATAATTCACATACGTGAAGTCACATAAAAGCAGCAGAATTATGTTTAACAAGTCACCATCCAACTTCTTTAATACTCAATTACATAGGTCAAATGACTCGATGTGTTATTCATTATTGGAAGAACTAATATGTCAGCTAAAGTATACCTTCAGTTGGAAGAAAATATAAACCACGTGCTTTCTAAAGCTACATCAGCACGCAATATAAGAACGGGGAATTCCTTCAATGCCTTGTGCTTGATTAAGCATTTGTTATCGCTCAACAGCCCACTAGTCCATACGAGTACACCGGCACTTATATTTTGCAATTAAACTTTGCAGTGCATTACTAATTTGTAAGGCTGCAAAACAATCTTCTAGTTAAGTTGTGATGTTTGGAAGTAACATATCGACACTTTTGAGTTCACAGTGGATTAAACATGTCCAGAGTGAAAAGCAGTAAGTTACCGTGTGCAACAATATGCTGCAGATGGATGGATGGATGGATGGATGGATGGATGGATGGATGGATGGATGGATGGATGGATGGATGGACGGATGGACGGACGGGCGGATGGACGGATGGATGGATGGACGGACGGATGGACGGATGGACGGACGGCCGGATGGACGGATGGACGGACGGGCGGATGGACGGATGGACGGACGGACGGACGGATGGACGGATGGATGGATGGATGGATGGATGGATGGATGGATGGATGGATGGATGGGCGGATGGATGGATGGATGGATGGATGGATGGATGGACGGATGGACGGATGGACGGACGGATGGATGGATGGACGGATGGATGGATGGAGGGAGGGACGGACGGACGGACGGACGGATGGATGGATGGACGGATGGATGGATGGATGGATGGAGGGACGGACGGACGGACGGACGGACGGACGGACGGACGGACGGACGGATGGACGGACGGATGGATGGATGGATGGACGGATGGATGGACGGATGGATGGATGGATGGATGGACGGATGGATGGATGGATGGACGGACGGATGGACGGACGGATGGATGGATGGACGGATGGATGGACGGATGGATGGATGGACGGATGGATGGATGGACGGACGGACGGACGGATGGATGGATGGATGGACGGATGGACGTACGTATGCTTGCTACATGTTCCTTTCAAGAGGTTAGTAATTACAATCACAATTTAAATAACATTTCTAGGCCATATGATTCTTTAATTCGTGAAATAGTCTTAATAAATGCAACTCGTGATAGTGGCATTATCTAGATAAACTGAGAATCACTCGTGGCATTACTTTGTTAGTTGTCCACACCAAGATGAAAAGGCTGTTTGTAATTCTTCGGTTTTAGGGTAATCACCAGAATATCTTGGAAAACATACGCATCAACTTTGGATAATGGTCTTGCAGCAGCCTTGATTGCATAGTTTAGATTGAGCCGTGTTCTACGACTTCTAAAGGAGCCAAAAAATGTGATACTGAAAACTGAACCTTAAAGAGCTCCGTTGTATCGAACCTGGAATTTACGTTGTTTAAGAAAGTTGTTTATATAACACGTGTTCCCTTTAATATGCGTGAGCAATATTCTGATTGTGCGGGGATTCCATGTTATATAGTATGACTGTTTCGATATGAAGGGTTAATGCCATATGTTGGTTGTGATTTGGCGTATCTCTTATCTCTGATTCTATAACTGTCATGTCTGCAGTAGAATGAAATCGTCTGAAACCAGTTTGTGAATCTGTCAAGAATCCTTTGCCTTCAAGTACCAAGGACAGTCTTTCGTTTATTATTTTCTCCAGCACTGGCTTGTAAGTCCTAGGGGGTGTAAGTCCTACATAAGGGAAGGGTAATCAGAGAAAGAAGAAAGAAGTAGTTTGCACACTGTGTTACAGAGAAATTTGCCTATTTGCAATAAGGGTATGTCTTTACTGGGTTCCAATAGATGGATAATTATAACAGAACGCCTTTGATCAGAAAAGATGTTTGTTGTCCAGAAGTGTTTCAGTATAAGGAGATTATCGATACTAAGTTCGCGAAGACGACTTGAAAATTTATAAGATGCGTTAGAATTGGATTGGAACTTTTGCAAATTTGGAGCGCCTCTTCGAGTTCAAATGTGGTGATTTCTGTTTACGTAATGTTTCCAAAGTCAATAACAAAACCGCTTTTTCCCTGATAATGGTAACGATCAAATTAAAATATACATCTCCGTAACCGCGTAAAACAAGAAAGTGAATATTTTGAAACACTGAATAGTTTTAGAAGTTCGCCCCTCAAATCATAAACATTTTATTTCAGTAATAGTCCAAACGTCTTGAAACTAAGAACGTCTCAAAGCTTTTATATATCATGTTAGTGTTTAAGGCTCTTCGTTCAGCATTAATAGTAGACAGTGCAGTGAGAGTCTACCTCACATTCAAGAGGTAGAGGGTTCGAATCTCGGTTAGGGTGAGTTGCCCGGAAAAAAGCCTCTTTTTACGGGGTTTTCCTTTATCCTGATGGAGATGGAGATGGAGATGGATATATATATTTCAAAGATGGTGTGAGCGAAGCATGAAATTTGTAAAGCTTGGTTATTTCAGTCCTAAGATTGCTTCTATGGTAGACTGACATTGTCAAACAGTTGTGGTCTAGCAGCATACAGAAGTTTGACATTTAGTAGTATTTTTTTATTGTTTTTAGTTAGCAAAATTGTGTTTAAGAAGAAACCACTTAATTGAGTATTATTCGAACATGTAAAAAATATGTTGGTGTTCTGTTTAAAACAGTTGGAGTTATCTCCGCGTAAACCGCAAGTGGGAAAGATATCGTAACATTTCATTTTTGAGTGTATGGATACTAAATAACTATCCCCCAAAGGAATGACAAGACTATCTGTCTTATCTGGCATTGTAAATGCATTCTATAAGTAAAGGGTTGAAAATGATAGTGGTTTTTGAAAATCGCGAGTAGTCTACAATCTTTAGTCATGCGTTTTAAAGAACTGTCATTGTCGAGATTGGTCAAATGTAAACTTGTACATAAGAGGCTGCATATATAAGTAAGGGTAGCTCTTGTAATTGTATTTTCGCTCAAAAGCATCAAAATGTCCCCTGTTTGGCAGAGCGTATGGGTTGGTCCATAAGGATTGAAAATAAAGATAAGGTAGTATTTAAAAGATTTGAGGCACTATACGATTGAAAGTAAGGACTGGGTGGTGTTTGGAAATTGTAAAGTACGTAACGTATAATGGCGACCAGGTGCAGTAGCAGCATACTTATCGAGTATTTTGATCAGATCGGTTAAAAATGTAGATTTTTGCATAAACGGTTAAAACGTGGGGCACTTTTGCAAACTGTAACAAGGTACAATTTTCGCTGGGTCCTGTAATATAAGAGTACAAAATCTTGACTAGATAAGCCAAAAAGTGCTGATCTGTGTGTTAGGGAATAAAAATAAGGAAGGCGATTTTTTTAAATAGAGTAGCTTATCGGTTTACCACATTCTAAAACACAACCGTACAACATTTTGTCAAACTCATAAAAAGTACTGCTTGATAACAAGATTCAGCGAAACCAGAAGAAAAGTTGGTGATGTGAACATAAAATGTAACCCATCCCCACTCAGTTACGCAATTTTAAAGGTTGTAAGTCTCCCCATTTATCCCTAAGGGCTGGAAGTAATTAAAAGGCTGTCATCTTCGTAATTCGGTTCCAAAAAGCACCACCTGATAGTCATATTTAACGAAAACGAATTTAAAGTGGATAAAATGAATATGAACTTCTGCAGTTTTAAAAATTTTTGGAAAGTTTAAGCAGATTAAGTTTTCAATGATGAAAGGATTATCAAAAACGCAAATTTTCTCTCTTTATAATATTAATTAATAAGGGTGTAGACATAGCAGCTGAGAGTTTCCATTTTGACTATGGGATGGACAAGGAGTAGTGAAACTTGAATGGGAGAGGCCTTTTTGCTGCGGAATGTGTTCTCGCCCATATTGAGAATTAGCATCCTGGGTTATTATTCCGCAGCAATACTTTTCTAAAAGCGTGTAAGTTATTCATGAGGCACTAGAAACGCTTCTCAAGCTTCCGCAATACAAGTTTTAGAACTGGAAACGAATGCTCCTCACAATTTAATTGCTCTTCCTTAGCAGAAGTGTCCCTTGGAAACCATTCCATCTTCTCTAAATTAAAGCCTTCCATGCATTTGGGAATTCGGCAGCACTTGGTTATCTGTCCATGACTTGAGATGTATTTAACGAAGTGTCGTCTACTGAATGCTCTAACCGTAAGAACATAAAGTGTTCGCTGGGACTAAGGAAAACATCAGTGAAAATGATTATATCACGCTTATTTCAAACTTCTATCACTCTGTTAGCAATCAAAGTACAGTTGTCATTTCTGAATTAGTTAATGACTCACTTGCAAAGTAAAAAATGTGCTACATTCACATATCTTTCTCTAGTCATTGTTTTTGTTTCTCTTCGCTTCTTAAAAAAAAAGCTTTCCTTTCTATTTACTTCATATTAATCGAGATAATTTTTTTTTTGTAGAAATAGCGTTATTACTAAGTTTGGAAGTGTAAGAGGCATACACGGGGCAGAAGCAACAGTCTAAGTTTGGAAAGTTTCATAGAAATTGCATATTATTTGCATGACATCGCGAGAAACAACTTAAGATGACCAAGCACTTCAAATAAATATGCTGAAAAATACGAACCTGTAACAAATACCTCCGAAATTATTAATAACCCGAAATACGTTGTTCCACATAATGTGTGATCCGGCCAATTTTGTGAATCCATTATTCCTAACATCCTGTTTTCAGTTGGCACATCTGATGTGTACTCATGAATTTGTTTTTACTCAGATAAACGTCTTAGCACCTAATAGACCATAGTCATAGTCAAAGTAGCCTTCAGATCCCAACCTCGTTACAACTCCTTTTACCACGAGATCATCCATTTTGTTTACACCCCATATGTGACCATTACAGTCTTCTAACGCCGAACTGAACTCAACTGAACTAAACGACACACAATTTTGCAAAAAGCGACGTATTTTCTCTTCAATCAAGGCGACAGTTGCCAGTTTAGACCCTAAACTAAAAGGAAAACTGCCATTCTTTCTTACTCCCTTATCCCTTTAATAGCGCTTATTACGTGTGCACAGCATGAGAACCAAACCACGCCTGATTTGCAAACTCCGGAAAGTTGAATCTGTTTAGCTGCAGCGTGGTTTCCATAAAGCCCTAAACGTGTTAAGGCAAAAACTTTGTATCAAAGCACTCTGTAGACTACAGGAGCCTTGACTTCTCTATTGATTTCTCATTACAACCCCTCTGTTTCCCAAGAGGGGTTGGGCTGAGATAAGAGCAGACTAATGTGCGTCCTTCTTCAATATGAGGCGGATGTCTGCGTCTTTACTGCGAGATACTTCCTCAGTAATTAACCGTCCACCGAGATTATGCCACGTTAAGAAAAAGTCTATATAATGGGCAGGGTAATCATGCAAAGATAGAGCGCGAATACACGTTAAATTACCACTCTATAAGCTGGTGGAGATTTCCAGTCTTCTCCCTAGGGATGGTGCGAGTTCTTCCTTAAGAGTTAATCAAACTTGATGTTATAAAGACTTGTGTACATGAGAAGGGTTTTATGTTGCTTAGATATTTCAAAATTTCTGCTCTTGACCCGAATATGCATTTTAATTGAACAGTCACTTCGTAAGTCTCTCTGATAAAAGGAAATATGGAATTTGTTTTAGTGTAACTCAGTAAACCTTAATCATTTTTAATTTTACTTCGAAAGCTAAAAACAACCACGATGCATTTTAATGAAACCACCACTACAGCATTTTTATGCAATTTCAATTCTCTATGCTTCGGTAAATAGAAACGACGTTGTATACTAATTCGATCAACTTGGTGGCGTACTTCAAGAGACCCTTCTCTTTTTCTTACTAAGGCACTACAACTTTACAAAAGTTTTGGTTGTTTCCACACTTTTCTATTTTGTATGCAAACAGGGCAGTTTTTATTTTCATATGCTTAATGTCTTCAAGTACATCACATAACCATCTATTTTTGAGACGACCCCTTAATCGGGGTCCGATTTGTGTGTCCAAACCAAAATAATACAGAAGTCCAAAGAGTCCAGTATATATAACAGAGGTTGGACTTTATGCATATATAATAATTTGTTCAATCCATCCTAATCTTAAAGCTTTTATGTGGTTAATAATATGTTCATGTTTTAATAATTCACTTAATTCGTTATTATAACGTATTCTCCATGTCTTATCATTTTGTTTCACTGCTCCAAATAGTATAGTATAGTATAGTATAGTATAGTATAGTATAGTATAGTATAGTATAGTATAGTATAGTATAGTACGTAATATCCTTTCCAAAACCTTTAGCTTTCGTTTGTTTGTTTTGTTAAAGACCCACGTTTCACACGCACGTGTTACAATAGGTCTGATGATGGATTTATATAATCTTATTTTTGCTGGCTTAAATATTAACTTACTCCTAAATAGAAATTTGTTAGCATAGAAGGCTCTACTACCTAGAGTAATTCACTTCAAGATAATCACTTTTAATTGACTGTGCTTGGAAATTCAAAATTCTGCCATGAAACAAATTTTGAATAATACCGAAGCATTTTCAGGCATGCTTAATGTGTTGGGCTTCTACAACGTTTAAGTAGTGAAACATTTAAATTAAAAAATCGGATGTGTTGCACTCACATGACTTTCTCTGCTCTTGTGCTAACCATTCTTAGCAACTCTTATTCCTGTATCTTCATGTTAGTCGAGATAAACATTTGCAGAAATTATCCTACTGTTTATCTTCTTGTAGGTACACGGAGAACATGGGAATACAGTAGACTTTGAACGATAGTCAAATCTTTTAAAGCTTTCAAATCCCGTTTTCTTTGCACGGTTAACATAAAAAATGAATAACGATGTCCCATTTGACAGAAATATAAGCTCTCCCAAACTCACACAAATAAAAAGGCATATCTCCGAAATGGTTGACTCTACAAAAACATTTATTTAGACATCAATTGTGTTTTTTAGCAAGATCTAACTTTTTTCTGTGTTAACATCTGGTCTATCTCTTACGGTTTACCAGTTATGCAAAAGCCATCCAGAGTAAGTACTACTATAGGGGCTATAGCCAGAAAATTCGAAATATACATTTCATTTATCACAAAAATATCTCAAACATGGCCTTTTAATCAAAATCGTTAGAGCCATTTTCAAGAAAATCAATATTTTCGAAAAATTTTCCATATAAAAGGTAGTTTAGGGTGAAAATTTTCTTCAAAATCTTTGTGACGCATCCTTGAAAGACATACCAACTTTGGTTTTTAACCGAATTTTCGTTTTTGAGTTATGCTGTCCACACACACACGCACACACACACACGCACACGCACACGCACACGCACACACACACCTTTTTTCTAAAAGTGTTTTTTAAAGGGGCCTCAAAACATATTTCCAGTGAAATCTCGACATCGAATTTTTGGGTGGGATACAATACTTCCTCTACCTTACTACAGGTAGTAGAGAAAGTAAAAAAGGATGCGATACTGTCAATGACTTCGCTGTCGTGAAGAGTAAATGCTGCAATAGCTACATGTCCAAAGGGATATGTACTAAAAATAAACACTTTCATCAACAATTTCCCACATAAACAGCCATGTTAGTCCAGAATGATTTTGGTTTAGCAGTAACTGTGTAATCTTTTTAACCGTGGATATCGGTCACGTGCAGGGGCGTAGCGTAAATGCGTCAATGGGTGTGAGAGATGTATTACATACCCTGTAGTTTTCCTTAAACCGATTGCCAAATAGGTGTTCATTACAATTTTGTTGTACATAATCGTTTTAATGTCATTAAAAAATCATGCTTTCGTAAACACTATGATTTGAATTTGCGGCACTTTGCAGCAGTATTTATGGAAACAAAGATTGGGTCAACGGCACCTGTCGTCAGCTAAGGAATGTGGTATGTAAGACCACGTCTCATGTTGACAATCGCACTAACATTATTGCATTTATAGTCGTGAATAGGAAGTAATTCGCGATTTGTTTCGTGTATGTGTGCTCTTCAACAGTGGACATTTGAACTTGGTTACTTACTATTAAAACAAAATGTAGGTTAATATTCGCGCGGATAACGGGACGTAGGTATGTGACAGAGGCAATCACATCCGAGAGGTCACGAAATGAATCAGAGCCAGAACAGTAAAAATAACTAACTGCTTTTCCGAGCCGTTACATCGAAAATAAAAAACTGTTGTGTGATCGACAAATTGAACGTCAGTCTGGGTGGCTCAGTTGGTTAGACACAGGCCTACTGATCCTAAGGTCGCGGATTCAAACCCGGCCCAGACCGATGGTATTTAAGTGTCCTTAAATACGACAGCGTCACGTCAGTAAATTTATTAGTGTGTAAAAGAACTACTGCGGGACAAAATTCCGGCACACTGGCGACGATGATGTGATCCTAGCAACTGACAGCGTCGACAAACAAAATAGTTTTTCGACAAACTGAACGTAAAGGAGGGGGGGGGGGCATCTGTGAAAATTACTAAAATCACAATGATGTGAAGATTCTATGCATGTGTGCCAAAGCATATCTAGTACATCTACCAAATTCCACTTTTCTACGAAAGATAATTTTTGCAAATACATTGTGTTCTTTGCTGCTATTTTAGTGTAGTATAAGAAATGCTTCGCATAAAATATTATTTGTTATAAATGAATATATTCAGATATTATAAGTTAACTTTTCGACAATTGTCTATAAGCGGCTCCCTTTGCAAATTTTACACACAAATTTTAAGATTCCAAATTAATGGTTTGCGAATAATATGAAAAAACAAATCCTTCCTCAAAGTATAAACGTCATTTAAATCTAATGATTGGAACTTCGCTGCAAAATGTGAGACGTGATTTGAAGTCAGTTTACACTAAACAAAACATTACTTCTTAAGAGGTAAACTACAGAAACGGATATTTTCAGTTCTTATGCACAGAATTGCGAAAGTTTGGATTCCCTGTTCGGTTTCGTAGCCAGTATAGGAGAACCATATTTTAAATACGACAGGACTTATCGCCTCCGAAACCATTGAGGGTGTACCCAATGGGCGGAAGCTACATACAAAGTCGACAAGTCACGGGATGCTGATAAGCAAACGATTCTCCCTGCACAGCTGTCAAAGGGAATCCTGGTAATTACTGTACACTCACCTCAATTTTCGTTTTAATACTGTCTAATAACTAATAAAATTTCAGTTATTTTATCAGCAAGGAGAACAGGTAATTAAGTAGAACGCTCGGTTCATGAAAACCTTCTTTAATGGCAGTGTATTTTACAGGATGTGTAAATAGCACCAATAATAATGGGTCCTAGAACTAATATCTTTCAAACTAAATGCATTTTGAAACTACATAGTATGCAGTATTACAGCTGTCGCAAAATTTGATGTCGGGTAGCTCGATACTAAGTTCATAGGTTTGCCACGCCTTGCTGAGTTGTATAGTTAAACACGCTGTAAAGCCAATGATATAAATATCATTTGCACCCTAAATATTTATTTGCGCAACAGGAAAAAGAATAGTAGTAGTCCTCCATCAGCCGCCATTAAATTTTGCGACTACCATAGCATAAGTGTTCTGGGAGGTATTTCTCATGTAAATGCATCATAAATAAATGGATTGGGCTTCGAATCTATTCCAGCTCCGCCATGTTTATTTATTTATCTTTTTTTTTTTTTTTTTTTATTTTTTCTTAATTTTCCTGATTACGGATGCCTTTCTATTTGAATATTGATATTTTTAGTAAAAGTGAAATCCGTTCTTCTCAAATGGTCATTTATTTACCCCACCCGTTAAAATATTTTGTAACAGTAGCACAGTGAGATATTTTATTAAGTGTTTAAATTGCTTTTGTCAAAACTAATACAAATGTTCACTGGTCTAATGAATGCCAATTCAACTTTGTAATATTTTGCCTGTAGTAATCAACATCTCTATCAATATAACAAACCAGTAGCTCTTAATACTATTACACAATTTAACTAAGGACTATACTTCTACTTTCGCTAGTGAATGAGCTGCTATACTAAATAGTTGAAAGGCGTGTTGCGTCAACTACTCATTTTTCAAAATAACTATTGTTCTAACACGTATTTCCAAACGAATGCCGTGTTTTGTTGGTATTTTTATTTAATTTGTATCGCCCTCTATTTTCATATTGGAGTGTCTAACTTGAGATAAAACATAGGTTACTCCTCGCTGAATTTAAGTTTCCTTGAAGTTAGTTAGGACTTTGTGGAAGATAGGAAATGATTCGGATTGAAGAAAATTCCCCATCCCAGCTGAGGATCGAACCCGGGACCTCTGCGATGATAAAGCCAGTGCGCTGACCACACAAGCAGTTAACTGCAAGTTTTAATGATGGTTTCCTTCATGTTTATCAGAGGCACTTCACTCTCACGTCCATACTTTCAAACTCTACGGACGGAAGAGAATGTTGGTAATTAAAAACCAAAGTACCCCATCCCAGTCGAGAATCGATCCAGAGAACTCTGGGTTGAAAAGCCATAATCTTTTGTTTCCTGCACTTAAAATTTTAAACTAAACCTTTGGTCCATTTTGTGAAGTTCGCAAGTGGAGTACTTCAAATGCAATAAACAAATGTGAAAACCTACCCTCAACTTAGCATTAGAGAAAATGATTTGCTTTTTCACCTATATGTGAACCTGCCAATTGAAATTGTTAAGTCAAAACTGGACTGTACCATTCCTTTTGCTAAAAAGGAACATCAATCAAGATTGGGATATGTTATCTTCCCTAAAAGTGTGAATTCTCGGTAATATGTGGTGCACTGCCTGTACTATGTCACAATGCTACCTCCTCTCTTGCACATTCTTGTATGCAAAAACAACGTATGCTGTATATAGGTATTTCACAATTCTTACGCCTTGATGATGCGTCCTGCAGCAAGCTCATTTGAGGGGGGGGGGGGGGGGGCCGCTTACCTGAAACAAAACAAAAAAATACGTTAATTTCTGCTAATCTTCAACAACGTTTTCAGCAACGTGTTCACTATTTATAGAACTTACAAAAAATTCTAGTTTACTTTAATTACAATAGCTACTGTACAGCTGAACTGAATTAACTAAAATTAACTTAAAATCCAAGACAAAGAGGATTCAGCATAAATTATATCTGTACCAGAATGGAAAAGAGAATTTTAAATCATTCTTGCCATTTGTAACCTCGGAGTGAAACATTGAAACCGGGTAGCAAATACTTTTCCAAATTAAAACTGCTAAATATATAAATGGTAACTTTTTGTAAGCGCAGTCTTCCATTCCCTTTTGACAAATGAGATGTTTGGTTATTAAATGGGGTGTGGGGCCATTAAGGGAAAATTTGAGTTAGTAAGAAAGCAGTAAGATCAACCCCTTTTCAGAGAACAACACTGTCTTGTTCACCAAACAGTCTCAGTGTCCTTAATAGTAACATCACCTGAGTAAAGTTGTTCTTATTGGCAGTTTTTCCCCAGAGTTGAACTTCATTTTATCAGGTATTTATTTGCATACACACAGAATTTAACAGTTTTCCGATGCATTGTTAACTTCCTTAGGTCCTCTTATCAAATCGAACTCTGCCATTAAAATTATCGCTTTTTCCCCTTTTTCTTTATCTGATTACCCTCACCTTGTGTACGACGGCCACCGCCTCGGACTTACAAGTCCTCTCGGAGAGCAGACGAACCTATGGACCGCACAGAGTGAACACCTGGAAGTGGGTGGTCAGCCCGGCACCAGGTACTAGAGCGAAGAAGAGGATATGAAATGTAGGCGAAATGGCTGAAGGGAAAGGCAATAATGGATCAGTTGGTGGAATGAATGGCCGGGGAAACTGAAGAACCTGGAGAAAACTCGCCTAGACGCCGCTTCGACCACCACGAAAACCACATGCGTGTCCCTGCAATCGTACCTAGGCCGGCTTGGTGATACGCGAACGGTCTAACCGCTCGACCACAGCGCCGCCATAATCTTGAGTGCGATGCCTCTAGGTTCTTTAATAAATCGCAATGAAATGAATGACACAAAATCAAATTCTCGATGGACTACAAAGACATTTCACTTTTTCAAGTAGCACCGATAATGAATGACAGAAAATACTTCAGACGAATGCAATCAACAAAGGACAAGGATGAGTCTCACTGTGAAAAATATGTGGCCAAAGTTTAACGTGACTGACAGTTCTTCCGTAAGGCGTAACTGCTCTGGTAAAGTCAAGTGATAATTCATAACTAGGGCTAGGAAGTTCATGCATTTGCATGTTTTTTCATAGGGGTTAAAAATGTATGCTTTTACATTATGTGCACGAATTATGGAATTTTCAGTTATTTGGACGTGATTTTATGGTGCATATAACTGCATATTTTCTTGATTTTTGATAAATGCATATTATTTCAATATTATAACCCCTATATTGCATATTTTAATGGTTTTTATGGGTTTTTTAAATTATTTTTTCCCATCTGTATAATATTTTTCATATTGGTAGTAGTGCACATGATGATACAGCTCACGAGGTGGCGAGAACTAATGTTGAGTCATGTTGTCGTGAAGTGAATCCCCTGTTTTCATCCTTTCATTATTTATGCAGGTGCGTAGAGAATAATCAGTGTTATCTGAGACGTTTACATTAACAAATATAAATTGCAGGTCACTGCTTGCCTGGCCACCAGTTGTTGCGCCGTGGTTTTCAAACCTAAGTGTTGTGAACTGGAGAGTGTGAGTAAAATGTAGGAAGTGAGAAAAGATTTCAAATAGTTCAGCACATAGACCAGCAAAGCATAAGGAGAATTTAATCAGAAAATTTGCAAACAAAGAACCTGTTCAAAAACAGCTAGTAGAGTGTTTAGGAAGTAGGGTTACTGAATTTTCCTATGACTTGTGCCATGCATTTTTAGCTGCTGATATTCCCTTGTTCAAAATTAATAAACCGACATTTAAAAACCTATATCAACCTTCTTGTTAAGTACACTTGGCAACATGTGCCTGAAGAAAGTACACTGCGTAAGACTTATGTAATACCTTGTTACAATAACGTATTGTCGAATATACAAAATGACTTAGCGGTTCAGTTTGTATGGTTGTCTGTTGATGAAACCCCTGATTCTGAGCGCCGTTCAATTGCGAATATAATCTTGGGTGCTTTAAATAATGAACAAAAGACTACACCTTATATTCTTAATGGGTGCGAATTGTGGGCCACTGAAAATGTAACTGTGACCTAGTTTGTGATGGACTCTTTGAAATTACTATGGCCATGTGGAATCAAATACGACCGGTTAATTTTATTTGTTACTGATGCAGGTCCTTATATGGTAAAATCAGGACAAACTCTGACAGGTATTTTTCGTAACTTAATTCATATAACTTGCTTGGCACACGCTCTTCATCGCATTTCTGAGACAATACGTGATTATTTCCCATTGGTAGAGTTGTGTCCAGTACAAAGAGAATTTTTGTTAAATCTCCTAAAAAAGTTGTTTAGATCAACAGCACCTAATATCCGACTTCCTCCTGCATCAGTGTTAACTGGACGGGGAACATGGGCCGATGCAGTTTTATATCATGCCGAGCACTTAGAAATAGTCAAAGAGGTTATTAATTCATTGGACTCGAAAGATGCTTTATCAACAGAAACTACAAAATATTCTGTCAGGCACTGGGTTAAAAGAGGATCTTAGTTTCATATCTGCCCATTTTTCTTTCTTACCAACAGCCATAACGGCATTGGAAGCTGTAGGATCTCCTTTGCATGAATCATTTACTGTCTTTGAAAAAACAATGCGTGGTCTAAGTTCGGTTCCTGGTAGCATAGGAAAAAAAGTGAAAGAAAAAGTGAATTATATAATTATGTAATTTCAAAAAGTTCTGGTTATAAACAGATGTGCGATATTCGAGACATCCTCAAAAGGAAACCATCTGTCATACCAAGAGGCTTCACTCTCTCTCTGTGAAGCAGTTAACATCATTTAAATATGCCCCGATAACATCTTGTGACGTGGAGAGAAGTTTTTCACGTTACAAAAGTGTTTTGCGAGACAACAGACGATGTTTTACAGTTGAAAATTTGTGCAAAATGTTGGTTGTGAACTGCAATTTAGCAGTTAATACTAGCAGCGGGACCACTTCTGCTTCAACCTCTAAGGAATAAGGTAACTTTATTTATTATTTATACTAACTTGTCTTGTCTACTGCAAAGGGACATTAATTGTTTTAATTAAATAGTGCATATTTCTTGGCATATTTTCAGGTTTTTAAGAGCATATTGGCATGCATATTTCAGTGGTTTTTAGGGCATGAACTTCCAAACCCTATTCATAACAAGCTGCACTGATCAAAAAACCCAGATTAAAGAGTCAATTCACTAAAAGCCTTCGAATATTCTCCTTGCAGACGCACATATCTGCCTCCTATTACTAACAGGATTCTATCCCTTTGGCAAAAGTAAGTTTCTGAACAAGATGAATGTATTAATTTTGTATTTGAATTACACAACAGTGGTAACTTTAAGCCAATAACAACAATACCTATACATAGAAAGCAGGCTCAAGTAAACTGTGAATCACATTTCGATCAGCAACAGGGTCAGAGGACCAGAGGCATACCGTTACAGAATCGCTGGTTTAAAGCAGTAAGTTTTCACCACCTCTCGGGACAAACCTACAATCAAATTCTAAATCACCAATGCCGTAAAATGCAACCCTGTTAGTTGGCAATTTTACAGATTGTGATGGCACAACATTTTGTTGCCGAGTTATTAATGATCATATTTCCCTCAATCCCCAATATGGTTGAGCGCCATTCTAATAGCAAATTATAACCGTGTATCCCTCCCACACTGGGTTATTATCAAATGACAATTATGCCGTGTATAGCTACACATACAGCACCGGATAGTTTACTACGCACGCTCGTTTCGCCTCTCTCTGCAATAGGATCGCCAACACCGATTCATATACTACGTAACGTCTTAACAATTCAGTAATTTAGCCAGTATAATATAAATTGATTTTCCATATCACGAGGAAATACCCAAATCGAAAAGAAAAAGATAGCTAACTTTGATGACTACTGTCGAAACAGTTGAACGAATAATTAATTACCTGTATTTAGACAGTAGCTGCATTATGAGAAGTGCTGCATATACCTGCGCAGAATTTCATATTTTGTGTCATCTGGCGATAGAGCAGAAATAACACCTATTGAGAGTAGTCTACTATCTGATTCTGCAATTGCACTCGCCTTGCTCCGTTAATTCACAAGGCGTTTCCTTTCGGTTTTCCTGTACATTTTTGGATTTTGGAATGCATCTGACAAAATCCCGAGTTCAAAAACTATAGTGAAATTTCCGTGAGCAACAAAGTAAAATAACCCAGATATTTTTATGCTTGATGTGTGCAACGTTTCTACTTGTTACTTTAAGTAACAAAAACACTTTTACACTTCCTACAGCTTTGACCGCCTCCGTAGCGAGTTGGTAGCGCGCTTGCCTCTGGCGCGGAGGACCCGGGTTCGATCCCCGGTACCAGCATGGGGATTTTTCCCACGGCTGGGAGGTCTGGAACGGGATGCACTCAGGCAATTAGGAGCTACTTGATGGAGAACTAGCTGCCCCAGGTCGGAAGAGCTCGGGGCACTGATCACGTCCCACCCTCTAGTACTGCACCCCACCTTGGCCCATCATGGGCTGTTGCGCTGGGGATTACTTTACTTCCTATAGTGTCAACATTTCACATTAATATTGTTTTAATCCAACATTAAGAAGAGAAGAAAATTAAGAGTACAAAACTCAAGACTGCTTTGCAATCAGAATGTTTAAATAGACGAATAACATCGTAAAACTGATGGGCAAAAGAACAAAAACATTCAACAGTATTGTGGTAGCACACTATAAATTGCGTAATAATTATATTTGTATTTTTTAAAAAGATTTACCAAACGCTTCGATTGATTTTGTGCTCACTACATTGTTCTTTCCGAGAAAATAATATTTTGGAGTTATAGATAGGAATCAAAAGTTTATCAACAATAAGGTTATCGGTGTGCCCTTAAAACAAACCTTCAACAAGTTTTGATAAATGAGAAGCTCAAATGCTATAATGAACCCAGGAACCATTTTCGCTCTTTTGTTGTTGTGTAGGTATGCATGCAACTACGTTTGTCACCTAGCTCGAAAATGAGCAAACCATCACGAATCTTGATATGCTGCCTGAACTTAGGTTACAATACCGTGACAATTCCAATGCCGAATTTAATCGGTACGATATCCTGTATTACATAGCTAAACCTTGATCTTCGAAGTCGGCAGTCCCGATTCATCCCGCACATAATATGTGCATAAATATATGTAAACTCGCGAAACTCTGTTAAGGCAAATTATCAAACACAAAAAGGAACAGAAATTATTGCCATAGAAGACAGATTAAACACTTAACAAACCTTTATAATTAAAAGAAATGTGCCTACCTAATTTTGTTATGCACAAGTAGTCTTCTAATTAGGCCCATACAAAAGGACATGGTAGGCCAAAACAGAGGTAGATCTCAGTGAATAATTTTCCTTAATATGCAGAACCAATTATATAACAGTAACAGAGGTCTCACCTCGTACCTCGGCTCAGATCGAATCGGATATTTCGTGTTTATCATCCTTAAGAGGAAGAGATGAGACAATAGGTCGCAGGACAGACCGGCGCATTCCAGCATTCGAGAACAGATCGTACAGGTTCTCCTGTACGGTATGTTTATCTGCACAGCACCTAGCCGCTTAATGCGACTTTATCTGTGCAGTATAGAAGGTGTTCATATTTGTTCAAGCTTTTGTGTCTGTGGGCATGGTTTCTTCCTGCATATCTAAGTTTGGATGCAGGAAGGGGGCAGGGGTAGGTGTTGGGGTGAATAAGTATTAGAAGATGGGAGAGGCATTACCGTTACCCAAGGGCATCCTTAGGCAGGCGGTAACTTTGCCTTCTACGGGTTGCTCTGTGTTCGTATTGACCTAGTGCTCGTACCAGTTGGTTGGTGTGGGAACTCAGTTTGCTGTGCATGGTTCGGGATTGCTCCCTCACCAAGTCCATGATGTAGGGGAGTCCGGAGTGGCTATGGAGGATGTAAGACGGGAATCTACGCCCGGTATCATATATTGTTCTTAACGCCCTGTTCTGCACAGTCTGCAGTTGCGTATGGTGGAGGGTGCCGCCGATCCCCAGGCTTCGCAGCCATACAAGATCACTGCTGGGATGATTGCCCGGTAAATGCATAGTTTAAGGTATGTGGGCATGGTGGAACGGAGGATAGGGTAGAGCTGTCTGAGTGCAGCGTGGCCGAGTCCGGCCTTTGCGCGGACGTGTGGAGCCTATGTTAGTCCGCGGTCGAGGAGAACGCCTAAGTATTTGGCGGAGGTTACCAATGGGGTATTTCTCCACCTGAGCCGAAGAGACCATTCCGGCCGCCATTGGCGAACTTTACCAAGGAGGAGTGCGGAGCTTTTCGCCGCACTAATAGCCATTCTCCACTTCTCACTCCAGCGGCCAACGGCATTCAGTTGTTGAAGGGGTGGGAGGCAATATCGCACATTCCTGTTCTGTACCATGATGAGGACATCGTCCGCATACTGGCATGTCACAGTATGATGTTCCGTGGGGAAGTCGGACACATGTATGCGGGGAGAGTACACTGCCCTCTGGGACTCCTGCCGCTATACTTAAGTGCTGACAGCCTTCCACTCTCACTCTGAAAGGCAGGGTCACACTTGGACGCGCAGAAGCGAAGCGCGGCGCGCCGAAAAATATATTTTCCATGTTAATAAATGGAACGGCTCTCACCTAACCGCGGCGCGACGCGTAGAATTTCATCTTTCCACTGGCTTCCACTCGCAGAGAAAACTACTTCTTCCGCGGGTGTGGTTTCACAATCGGTATCAATCGTGTCTCTGTCGGGAGTCTTCGTGCTAATCAAGGTCATCTCTAATGCTGTGTGGCTGTGACATTTGTATTCAGTAGCAGTAAATCATTCATTGCGCTTGATATATCTGCAGCAATAGATGAGGAAAACTTATCACTTTGGTTCAACAACAGATATACCTTTTTGTTCGATAAATGCCACAAATTATACAGTAATAACAATGCCTGGGATAAGCTTGGGAAGAAATACCTGCGGAAATTGGAAATATTCTAAGAAAATTAATATAAACGCTATAATTTAATAAAGAGCTGCATGGAATTACTACATATTTGATGTTATATTGCACGTTCTTATTAAATAGTAATACAAGAAAAACTATAATCATACCAAAACAAGCTTCGTAAGGGCTTGTGCAGTGTCTTGGTCATACACTCACACGTGTGAAAATTATTATACTCAAATTCATTTCTTATGGTAAAATGGATGCGAGATCTGAACTTGAAAATAGTTTACAACTCTCTAAGGTAAAATAAAACACTTTCTGTGAGTATGCATTCACTGTTGCTCACTGTAAATATTTATTTCCCTCCATTAACAACTCCGAGCGGTAGTTTTTGTTACGGATAGCTTTTCCTAGGCTTAAAGCCCTATAAAAAAATGGATTCCCATGATGAACAAATATATTTAATTTAATTTCCATATATGGTGTGGTCTGGATTATTTACAGATAATACTGAGTTGATGCATGACTGACAATGGTCATCAAAAGTATACTTTATGAGCCTGTTTTACAGAGAGAGGAAATTAGTGTCTATATTTCCTGATGCCTAGGACTACAAGTCAAAATTTGAGTCTGTAGCGTTACTTTATTTTTTAATATAGACAACAACCTCTGAATCGTCGGAAATGCTGTAAGCTTTTTATTATAGTAACCACCAATGTTTACAACATAATCCTCGATCAATATGTAATATTACATAAATAAAACCTTACTTTGAGTCTAATAATTTTTACACCTCTGTAATTCTAAATCACTTTATAATGAATGAACAAACCGTTTAAAAAGTATCTAAGTATGTTTATTTAATTGGGCATCCACTTAAAAAATAGGAATAGCTAATTTATCTACTATGGTTTAAAATAGCGTTATTGTTTCAAATCATCATGATATATTAAATGCCAAATAATAATAATAATAATAATAATAATAATAATAATAATAATAATAATAATAATAATAATAATAATAATAATAATAATAATAATAATAATAATAATAATAATAATAATAATTAATAATAATAATAATTAGTGGTGGTAGTGGGGGTGGTACAAAATATCTTGTGAGGGAAACAATAGTTAACCTTTCTAACAATACGAGTGATACACGCATACTTGAATTTGGAAAATGGCCATGTAAAATAGTAGTTTAACATAAAATGTATTGTATTGTAATGCAGTAAGATGAAATATCTGCTGAAACTTCGTTACGCTCATTCTAAAGTACACTTTCAATTTTTTTTATTTTGTTGTTTCAACAACGCTGTCAATTGCCAGGATCACATCAGCGTCACCGGTGTGCTGGAACTTGGTCCCGCAGGAGTTCTTTTACATGCCAGTAAATCTACTGACATGGAGCTGTCGTTTTTAAGCATCGGTCTGGGCCGGATTTGAACCCGCGACCTTGGGATCAGTACACTTTGAACTTATCTTCACGCAACAGACAATCAGACAAACAATCTAAAAAAAACGTGCTTTATATTCCTGGATAAGTTTATATCATGCACCAAGAATCTTCTGTTTTACCTAAGCTCCTCTTTTTCTGCTTCTTCGCAAATTAGGGCTAGTACAGCCAAGTGACCCATTGTGCTGACCGACAATGATTGGCCTTGGCACATCAACTCTCCGGCGCGCCTTGCTTCCGATAGGTGTGAGCGAGCTGGTTCTGTTCGGCGCGCCGCGCTTCGCTTCTGCGCGTCCAAGTGTGAGCCTGCCTGTTTGCCTGCTTTAGTTTGTACAGTAGGCCTTGGTGTCAGTTTGTGGCGAAGGCCTTTTCCACGTCCAGCAGCACCGCTATGGTCTTAAAGTTTTCCTGGAACCCCAGGGCAACCTTCTCGACCACACGCAGTAACTGCATGGTCGTGGAGTGACCCCGAAGGTGGTCCGGTAGGAGTTGCCTTTCCTGAAAAAGAGGCGTTAGGCGGGTGAGGAGCAACCGGCGGTCACAGATGCCCAACCTTAACGAGTAGGTCACATCGGCGGGCTGCTCAAGGAGGGCTTCCCTCTGGCCAATCGGGGAGAACTCGGCCCACCAGAATAGGCTTGAGATAAGGCTACACCTGGCAGGGCCGAGCAAACATTCACGCCATCTGCGCGACACCGACCGACACCCCTGAAACATCTAAGTGGAAGCGAAATGATAGGAAATGGGGGGGGGGGGGGGGGGGATATTCGTGGTAGAAGAGAAACTATTTAGCATGGTCAACCTGAAAAATTACGAAAATCCATGGTTGGAGTGGCAGACTCCAGGACCTTGCACGTTACCATCTCGCTCGGTATACACAACCGAGCTTCATGTACTTGCAATAAATCATTTTATGCAATGCACTAGTTCTACAAAGCATTGCATTTAACCCATATCAAAAAAGACAAACGGTATCTAAATTCGATAATTACCGAAACTATAACGCAATTTATCCGAACTTTACCTTTTATATTGGTTTTCTATATAAAATAATTTAATTGTGTTTCCACTCCTAAAATAATTTCTGACAAAATATGAAATTTAATATTGCTGCATTCAAATGGGTACTGAAATCTGATGCGCTTAAAGGATTCGCTATAACATGCAAAAGGGGACTAGGTTCGAGCTGAATTCTAAATCCGAACCTCGTAAGAGAAGTAAATCAAGTCAATTTTCCGTACGAATATTGGCATGGTTCATACTAGAAATAATATAGCCATTGGCATTTAAAAAAAAAGGTAGCTTATTTCTCTCCGTGGATAAACGCCAGTGGAACTTCCAATTCAGGTTACAAGTTGCTTAGTTCAGATTGCTATAATTAAGGTATTCGAGCGTAAAACCCCTGGGATAGCGCTAAACCCAAATTTATCTAAATGCACGCTATGGTGACTTGTTATGTTTCTGTATCATTTGTTTACAAACCAGAACATTTATTTATTCAAATATTTATACAAAATGACAACTAAGAGAATTTTATTTTATTAGGTATATACATAAGATACAATTATGTGTAGGAAGTACATATTAACTATTTCTATGCATTTTCTGCTTTCAAGTGAAACGTAATGAAACAATCAAACCCCTAATAAAATTCTTGTTCTGCTGTACATAATTTAATCATTTTGCAATCTAAGTAATCCCGAAATGACCCCTAAGCGACTTGAACGAGTACCACATTCCATTCTCACTCATTTAGTGTCACTCTTTACGCAAGCCTATTTACTGAACCTCAAAACAACAGACGTGAAGCCATTTCTGCTGGATGTAAAACTTTACACGTGTAAAGTACATTGTACCGGAAATGCGTTGTGCGCGTGGGGAAGTGGGAATGTCTTCACTTCCCTCACAGCATTCCTGAGGCAGCAACCACGATGCATCATGAAAGATGCATGAACAAGCTGCAGAGGGAACCGCCTGTCTTTTCTGCGCCTGCGCCTCCCGCTTTATTTAATTACGGAAGTAAGCTTGCCAGTACGCATACAAATGTCGCTGCAGAGGCAATTCGGTGTCTCCGTGAAGGGTCTTAGAAACTACCTTCTCTTTGTAAAACTTCTTTTGTAGCCACTTCTAAGTTAGAAAATTAAATTGTGAAGATTTTGCAGGCATCGCGTTACTCGTATCACTGAGGAAGGTAGCAAGACGGGACACTGGCCACTGACCCTCTTCAATACAGAAAGTGATACTTCGTCATCAACCGCGGTAAGCCACTGTTACGCATGCGCCACATTTCTGAGACCTTTGATACAACAATCATCATCTAAATGTACTTTGAATATGTATTAGGATCACGGATACACTTGCGTAATGCATATATTTTTATTCAGTCCACTTATCTCTAAAATGGTATATTTATAAGACAATGTATAGCTGCAATGTAATCTCTATATTGTGCATGTTTGTTACATTTTCGGTATTAGTGCGTAATTTCGTCTGCATCGCTAATTCTACGAGCGGTCCATAATATTGGTGCAAAGTGTGCACATTGTGGTGGAGAGTTGCACCATGCAATCTCTCTTGTTTCACTTTTCTGTCCTGAAGAGGGTCACGTTACAATTCTACAGCCTGATGCCGGGTTATCAGGAACTGCCTGCTTTAACAGAGCTAGAATGCGATTTCCCCTTACCTACTACAAGCGGTGTTAACCTATCCACCACCTGGAAAGCGACGCGATGGGAAATCTACCAAACATCACACGCTTAATAAGCAACAATTGTCCCTAACGATGTCATTCTGCCTAATTTCAATTAGGTATTTTGTGTTGTGTATACATAAAGACAATTGTTTTTACCCTTTCCAATAGATAATTTATCATTTTTCTACCGTAACACATATTTCGTATAGAAATCATTGGATAAGTTTCCTACAGTAGTATTCCTGGAACGTAAATGAAGTTTTGTTACTTACGTAGTTCTAAAACTGCACGGCAAGCAGCTTTTTTTTACTTTTTTCCTACCAAAAAAAAAAAAAAAAAAAACTCCGCTCAGTATAAGAGCAACGACCCATCTGAACGGAGAAATGTCTGTTTTTCAGAAAACGTTCAAATTTTGAAGACCGGGAAAACGGTGATGCAGCTTGTAAATTAGTCCAACATGCCAACACCTGTCCAATGCAACTTCTACGTCTAAGAACAGTGCCAACATTGAAGCCCCATTATAAAGTGTTCGGCAATGGCATCTGTTCGTAACTGCAGCTCTGTCGAGTGTCCTTTTCGAAAGCCAAAGTCTGATTTTGAAAGTTAAGCGATTTCCGAAATTTGTTTCTGCGCTCGAAATAGAATTAGTTTACCAAACAATTTCCCTTGGTGGACAGGAGACGATCATTCTGAGGTTGCCTGGTGGCCTTCCCTTACTTCAGAAGCAAGGAACCAGGGCTTTTTTCGGAAGACGCTTGAGATCCTCAGTCACCCTACCTGGACCGGCGACCCTTCCTTCCCCCCCCCCCCCCCGCCCCCCGTAGTGTTTAACGCCCGCTTTTACTACTTACGGCACCGCAGGCGGTGGCACTGATGATACACGGAATGAAGATGGAGAACCGGTGGAATGAGATGGCGGGCGAAACCGGAGGAAACTCGCCCCAGCACCGCTTGGTCCACCACAAATCCTACATGCGGTGGCCTGTGATCGAACCCGGGCCGCTTGGTGACAAGCGAATGAATGGTCTATCTAACCACTCGGCTACGGCGCGGTAAAAGCTGCAGCTCTTTTATGTCGCCCAAGTTAGGACACATTCCTAAACTTCCGCTCTTTGGCAGGGTTTGCTGTTGGGTTTTCCGTAAACGTGTCGTGTAGTAGGCAGTCGGAGAACACGTCGGCTTTCTCCGTGGGGAAGAAGTGCAGACTACGTGTAGTATGAAGCGCCTCCGTGACGGTTTTGACGCTACCAGAAGCTTTGAGTGCCCTTAACGGTTTCCACATAGAATGGTCGAATGTGTGATATATGTAGGTTGCGCCTTAGTTCTTCTTCAGCGAAAATCCAGTGAGCTAGCCTACGCTTAATAAACAGGTCAGCAAATAGTTTATATTACGTAACAAACAGTTCAGCTTCCCTATGTTATGTTTCCAAGAAAACAAAAGTGCAGTTGACTGCAAAGTTTTGTGTAGTACGGGTTCAAGTCATTGTCAGTGTTTTAACGAGGGGTAATGAAAATGACAATTCAGACGAAGCACACGAGGGGAGAAATGTCGGGAATAGAAGAAATACAAACAAACAGTCACAGAGACTGATAGAGTAGTACATATGGCTGACATCACTGGAAGTGTTATAATTTGCTTTGTAGTTGCTGTACTTCTCGAGCGCAGAAACATGAGAACAAGACACAGAGCATCTGGTTGTCGTTTCTGCTTCTGTATGCCAGTATTCCCGTAAAGGTAAGTAACTCGCATCTAACCTCTCGTTTAAAAATTTCAATCGTCATGAACTATACCGAACATTGTTTTCTCCCACAACGCAATTTTGTTTGTTCTAACTACTACGGAGCCACTGCACCGCTATTTTGTATTCGGGCTCACGTGTTTGCCTCCAAAGGTTCGTCGGGAGACTCCGGCGAGCAATGAGCCGCTCCACTGGGTGCACTTCTGGTATATGCGATACCCTCTAAGCAACGAGGCGGTCAAGTTTTCGATGACAGCGTCAATCAGTGCAACTCTGTCGAATGACAGCCTAGACCTCGGCATCCTGTTCATTTCCAGCGTGGACCTAACTCCAGTCTGTCGAATCCAGTTACCTGAGTCACAGAATAAAGCAGTGAGCAAATTCATGACGGCTTCCAATTTGTCCAGGTTTGTGTGCAACTTTTACAAGGTAGCCAGGAAAGGTTGGCAATTTTTGCCGACAAATTTAATTGAGGTTCAAAATTTCTTTTAGTCCTCCCATGTCACCATAGTGTCACTGGGAGGGGGGAGCTGTTGGATGACTTTGTAGTCCCTCCTGGCGTAAAGCAGGATTAAGAGATGGGGTTCGGCGTCACTGCTGAAGCCCCTGGGAGTGCCAGAGTGGTTCCATTTGCCAGTTAGCGGCGGCGTGTTTCATTTTGAAAAGCCCCAATAACAAGAACGATGTGCCTCGGTACAGTTACCGCAAATGTGTGGATGTTCTCATTGTCCTTAGGCGCTGAGTCTTGCTGCAGAGGACGCACCGTGGTGTCATGTTGCAGAAGCGGCACGTATGACCCAACCTTCAGAGTTAAAGCACTGCGTGCTATTTTCATTGGTTGTTTGTACCTCCACAGTCACCATCTTGTGGCACACTGCTGTTACCATGGGTGACGCGAAAGGGGGGAGGGGGCTGAGGGGGCCGCGGCCCTCTCTTGGAAATTAATGAATTTAATGTGCAGTCAATTACTGGATATTAGACTATTGTTTCAATTTTGATGTAAAGAACAAATTTTATTTAGCTCAAATTAATACGGTTATCCGCAGCAAATACTATAAATTTTGACAATAGAATATTGAATTAAAATTGTTTGATTGCAAACTTCCAACATGTGGCCCTCCCCTGAAAAAAAATCTGCCGTCGCCCATGGCTGTTACCTTTATGAATTCCTGGTTAGCGGTGGTCCCATGGAGAGCCACTTGAAAGTTTGGCAGGTACCTATCTCTGGAGTACACTTCCCCAAAGATCCAACCTCACATAGTTATGTAAAATAACGTGCATGTTATTTATCGCTTAAACCTCAATATATATATATATATATATATATATATATATATATATATATATATATATATATATATATATATATATATATATATATATATATATATATATATATATATATATATATGCAATAATTTGCAAAAGAAAACATTTTTCTCCTTTCTATATAGCGTTCCACTCTTAGAAGACAGTATGGAGTTAAATGGGACATCTCTGTCTCTATCTAGCGCATACAAGTTGCCATTAGCCGCGTCCTTTTCTACCCTTGCGCTCTTGCCAGATTACTAATAGCATGGTATAAATATTCATTTGTTATAAATTTCAGGTTTGAACACATTATCCTATGCAGAATTTTTTTCTCTATCAGGTTATATCCTTTTCAGAGTCATTATACATTTCTATAGGCCCAAATTTCTTCAGAAAACGTTTTTTTTTTTTCAATAGAAGTCCGATATTTGCTGTTTCTACACTCATCACGCGCTAACTAACAAACTAACTGCTAGAATGCATCTATATTTTTTATTTAGGCAGAGTAGACCATAGTGCTACTACCTGCCTACTTTGAATTCTCTATGTTTACCCAGTTAAGTGTTATAATTTTTTAAATTAAATGTTTTCGGAAAATTTTATATCTGTGCACTGCAAAAGTTACGCAGTGTGAAACTTTTTTGTTATTGAGTTTACATCAGGGAACCAGCGAGAGCAAATGTTGAGGAAGGTTGGAGAAAGTTTTTAAAATAAACCAAAAGGCAGTAACCTCTTTCTTTTATCCAGTAAGGCAAACAAAAGGTATTCATCTATTCAGCGCCAGGCCTGACACAGAAGATAGTATAAGGAGCAGCACTAACATTAGTTCGAAAGAAGCCGTGTGTGTAACTGTGAGCTGTTATTGCGTTATTTGTTTAATATTTTTGTAAATATTTGTAGTTATGGAGGGGGAAGCTAGGAAGAGACGATATGTTGGTAAATTAAGAAGTAAGGAACGCCAAATAATTATGAATGTGTTAGATTATTTTTGAAGTAAAATGCGTGTAAGGCAGTAAAAGAAACAGCTAAGGCTATTGAGTGTTCAGAAGCAGTAGTGTATAGGATTAAAAAGGAAGTAATGAAAGGACCTCTAAGAACGCCATCGAAAAAGAAAGCAAAAAGGGTGGGACTTCACAAAACGCTAGGTTAACGCAATATGATTGAATAGTGCAAGGTGGATTGCGGCGAATTGTTCATTCTTTACGGTTTGCAAATATTCCACCCACGCTGAATATAATTTTGTCACGGGTCAACAGTGATGAGACACAACCAAATTTCTCAAGGGCCACTCTTAGTCGGTTCTTACATGATTTGGGGTCCGAATATGAAAGAAGGGGTAAGAAGTGCATATTAATAGAAAGAGACGATACCATCAGATGGCGACATATCTAAAATACGTAAAAAGGTTTAGGGACCAGGGGAAATCAATTGTTTATACAGACGAGTCATTTCTAAATTTAGGTCATACAGTAACAAAGGCATGGAGGGATACCAAAGTTAAAAGTGCCATCTCGTCAAGCAGCAACTGAAGTACTAAGTACAGGACTCTGGTCACCTCGGGGTCGTGCGCGGAGAAAGATTCGCAACTAGTACATGTTGCAACACTGCGCTCCATTTAACGTGTACTGTCTTCTAAGGGTGAAACGCGCTTTAGTTATAAACCTTTTCATTAAACCCGCATGATAAAACAAGGAAAACAGACATACTGGGAGTAAACGTGCCCAAACATTGTTTTTGTGTATTGTAAAATGTCACGTACAGCTGCTGGAATCCGATGCGGGTTGTTTAGCCTGGCGATCACACTAACTTCAACCACATCACGGAAATAAAACATGCTCTTTCCAGTGTTAGAACTGTGCCATTGTAGCAAATATGGTTCTTTTATGCGTTTCAATATTGCCTCTATTTATAGTATAACAATCATTTCAAATAATCCCAAGTAGTTTAAAATATAGTGAAAGCTTGTATTAGCAGACCAAATACCGAGCGAGACGGCCCAGGCGGTAACGTCTGTGGCTCGGATTTAAGAGGCCGCGGGTTGGATTGCCGCGGCCGACCTTCCTGACCTTGGATTTTTTCGGGGCATTTACCTAGTCACTTAGGCGAATGCTGGGAAGGATATTTACCTTATGTTCCCCGAATCATACCCTTTCATTTCATTCTCTCTCTATCCGTTCTTTCCAGGTTGTAAGGGTCAGCGGGGTCACCGGTAGGATTCGCTGCGTGGAAGCTTTCGCTCTGGAAATACCGTGTGCGGCGAGGGGAGGCGCTGTGGTCGGCCAGCCACGCAACAAAGGGACTGATTGATCAGCCAAGCCTGGCTGGTGGTGCGCTCTCTGTGGAGACCTGAAAGCCGTCGGGCTGAAGACCGCCTGCACCTATTAGGGACCCACTGTAGTAGTTCTATCTGTGATGCGTTCTGGCCGCCTGTAGGGTACTTTCATATCATTCTTCCTCCCGGGGCCTGACGCACAATAAGCCATCGGCTGACGTGCCGGACAAAACAAGACGGGACCCGATAGGACAAGACGGGACCCCATAGGACAGGACAAGACGGGACCCGATAGGACAAGACGGGACCCCATAGGACAGGACAAGACGGGACCCGATAGGACAAGACGGGACCCGATAGGACAAGACGGGACCCGACAGGACAGGACAGGACAGGACAGGACAACACGGGGCCCGATAGGACAGGACAGGACAGGACAAGACGAGACACAAGACGAGACACGAGACACGAGACACGAGAGACGAGACGAGACGAGACAAGACAATACAGGGCAATACAGGACAAGACAAGACGTACTAAATCCGAGACATCAGTACATCTTATTTTTGCGGTTATACCTGCTCAGGTGTAACACTTTCCTACGTCTACCACGGGGAAAGTATTAAATTAGCTGTGAGATAATTCATTAGAGTTGTGCCCCTCTATGCCTAGAGCTCTCACGGAACCCATATGGCTACTTATATGATGTGCACGTGCAAAGCTATCGCATTTACTGAATTACTCAACAATCTATATGTATAACTGAATTAAGATTAAGTACAGTTAATTTTTCACGACTGCATGCGTGACTCAGCTGCCATCGCGTGGCACTCAATTGTGACGACCTTGCACGCTATATGCTGAGTCTTATCGTGGCGCGCGATTAAATACAATACACGCCACACGTCTTTTATTTCCACTTTCACGGAAAGCGAACAGAAATTTGTCAATATCAGCAGAGACAGCAAGCTTGTGGGCAACTTACAAGTGACAATTAACACGTATAAAGTAAACACGGATATTTTGAGCAATTTCACGTGTGACTGACATTTACACTACATTTTCATCTTAAAATGTCTCTCTAATGGTCAATATAGGTGTAAAAATGTTATTTTAACGACATACGATGACAGAGAATACATTGGCGGTTGTGATAGGAAATATAAAAACCTTAAAAAAGTGAAAAAATTATTTAATAATGAGCGCTAAACTTTTCGTGACTAACTGACATTTTTGTCAACTGCAGGTCCAACTTCAAACGTTTGTCCTCCGTTTTCTCTGAAAGTTTTCCTATTTGATTTGTTCTGAAAAATCACTTGAGAGAGGAAGTTATAAGCTTTCAAATAACCTGAAAAAAAGTGTGGCATGTTATTCTCATCTGGAGATATTTATTCAAAAGGTCAGCGTGACTAACTGACATGAGTTAGTAACTAACTGACATTTGCGAAAATTGTAATACTTTGTCTTTGTTTTACATGGTATAACATATGGTAAATCATAGTGATACGTATTATACGTTACATACATGTAATACATACAGGTGTGTAATTGTATTTATCATTTTGAGAAGATTCATATCCTTTGGAGAAGCATTACTGTCATGCAACATAAACAGAATAAACATGTTGACAGCTCTCATTTCTTATTACAGTTATGTCGTTGCAAGTATAAAAAGCTGACTCAAAACCATAACAAAGACGACACGTGAGAGCACACAGCACATACCTGTAACGCACTCTGGATTGGACACCTTATCGTGCAGGAACGCTAAATGCAGTAGCCTCGTAGTACACGCGCATATCACTACACTGTTTTTATCTCCGAAAGTTGTGCATCATTCTGACACTTTCCGCACATGAAAGAAAAGCATATTCCACAACATTTAAAGCTAATACTTTCACCTGATGAACCCGCTGAGTGGACGGCACAGGTGAAATACGTTCAAATCTTTTGTCGAGAAATTCTTTTGCTTCTTCAATTTCAGGCAGAGAAACTTCAAGAACACATATTTTGGTTTTCTTTCTAACAGTATTAACAAATTCTTCAGCACTCTGAATCCTGCTTCCTGCTTTCGCAGCTGTCCATGCCATCCTCTTCACTTGTCCTCCAATCGCATCTACTGCCCCCTTTCCGTGATAGGATTCGAAGAAGTGCCATTCACTTTGGATTCCAAATACTTCGAAAAGATATGTCACATGGCTCAATGTGTATTTCTGCTTAAAATGACAAGCAGCTCCATCAGAAAACACTTTTACAAGTTCAAGATTCGGAACAGTATCCAATATTTCCGAAAATATATTCCTTAAGCAAATATCAACTGCATATTTGTCATGCGATACATAATCAGACACCAAAGCAAAAGATTGTTTCTGAATTTCACCAATATCTTCTTTCCTATACCAGGCAACAGCAGAAAATAGAGATCTGTGTATTGTTCCAGTGGGCAGCTTGAATTTAATTTTGCCCCTTGCATGTGTAGTTCTCAAAGAAGTCGATCTGTATCACAGCTTCACTAATTGCAACATTTTCCCGAGCCTTCTTAAAGGCCTCGGATTGCTGTCTTTTTACATAAACGTGATTAAGGAAACATGGCAGGCAATTGCTCAGTTCTTCAATGCAGTCTTTTACAGACCCATTTTTAACTTCTATTTCCATTCTTTCATTATGTGAACTCCACAGCTTCCATTCGCATGTAGAATTAGCAAGTTTATCCGAAATGTCTGCTCCACTCAATCCCGGGCAGTTGGAGCATCCTCCCTGCACACATTCACTCGATTTTTGATCACAAACCACTTGTGCTATGAACTTACGAAATTCAGTCTCAGTGAGTATATGAGTTTTACACAATGCTTTGAGAAGAAACTTCGTATTTTCATGTATAATGCATGTGCACACATTATGTGGGATCTGACTTTGAAGACGCACGTGAGCAGGGCGTAATTCAGCGAATTCTGTCAACCCCATGGACATTTCTACTCGGTCTTGTAGAAAGAGCGCATGTGCTTCTTTTAATGTTACCACTAGATACCTAATGCGAACTTCTTTTGTTTCTCCCTGACTATGGATTTCAATAAAATCATCTCTTCCAGGAGCTTGGTAAGATATTGAATCATACTGACAGAACTTCATGATTGCACTTTTAAGTTCCTCTGATAGTTGTTTTCCTGACACCGGGACAGAATGCTTTGGTTTTACAACAGGTAATCCCTCTTCAACTGCTAATTTACGAATAATTTGTTTTCTTTTACGTGGAGATTGCGGCAATGCTTCCTCAACACGTTTTCTGCACTTTCCGAAATACCGTTTGCTTTTGAAAGCGGTTGATGTTGATGGAGTATCATTATCAATCCCTTCTTGGTCTCTTATCTTCTGTCTTGCCCACTGTGCTTGCTTATATCTCCTACATTCAGCTTTGAGGTGTTCTCTTCCTTGTTTTGTTTGTTTCAGTATTGCTCTTCCTTTCCTCATAGTCACTTCTATTTTTTCCTTCCATTGTGCATAACTGCCTTGCTCCTTCAGACGTTGTTTGTATTCACGTTGTCTTTGGGCTGGTGTTTTAGCCATTGAGTCAGAAACAGACTGATACGTCTATCCTGACTGAAGTCTCAGAAGCACTGTATGCGTATGCGACCACAGGGCGCCAGCACTAATTGTCCGTTAGTCACGTGTTTTGTGGCAAAACTGATGACTATAGAGGAAAACTTTCTGATACTCTTATCTGTTATATTGTAATGACGCAGAATCAAAAACGATATTTATTTCAGTCTATTGCTTTTCCCTCCAGAAGACTTTATCCTTATTTACCGTGACTAACTGACATTGACACACGGTAATAATTAAAGAGGCTCTAAGGATTATTTATAAATGTCGAAAATTATTAGCCATATACACGTTTCGAAGACGAAGAGTCATTGTGTGATGTACAGAACAAAAAAATTAAAACAGTTGTACATAGCTCCTGAAATATTGACATGAAAATCACCGTTATTCGCGCTTATTTTTAGTGCTTTGGAAATATATGGGTAAGAAGTGAAATTTTAACCCATATTCACGTTAAAAACATTTATTTTTCACTTCATAAGATACTTTGGAGTATCTAGCATCATCTTTCCTCAGTAAAAAAAGTGAAACATTAATTTCAAATTTTAACACTCGGTATGACATGTTCGCGGAATTGCTCTTATGTAAATAGCACAATCTAAAACCGCATTACTTTCCAAACTAGAAGTCAACAAGGTCGTTAATGTGCTCGTAGCATTACATTTCAGATGCGTTAGCAACATTCTGTCTCTTGTTACCCGTATTTATTGGTTATTTTAGGAAACAACCCCCCCATAAATAGTACTCCCCATCTTAAGTCTTCTCAATAAACTACTGTGACGATTCGATTTTCTAAACTGTTACTTTGCTCAGTTTTAATTGTCTCTCGATAATCTAGATACACTTTCACCGAGTCTTCACTTCGCTCTCATTGTCACTTCACTTACCTCCGGGACGTAACGAAATACGCACGACGCAGTCTCTTCTTCCGGACGGTTACCTCGTTGGAGAGTCGAACACAAGACGTCTCGAAATCCTTGCAGTTAACAGCACTCATTGCAAGACGCTATGGTCTTAGCAACTAGCTCAGACTGCTCAGAGTACACTTTTTGTCGCATTAGAAACGCAGCCTTTTATCTCGCTCGCTGACTTGTTAACTACCTCTCTCGGCGACTGTTTGAACTTTTAGCATACACCTTGCTGTTGACATATTTCAATTAAAATATGGCTGCTTTGTTAGACGTATTGGTGTGTTAGTTTTGATAAACGCAGGTTTTTTGCCATCTGAGGCTGCTCATAGACGTGACATAAAATAATGAAATGGAAGGCGTTGGACTCAGCAATATAGCAAACAGGGGCAAGTAGAAAAACAATATGGCACAGTCTGTAAAAGACTTTCTACTCGGGAGCCAGAGGACGTCTTCAGGCAGCTCAATGGAAGGTGTCTTGTCACATTCCTAGTTCCCTACAGACCACAGGAAGAGCTATAGAGTTGTCTAGGGAACTACACAGCTGTTCAAAAAGCGGTCCTGACTGAGGAACACGCCTTCAACACTAGACACAGACTGGCGGACGAAGCTGTAGTGTCGACATCGTAATAAGTGGCTACTCATGTTCGCAGTGGTCGCGAAAGCGTCTCATGTGGACCTATCATGACATTCTGCAGTTCATTTTAGCCCCATCTGTCTGAGATAGATATTCCTGTTCCTGCAGGACAACTATAGCGGCCATATATCAAGGATAGTTCAGCGTTGATTTGATGGGCAAGATACCTTCTCATCGATACCTCACCTTTCGAAGTCACCTTATCTAAGCCCAATAGGGAACGTATGGGTAGAAATTAAGACGATTCTTCGAAATTACCGTCACCTGTCTACTAGGACGTCTGCCGAACTATGGAAGAGGGTCGATGACGCGTGGGATTCCCAAGCAGAAATATCACATTTTCATCGGCTCAAGCTCTGGCCGAGAAGAATTAACAGATTTTCGAGCATGAAGGATATTGGACTGGGTATCGAGTATTTTTATTTATTTTTATTTTGTCCAGTTTCTGCTTTGTTTGTTCAATATAAGTACATTTTTAATAGAGACCGAAATGTGTCTCTAGTGTAAACCATTACTTTTACGCCAAGGATGAAAGGTTTTAAGGCACAATAATAGGAATTTTAAAACTAGGATAGATTAAATTCCCGCTTTTATTTATTCATTCTTAATTTAGTTGTTAGTCAACCAAACCACGAAAACATTAAAATGAAAATAGTGTGCGAGATTCGAACCTGCGCAATACACTATGATCCAACTTTCAACGACTAGAACTGATGGGACACTTTGAGACAATGGTTTAATTCTGTTGTTTTCGATACGCTTTCGTAAAGGGAGAACAGTCCCCGACTATATTCCGTTTAATCTGTAAAAAAAAAAAAAAAAAAAAAACAGCACTTATCTATTCGCATTTGCTGTTTTAATCGAGAAAGTATAAACGTTTGTGTTTTACTTGAGGAAGCGATTGTGTCGTTAAACATTGATTCATGTGAATACTATTCGCAATCACAAATTAGTACAATGCTTTAACGCAGGGCTGGGCAACCTATGCTCGGAGAGCGCAGATTGCTCACGACCTTGACTGATAACTAGGATGTTTAGCAGGTAAAAAATGGAAGTCGTTGAAGGTATCGCGCGAGTCATCCAGGCCTACTTTAACGCTTGTAGGAGCGTACCTGAGACTTTGCTTAACCTCGGAAACACGAAGCGATCTTGGTTTCTGACAAGCTCTCAAAACATTATTTGACCAACTGTATATATTATCACCATCATCTATAATTTAAATGCATCTAACTCGTTTACACATCAAAAGGCAAGTCATTTAATGGCGAGTTATCAGTTAATAAATCCACGTGCATAGTGCAAAATATACTTTCTTTGCAAGCTTGAATACAAAGAAATGGTGTACAAAAGGAGTGCATACATGCGTACTGAGCAAGTGATATGTTAAACCGGAGAGGAAAAATAATGGTGAAAACATGACTGTTTCAACAGCTAGTATCAGTGCGTGTATAAGGAAACGCCCTTATAAAGCCGCAAATGCAGCAAACATCAGACGCCTGTTTTCCAGCAGGCCGTAGTACCAGCCTGCATTTGAGAACCTTATTGGATATCGGAAAACTCCTGGGACGGAACATCTTCAAATAACTGCAGAATAGGGCAAAGCGGGAGAAAGAAACGCCAAGTTCTGTGAGGAATGCGAAGTTAACTCTCGCCCGAACCTAACATGACAGCTCCATGAATTATTGCGTGCAAATATAATAAAGGGACTTGAACGTCTTATCGCTCCAGATAAACAAAGGCAAAAAAACCTTGTTTTAACGAAATTCCATTGCTGGCGTTGAAAATTCATTACCCAATATTTTTCTTACACTGCATTCTCTTTATATCGTTTGTGTGGCCCTCAACATCTGCGAAAATCATCACAATGTTGTTCTCATTGTCTCTGCATGTCGAGTGGCCAGCGTTCTGATTTCTCAACCAAAAGTCACAAAGGCGATTCTCTGCTGGGGCTTGGGAATTTCTCTTTACCTATAATTAATCAGTCTAAATCAGCCATGTAATGAACCGACTTTGGCTCACTCTCCCTGCGCGTCACATAGACTTTGCTACCGACACATCCCTTCACTTGTCGTGAATGCCATCGTGCTCATGACAAACAGTGGTAGTTTGTAACGGAGTGATATCGCTGCATAGAAGTATTGTTAAAATATTTGTAAAGGCCGTTTAGTAATCCCACTATTTAAATTCGCTCGTAGAAATAAATATCGTCTTAGGGCATTTAGCGCCCTGATATTGGCAACGTTTGCAACCGCATACATTTGCGAACAACTTTTGTCTTGAATGAGGCAAAGAAAACGTAATAGAAATAGACTATCAATTCCCATCTCTCGGCACAGATAAGAATATAACAGATATAAGATTTCAAGCTTTCACGGCAATGATTATTAAGTAGGACTTCTCGGGTTACCAGCCATGTGATATCTATGACGCACGCGCGCGCGCACACACGCACGTGCACGAACAACACACACACACACACACACACACACACACACACACACACACACACACACACACACACACACGCACACTGACAAGCTGTCCCAAAAACCGAAAACGCTTAGTATATTGTGCGGGACGGCAAACTGACCGGTTTTCAAGTAGGAACCCCTGTCCTGAAATGCGGTTTCGGCGCTGCAAGTTCGAGAACAAACGGTTGTGCCAATTTGTTAATATTCGTTTTCGTATCTTAATACGGAAGGTATGCAACCCTTAAGCTATTTGTGTACTGGGATGAACGACCTGAGCGTAATAACATTCCTGCGCATGCGCTAAATTCCAGAGAGTTCTTGGTGCGCATCCTACTGCGTTACTTGTTTAGTTGCCAGTACGCTAACGTTTTAACAGCAGTGTGACAGGTACCAGTACACAACTGAGGAAATGACCGAAAAGAGCTCAGCACACTTTGATGTAAATGTGAGGAATCACTTCAACGTCGCATACCCAATTCGATGGATTGGTAGAGGTGGACCAGTTCTATGGCCAGTACGGTCGCTAGATCTGATATCTCTCGATTATTTTCTGTGGAGTTGTGAAGAGTATGATGTGTGGCACTCCTGTAACGTCAGCCAAGGACATTACATGAGTCCACGGAGTGACTGAAAATCTTCAAAGACAACCGCACATACTGGGTCATGTGCACCGCCAATATAGGCTCTGCAATGACGTAAGAGGTACATAGTTCCAAGCCCATTTGTAATGTAGACAGCTCGATGTTGGGTTTATTGACGAAATGTGAACGTACACCTCTCTCACACTTCGATGCGCTACAGTGTCCAAACTGTGCATTTCCGGACAGCGGTTCCTTCTTGAAAACCGATCAGTTTATCATCCTACACAACATACCAAGCGTTGCTGCTGTTTTCTAGGACACCTGTATTGTGTGTGTGTGTGTGTGCGCGCGCGCGCATATACATGTTAGGCACACACACACACACACACACACGCGCGCGCATGCTATATTTCAGAATTCAAGTCATTATAAAGGATTATAGAAGATTGCTGGAGGAACAATTAGGCACAGGACACTTAATATTCTAGAGGATTTTGTGCAATAAAACTAATTTGAGCCAGTACGCCACCGACACCACATCTAGGCGGCCCGGGTTCGATCCCAGGGATCCGCATGTGGTATTCGTGGTGGACGAAGCGGCGTCAGGGCGGGTTTTCTCCGGGTGCTCCGGTTTCCCCCGCCATCTCATTCCACCGGTGCTCCATCTTCATTCCATGTATCATCAGTGTCACCGCCTGCGGTGCCGTAGTAGTAAAAGCGGGCGTTAAACACTACAACAACAACCGACACCACCTCGATGGCATATGGAAGCATGTGTTACACTGTCATGTGTGGCTCACTGGTACCTCAGTTCTCATGCCAGTGACACCAGACTCCAAGTTTACGGTCTACCGAATGTTCTGCTTTTTTATTTATTTATTTTCATTCTTCAAACTGTTAGCGGCAAGGATATGGAATACTGCACTACTCCATACCGATACTATAATCAAGCAAATGAATTTTGAACATGAATATACAACATAAGATACTGTAATGTTCTAAACACACACATAAGTAATCAGAGGTAATATTACCATGATCTGGGATTAATACACCATGAATTGAAGAAATGCGCTGGAAAAGAAATAACCAGTATGCAAGGCAAATCATGGTCACATTCCTGTTTAAGTTTTATTTATTCACTTTCAGAAACCATAGAGAAACTTATGTCTGCTTCAGATATACGGAGCATTACCATTTCTGAACTGTGATTTTTGGAATATTTTTCTTTTGGGAAGCGCGAGAGATAGCACTCCTATACATCTGCAGAAAGTCAAATATTCCTGTGAAAGAGCTTTTTGCATGGATAGCTCACTGTCACTGCCTTGAGAACTCCCCACATTACCACTGAGCCCACATGTACTATTTTTCACAAAAGTAAATACCCACCTTCAGCTAAACCTGCGCGAAGGGTCACCTAATTCTCAGGCGTGCTTGCATAGATAGTATGAGAATTAAGTTAGTCATGTGCTTCCCTTGCTGTCCAAAGGACATGGCAGCCATGTCACCTCGCAACTCACCTCAGTTTTGAAAAGCAATATTTCAGCAATCCTTCATTAGCGGGCAAACGTTACAGATTCAGGTTCAGTGCACCTGCAGAAAATATTTTCTTATGGTGTTTCTATTAAGTTGTGGACTAGAACTAAAATTGTTCCAGTGTGCTAGACTTACAGGCGTGTGTTTAATCACTTAGTCCAACTTGGTGTAATCGCTATAGCGGAACTGGTTAAGCCGTGTTCGTTGTAATCAACAACACTAGATCGAATCCCATTTAACATTCTTTTTTTTTTTTTTATTTCCCTTTTCTTTTTTCTTTCTTAATGGCAACATCACTATTTATATAACGCGTGCAAAATATATAATATATTTCTGATACCGCTCCTCTAAGTATTTATATTCCGCATACCGTTTTAACTTTTCCCGCCGCCTTATCAATGCAGCAGTGAAATTGCAATTTCACAACTGAATGCTTCATTAGATATTGTGATTGCTGAAAATAAAGCAGGCAACTCGCCTACCTCAATTGTGAATCATTCCTCCCAAAATTACCATTTTGCTTTAAATATTCACATTCAGAAGCATCTATAAATATCGTAGACTATTACCATATTAAAATACATAAGCGTGTAAAGATGTAAAAAACAGTGTAAATTACAAGATTTGGATGCCAGTGAATAATGTAATTAATGATACGTTAAACAGAACAGAATGCAGCTGTAGATTACTTGAGGGTGAAGCAACCTTTGCACCCAGCAAAGTTGCAATGTCACTTATTTCCAAGCACTACACAACGTTGCCATGTCCCCATTAACTCAATTTCTAGCAGTGTGCCTTCATCTGATTCTGTATTCCTGATAAAGAGCTGTAGAAAATTAAACACGTTTGTTAATTTTGTATTTCAGAAAATAAACATGCGAAATGAGAGGATCAAACCCTCGGCAGCTAGCAGTTCTGAATTTCACAGTCGACGACGCAGTGCTCTTGGTCATTCTTCGCTTGGGTATTCGCGCTGTATCATATGATATTAAGCTTGCTGTCACTAACTTGGCAACTAATTTCACTACAAAGCGGAAAGTTCGCTAGCACCTTTAGAAATGGTTCTTTTTTTCCCCCTAGGCACTCGCTTACATTAATTTAGAGGTATAAGAAAAGAGAATACTTGTATAACAAGCACGAGTATCGCAGTGTACACTGGAGTTTCAGTTAATTGTTTTTATTAGTGACCGACAGATAAAGATAAAACGGTATAATCGTAATTGCACGTTCCCTTTGATAGAAGTATCATTAATTGAAAACAATATCAAACAGATTCACGCTCATACATGAGGACTGAACCTGAGTACGTGACGATTTACAGGCACCAATGATGTTATAAACTTAAGAAGATGTGATATATCTAGGAGTAATTTCCGGGCTGTTATGCAGTGGTCTGCTGGAGTTGAAGCACCCAGGCAAGATGTGATGTTATGTGATATTATCTGAAAGGTATTATAAGTAGGTAAGAAGACAGAAAACGAGCACAGGAGGCTAATAAAAATACATGGGAATAGATAGGGAATACAACTGGAGAGAATAGTGTTAGCAAGGGGCTAATGCGCAAAATGGCGTCCATGCCTAATACTATAGGGAATACTAGGGAAGCGATTGACGGGCAAGGTGTCGGAGTCTCATGAGCTAGGCTCTAGGAATAATTTCTATGGCGTATAAGGATGTATGCATGTTAGTTGTAGGCGTCATGTTGTTCAATGTAGCTAATGTTTAACATAAAAGCCTTTCATTGTTAGTTGTATCTATCCTAACCTATCCTATCCTAACCTAAGCATGCCAATCAAGCTTACCTAACCTAAGCATACTAACCAAGCCAACCTAAGCATACTAACCAAAATAACCTCACCAAGCTAACCTAACCTAAGCATACCAATCACGCTAACCTAACCAAGCTAACCTAACCTGAACAAACTAATTAAGCTAGCCTAAGCATACCAATCACGCTAACCTAACCAAGCTAACCTAACCTGAGCATACTAATCAAGCTATGCCTAAGCATACCACTCACGCTAACCTCACCAAGCTAAGCTAACCTAAGCATACTAATCAAGCTACCCTAAGCATACCAATCACGCTAACCTAACCAAGCTAACCTAACCTGAACAAACTAATTAAGCTAGCCTAAGCATACCAATCACGCTAACCTAACCAAACTAACCTAACCAAGCTAACCTAACCTGAGCATACTAATCAAGCTATGCCTAAGCATACCACTCACCCTAACCTGAGCATACTAATCAAGCTATGCCTAAGCATACCACTGACGCTAACCTAACCAAGCTAACCTAACCTAAGCATACTAATCAAGCTATGCCTAAGCATACCACTGACGCTAACCTAACCAAGCTAACCTAACCTAAGCATACTAATCAAGCTACCCTAAGCATACCAATCACGCTAACCTAACCAAGCTAACCTAACCTGAACAAACTAATTAAGCTAGCCTAAGCATACCAATCACGCTAACCTAACCAAACTAACCTAACCAAGCTAACCTAACCTGAGCATACTAATCAAGCTATGCCTAAGCATACCACTCACCCTAACCTGAGCATACTAATCAAGCTATGCCTAAGCATACCACTGACGCTAACCTAACCAAGCTAACCTAACCTAAGCATACTAATCAAGCTATGCCTAAGCATACCACTGACGCTAACCTAACCAAGCTAACCTAACCTAAGCATACTAATCAAGCTACCCTAAGCATACCAATCACGCTAACCTAACCAAGCTAACCTAACCTGAACAAACTAATTAAGCTAGCCTAAGCATACCAATCACGCTAACCTAACCAAACTAACCTAACCAAGCTAACCTAACCTGAGCATACTAATCAAGCTATGCCTAAGCATACCACTCACCCTAACCTGAGCATACTAATCAAGCTATGCCTAAGCATACCACTGACGCTAACCTAACCAAGCTAACCTAACCTGAGCATACTAATCAAGCTATGCCTAAGCATACCACTGACGCTAACCTAACCAAGCTAACCTAACCTAAGCATACTAATCAAGCTATGCCTAAGCATACCACTCAAGCTAACCTAACCTAAGCATACTAATCAAGCTATGCCTAAGCATACTAATCAAGGTATGCCTAAGCATACCACTCAAGCTAACCTAATCTAAGCATACTAATCAAGCTATGCCTAAGCATACCAATCACGCTAACCAAACCAAGCTAACCTAACCTGAACAAACTAATTAAGCTAGCCTAAGCATACTAATCACGCTAACCTAACCAAGCTAACCTAACCTAAGCATACTAATCAAGCTATGCCTAAGCATACCACTCAAGCTAACCTAACCAAGTTAGCCTAACCTAAGCATACTAATCAAGCTATGCCTCAGCATACCAATCACGCTAACCAAATGATATTAATCAAGCTATGCCTAAGCATACCACTCACGCTAACCTAACCAAGCTAACCTAACCTAAGCATACTAATCAAGCTATGCCTAAGCATACTAATCAAGCTATGCCTAAGCATACCAATCACGCTAACCTAGGCATACTAATAAAGCTATGCCTAAGCATACTAATCAAGCTATGCCTAAGCATACTAATCAAACTAGCCTAAGCATACCAATCACGCTAACCTAGGCATACTAATCAAGCTATGCCTAAGCATACTAATCAAGCTATGCCTAAGCATACCAATCACGCTAACCTAGGCATACTAATCAAGCTATGCCTAAGCATACCAATCACGCTAACCTAGGCATACTAATCACGCTAACCTAGGCATTCTAATCAAGCTATGCCTAGGCATACTAATCAAGCTATGCCTAAGCATACTAATCAAGCTATGCCTAAGCATACTAATCAAGCTATGCCTAAGCATACCAATCACGCTAACCTAGGCATACTAATCAAGCTATGCCTAGGCATACTAATCAAGCTATGCCTAAGCATACTAATCAAGCTATGCCTAAGCATACTAATCAAGCTATGCCTAAGCATACTAATCAAGCTATGCCTAAGCATACTAATCAAGCTATGCCTAAGCATACTAACCTAACCTAAGCATACTAATCAAGTTAGCCTAAGCATACCAATCACGCTAACCTAACCAAGCTAACCTAACCAAGCTAACCAAACCAAACTAACCTAACCTAAGCATACTAATCAAGCTAGCCTAAGCATACCAATCACGCTAACCAAGCATACCGATGCATGGTAACCATTTCAGCTTGAGAGCTAAATTATTCTTGAACCAATAAAGTTCAATCGGAATAAAACAATAATGTTCTGTTCTTCAATGACTGATAAAATGCTCATTTTTACCATGCGGGTTTGGTTTGAATCTCTAAGGGTCATTTACGTATCTTCCAAACTGTTATGGTAAAGACTAATACAAAACAAAAGCTTTGTAACATTGGAAATGATGCAAATATATGGTTACATATGATCAAATGCATACAGTATATGTTTGTTTATAATCATATAGATAACCCTCGCGCCAAATGAGCGCTCTAACCTTGGCTGTTTAGCTAGTTTACCTTAATAATTGGGGTATGCGTGCGTGTCTGTAGCTGCGTGGGTGTCCGTGTGGTTACGTGTGTGTGCGCTTGTGCACGTCTGTGCATGCCTGTGTCTGTGTGTGCGTATCCCTGTGCGAGTCATTTCTCAATTCAAAGGCGGTTTCGCTTGAAAGTATATAAAAACTATATGGATTCGTGTGAATAGATAAAGACCATCCATGTAATATAATTTATCTTGTTAAAACCTTAAAACTGGAGAAAATGCATGGTAACCATGAGCTGAGAAATAAAAACTAAACAATTTAATCTTCACTCACATATTTACTAATATATATATTCTAAATACAAACGTAATCTTGAATCACGTAGTCGCTTATTAGGTACGTACTGGTGGAATAAATAAGCATTGATCCATCTTGGACTTTCAATATGCTTTTATGCTTCCAATCGTGTAGATCAGCTATTAATAGCCTTGAGAAATCTGAGAAAATCAAGGATCTAAATGTCAGCGCTAGTAAGTAATTTAAAGAACTTGAACATTTTCCTGTGTGGATTCAATACAGTTTAATGCTCCATAATTACACTGTTCGACAAGGGTCATTTTTCTCATATGGAAATATGTATTTCCAAAGGATTTTCAGGTGAGAAATTCAAATCTGAAATCAGAAATTCGCTATCACGCACAGTTTTTTAGTTATTAGAAAATATATGTCTAATGTAACTGATAATTTTTGGGTGTAGTAAAATTGGTGACATTTGCTTTGCACCAGTTGGCAACAAGTAATTTTGTTTGTCAATTCATATTTTCAGCTGCTTCCCTTCCTGTTGCCAATAGAAGTATCTCAATATGCAAGCCCTTGTTACACTTCTGTTTAAAATTGAGTCTGGCATTTTAACTACTGGAAACCTTTTTTTGTGAATAACATTGATATATATTTTAAATATATAATTACATATCTAACTGCACTATACAAAAATGCAAAACTGTGCATATTTCTCTTTTAAAGGAATCTCTTTAACCATAAAAGGGGACAACACAGATTGTAACACGAAGAGGGTGTGAAACTGTGAGGTTATCCTGACTTTCTTGGTAGATGACGCGAGTAGCTTATATATTACATTGAGTATTATTTCATTGTTTCCTCGTAGAAACAATGTTTTCTAGAAAATGTCTCGTCGCAGAATCTGTAGAAGTACACCAGACAGCTTCTGCTACATCACATTTGCTAGGTACAAGAACAAACATTGTAAACAAAAGCCTACAGGCATTGTTTTGGAATACAACTTGGAGATCAAGAGGACTGGGCACCCCACATTTGTTGCGTCACGTGCTATGTTATATTGATAAACTGGTGGAAAGGTAAAGATAACTACAACTTGTTTGCAGTGCCAATGGTATGGAGGGAACAAAAGCACCACGTTACAGACTTATTTTTATGACAGATGATCATGGTTATACAAATCAGAAATCTAGGAGACATATAGTGTAACCCAATGTGACTGCTGCAATCAGATAAATTCCACACTCGGAAACTCTTAAACTCTTCCAGTACCTACTACACAAACAAAAGAAGGAAATGAATCAGATATCGACAATGCAGAAACTGTGAGTGAAGAACTGGCATCATCTTCTGAAAAATGATCCATCATATCAGTCCACGAGCTCTTCGACTCCACGTTTCATAACACCAGCCTATTTGAACGATCTTGTTCGTGATTTAGGCCTAAGCAAACAAAAGCCGAACTACTGGCGTCGAGGTTGCAAGAATGTAATCTATTAGAATCAGGCACCAAAATAACTGAGTTTAGACATAGAGAATAAATCTTCCTTCCCTATTTTGCAACTGAAGGCATGATGACATACTGCGGTGATGTTCCTGGCCTCATGAATGCTTTGAACTTCAAATATGAGTCACAGAACTGGAGACTTTTCATAGATGGCTCCAAATACAGTCTGAAGGTAGTTCTCCTTCACAATGGAAATGCAATGCCTTCTGTTCCAGTTGCGTATGCCACTATGACTAAAGGTTTCTACGGTGTTCTGAAAAATATGCTGCAATTAATTGAGTATGAAGACCATAAGTGGAAAATATGTGGCGACTTGAAAATAGTTGCTATGATATTGGGAATTCAACAAGGCTACACGAAATATGGATGTTTTCTGTGTGATTGGGACAGTCGAGACAGAAATTGCCACTATAAAAGAAAGCTTTGGCCTCAAAGGAACTGGAAAGTGGGAGGAAAAAATTTACAGAATGAGAAATTCGTAGCCAGTGAAGATGTTCTTCTACCACCGTTTCACATCAAGTTAGGCCTTATTAAACAGTTTGTAAAGGCCATGAATCAATCTGGACAAGGGTTTAAGCACCTTTCAGAAAAGTTCCATCGACTTTCTTCAGCAAAAATAAAGGAAGGGGTGTTTGTAGGGCCTCAAATTAGAGAACTTCAAAAAGACTCACACTTTGAAGAATGCCTTTCATCCAAAGACAAAAATGCATGAGTCTCTTTTAAGAATGTAACCCAAAACTTTCTGAGAAGAAAAAAAGCTGACAACTATGAACAACTGGTTCAAGAAATGATAAATACCTATAGCGATTTAGGATGTAAAATGACATTAAAAGTGTATTTTCTACATTCACATTTAAACTATTTTCCTGAGAGCTGTAACGATGTTTCTGACGAACATGGTGAAAGGTTCCATAAAGACATAATGTTCTTCGAAAAGTGTTATGAAGGGAAATGGATGACTGCAATGCTTGCCGACTACTGCTGGAACATCATTCGAGAGCGCACCATTGTTCACAGGAGAAAAAAAATAAAACTGTAATACATCGCCTTTTATTATTCACAGCATGGACATGCAAATACAACATTGCCTATAACTTGAAAACTGTGCCTGACACGAAAAAACTAATTACAGATTTGAATTCAGGAGGTGTTTTTCCATAAGAATCGCATGATTCCCCAGATTTTTTTTAAGTGTTATTAAAGTCGCTTTCTAATATAGACCCTTCCTTACAGATGTCATGGATCTGAGACGGGAACTTCTACGTATATATTTGTAATTTTAGATTAAGAATGTACATAAATATAAGATTTTAGATATAAGTATAACTTGGTATTGTGCAAAGAAGTTGCCTTTTGAAAGTAGGTTGACCTGAACAAGTTTCTAAAGGCCTCTAGAACTAAAGAAATCAAATCTATGTCCTTAATTTAGTCACATTAGAGTTCATTAAACAGTTAAATAATGTATCGAATGGACAGTATGGGAAATCGAGGTGCAAAGTGCAACGGTCTGACAGTTGGGTCTGGATGGCGATGTGCCCAGGAGTGTAAACCTCGTAGCGCTAAATAAGTATAGCTTCGCGCCAAAAAAGGAACGTCGAGGTGGAAAGTGTAACGGTCTGACAGTTTGAGTCTGGGTGGCGATGTGACTAGACGTGTGTAAACCTGGTATCGCTAAATGAGTATAGCTCTCGCGCCAAAAAGAAACGTCGAGGTATGAAGTGCAACGGTGATTAGTGAACGTAAAGCAGTTAGCAACCTAAGAGAGAAGCACCAGAAACTTGCTCAGGTCGGAAATTCGAGGCAAATGAAGTGTTGAAGAATAAACTTAGTAAAAGCCTGTGTTGTGTTGTCATCTAACCTCGCGCCCGAGAAACATCCTCTCATGCCTACCTAAATCCGGCACCCAACGTCCAGAAACCGCTACTAACGGCGCTCCAAGTCACGATCCCGTTACAAATGGCGTCCCAACGCGGTGGCTCGACAAAGAATGACAACCAGAGGATCACCGATGTAAGCAGTTAACTCGGCGAGAATAAATCGACGCGTAGGAAGAAGGTGAACTTCAACCCAGGGACAGCAGTAGAAGCCGTGGACGCGAAAAGGAGCCGACGACCAAGTAACATCACGAGCGACAGGAAACAGCCTCAAGACCTCGGAGGAAAGGCGCACGAGGTGCTGTTTCAATAAGCGAGACAATCAACATCAGAGGACGACCACATCAACCCAGCAACGCAAGTCACCGAAAGGTTAGAGTTAAACAAAACAATCCTATGTAAAGATTATATATATCACAGTTAAAATAGTAGATGCATGGAAACAAATGTGTGGAAGAATGAGAGGACATTATATACTGTATGATTGAATGGGGAAGATTAGAATAAGGTAATTTTACATAGATGCTCCTTCGTAGCGGAAAGCTAAGTAGAAATACCAAAATGGAGTCGTTAGAACAGAGTAAAGAAAACAGTGCTGAGAGCAGCGATGCAGTAGGGAATACTTCGGGAGATTGCTTTAAGATACTCTTGAAAAAAATAAACGAAATGAGTACTAGAATAGAGAATATGGGTGAGAAATTGGAAAGTAAAATTAGTGGTCAGGGTAAAGAACTAAACGAAATGAGTAGTAGAATAGAGAATATGGGTGGTCAGGTTAACGAAATGGGTGAGAAATTGGAAAGTAAAATTAGTGGTCAGGGTAAAGAACTAAACGAAATGAGTAGTAGATTAGAGAATATGGGTGGTCAAGTTAAAGAACTCTTAGACGAAGGATTTAGGACCCAAGAATCAAAGCTCAAAGAACATTTAGATCAAAAGCACCAGGAATTTGAGGAGAGAATGAGGGAGCAATTAAATACACAGCAGGGGAGCATTTCCGAAATCCAGGAAGGGTTAAATTCCTTTAGAATTAACGTAGACGAAAATTTAGAACGTATGAAAGAGATGTGTGAAAGAAAAAATGTAGAAACTAGGAAAATGCTGACGGATGAGCTAACAGCTATTAAGAACGCAGTGCATGGGGAGGTAAATGAAACTTTGCAGGTAGTGCACGCTGAATTAGAAGCTGAGGGACAAGAAATTAATAAACTTAAGGAAAACACGGAGAGACAGCTATTAGCTCATCTAGAGGTAGATAACCGTTCAAAAAAGAACGAGAGTAGAATAGTGGAAATCCAGGGATCTGTAGAGAGAATAGAGATACAATTAAGAAGTATTAATAATGGTAATGCGACAAGCGCAGTTGACAGTAATGGAAATAACTCAATTGTAAATAGCGCACAGCATGAGGCTGTAGCTATAGAAAATGTGACACCTAGCTCCTTCCACGTGAACCCGTCTAATACAGGAAATAGTCTTAGTCAATATGGCCAATTACTGAATGAAGTGTCTGTTCCCATTTTTGAAGAGTCTGAGGACATAAATCCTAAGCAATTCCTTATCGACTTAGACCGCTATTTCGAGATAAAGGATATACCGGAACAGCTCAAAATGTTTGTTGTGCGTAAGGCTCTGAAAAATAGATCTCTGACGTGGTTAAGGCTTGTTTTGGGGGAAAATTGTTCTTACGAGTATTTCAGGCAAATGTTCCTTAACAAGTACTGGAACGCGACTACGCAGAACAAAGCCAGATCAATATTGAGCAACGGCCGATACAATGAACACGGCCGACAGTCGATGGCGGACTACGTGTTAACTTGCGCGCAAAATTGCAGATTAGTCGATCCTCCTGTAAGCGAAGGAGATTTTATTTCGCAAATTATTAAACATTTCCCTCAGCAGATTACAAATTACCTGATCGTAGCGAGACCAAAAGATATTACTGAATTAATAGATCTTGTGTCAGCTTTTGAAAGTAGCAACTGGGAACGGGAGTTTGATCATGGTTCGCGGAGAAATGAAAGGGGAAGCTGGCGTGGTCAGCCGAGTTCACCGCGCGCCAACAGAAATTACAATGGGAACCATAACCGAGACGTTGGTATCAGGGAACGATACCGAGATGACCCGCCCAGATTCGAGGGTAGGCCAAGAAACGGCAGACGAGAGCATCAGGTAAATTTAATTAGAACGGAGGCGAATTTCCATGACGGGCCGTACCGACCTAGGGGACGTCGAAACGGGCATAACCCGAGAACCCCGTGGAGAGCCCACGACTCCGACGAAGAGCATTACCGTAGAGAAGACAGGGGGAATTACGGTAGCGGATACAGCTCGCGAGGAAATAACCGACGGGGCCAAAGAGGGGGAAATTCTAATATGCCCGGAGGTCAAGAGATCTTAGTGGCGCCTGTGAGAGAAGGTTTTGCAATAGTGGATGGAAATGATCCGGAAAACTAAATTGCGATCTTGTTGTGGACCGGAAAAAGATTGCACCGAACCCTGGGGTGATTTACTGCACAGGGCTACGGTCCGAATTAAATGATGACGAAAGTGAACAATTGGCAATACTGAAGAATTACTCGGACGAAAACGAAGTAGAATCCCCGGTAATAGAGGTTAAAGTAGGAGGTAAAGCGGAGTTATTTGCAGTAGATACCGGTGCTACCATGAATGTATGTAGCGCGAAATTTTTCCAAGGGTTGCTAAACCGAAATGTCAAGATGATGACTTTACCTACTTCTAATGTGGTTTGCAAGGTAGCTGTAGGCAAAACGGTGCAAAGGATTAAACTGCAGACCATGCTATGCTTAGAAATCGGCGGGGAGGTGTTTGAGTACATATTCTTAGTGATCGATAATTTGATTTGTGATGCCATTATTGGATGTGACATGTTGTACGACCTGAAGGCGGTCATAGACTTCGCAAAGGGAAGTTTAATTTTAAATAAAGGTGAAAGGAGAATAGGTGTACCGTTTGTTCGTGACATAAAACAAAGTGAGATTGTTGGCATGTTAAATGAGTCGGATATAGGAGACGAACACTTATTTATCCAGCATATGCGTGTAGAAACGGAACCGGTTGTAAAGATTGCTATCAGGTATAACAAACCCGAGGGTAAAAGACCTCTTTTTAGTGAAAAGGCGGTGGGTACTTTGGAGCGAGAGAAGGGGAAAGCGCCCGTACCCTTGTTCGTGGAACAAAGCCACCAAGTTCGGCAGGCTGCAATGAAAGAAAAGCTGACCGAGTCTTACCAATTGACCAATGAACAAATGAGCCGGTTAGAAGACACATTAACTAAAAATGCTAACACCTTCAGTAAATTACCCGGCAGATGCAAAGCATATCAACACAGTTTCGAGGTAAAAGACGCGAAAGCTTGTAATTACCGACAGAGGGAACTACCATTAGCCATACAGACGCAGGCTAGAGCTATTATCAACCAAATGTTAGAACTAGGAATACTTAGAATCTCAAATTCGGATATAATTAGTCCCGTTGTTTGGATAGCGAAGAAGGATGGCAGTTTAAGGAAAACATTGGATGGACGGGGGGTAAATAAATACACCCTTCCCGACTATTTTAGGAGCGAATCTATTGAGCAGTTGATCACTAAGATGTCCAGGGGCCGATATATTTCCTCGATTGACTTAACGGCGTCATATTGGCAAGTTGAGCTCAAAGAAGAGGTTAGGAAATACACGAGTTTTATCTTCGAAGGGATACAGCTAGAATATACTGTCTGCCCTTTCGGAATGCGTACCTCGGGAAACGGTTTGCTTCGGGCCATAAATGAAATTTTAGGGGATGCCACGAGGACGTATTTGCTCCATTATGTGGATGACTTCTTGATCATAGATAAAGATTTTGACGAGCACATGAAACATGTAGATTACGTGTTGACGAAACTTCGAGAAAACGGAATGACTGTAAACCTCGAAAAATCTAAATTCTGCGTAAAGGAGGTAGAATTTTTGGGATACATAATAAATGAAAAGGGGCTAAAACCTGACAAAAAGAGAATAGATGCCATCATGAATATTCCGCCCCCTAAAACGGTTAAACAAGTTAGGAAACTGAATGGCGTCTTAAACTATCAGGCGAAATTCATTCCTCAGTACGCCAGTATAATGGAACCTATAAGGGAATTATTGAGAAAAGGGGTGAAATGGCATTGGGGTGCCACCCAGCAGACGGCGTTCGAGAAGATTAAGCAGTTGTTTGCAAACTCTATACTACTTGAGAGGCCTAGGGATGGACTTCCTTATGAAATTTACGTGGACGGTTCATGCCAAGGGTTTGGAGCTATTCTAGGGCAAAGGTCAGCTCCAGACCAGTTCCATGTTATAAGTACGGCTTCCAGGGGGCTGAACCACGTAGAGAGAAACGCGTCAGTGACAGAAATCGAGATCTGTGCGATGTATTTTGCCATTCAGCGATTTAGAACTTACATATACCGCAAAAAGGTAAAGATCTTCTCTGATCACATTAGTTTGTCTTTTCTACAGAAATGTAAGTATACTAGCTCAAAGATGTGTAGGTACGCTCATGAAATAATGATGTATGACGTGGAAATCCTACATATACCGGGAAAGATGAATACGTTCAGTGATATGTTATCGCGACTAACCCATCATGCTGAAATACCCGATAATATGGGTGGAGTGCTAAGAGAAATTAAAGTGTTGAAACTAGAGATACCAATGGATAGGGGATTAAAGGAGAAATTAAAGAAAATCAGCGAATTGCAGAGGAAAGACTGTAAGTTGGTCGGTTTAATGGTCAAAGCGCCGGAAATAGATGGACAGGTGGAAGGTAGTTTGGGAATGAAAGACGAAGTCTTATATAAAAAGCACGGAGCCATTAACCCGAAGTGGAAGACGTACATTCCTGGTAGCCTGGAAAAAGAAATTATTACGACGTTCCACAAAGCGTTATGTCATTCAGGGACGGACAGGACGACTGCTACCATATTGGAAAATTTGTACATCCCTAAGTTAAGACGAAAGGTAAGGCATACGGTTACGGTGTGTGACGTATGTCAAAGAGCGAAGCCACTGCAAGTCGCGTACGATTACGAGACGAACGCCATCCTACGGGATAAACCAAGATCCTTAGTTACGGTGGATTGTCATGGCGAGTTACCCCGAGGAGCGTTTGGATATAGATACGTCATAGTATTTGTAGACGTGTTCTCAAAGTTCGTTAAGATTTACCCGGTTAAAAAGATCGATAGTGCCACATGTTTGAATAAATTGCTGAAGTACTATATTCCCCAGGTCGGAAAAATGGACGCATTGCTAGCAGATAACGCTACCATGTTTACAGGAAAGAAGTTCGTTAACACGATGAAAGAACAAGGTATCAAACTTTACCACTGTTCGCGTTATAGGCCGAATAGCAACCCGACCGAGAGAACCATGAGAAACCTATCGGTGTATCTGCGAGTATCCTGTAGTAAGCAACAAACAAAATGGCCCGAAATGATACCGACAATTGAAAAGATATTAAATGAATCGGTAAACCAAGTCACGGGATTCAAACCGGTAGAGTTAATGCAAGGCAAGCTCATTAACACGATGGGTGCGAACATACCGCGAACCCTTGATGTGGAAGGCGCCGTGAGTACGTCGCAATTAGAAATTATGGAAATGGCCGCAGAGCGAATGAGAAAGAGGGCGGATAGACGTAAAGAAAAACATAAGGCGAAAATGAGGAAAAAGTGGAAATTACACAAAGGCGATCTCGTATTGGTGAGAAACAAGAAACTTTCTAGCGCCATAAACAAATATAACCAGCGCATGGGACTTTTATACAAAGGTCCGTATAAGGTAGTAGAGGAATACGGAACTGACACGTACTTGCTTATGGACTTGAACAGCGGTAAACTAGGGGGAAAATGGCATAAGCAGCTTTTACGTCCGTACCTTCAGGACGAGATCAGAACCGAAGAAGAACCAATAAAGGAAGAGCACGCAAAAGTACATAAAGAATAAGTATTCGAGGTAAGATACGCCGAGTCGGCCTATCAATTCGAGAGTTTCGTCATTACAAAATAAATGGTGTCAGGGGTCTAATTACTTATCAAAGGGAGACCGAAGATGCGGGAAACACTAACAAGCAACAATTGAAATGAAAATGATGGTTTAAAATACGCGCGAAGCGGTAAATAAGTTTAAAAAAAGACAGATGAAGGAACAATGGTAAACTTGGAAGGATATAGGTGAAAATAGGTAGAAATAAGTGTACAATTAGTAGCTCGTAAGTGTGATTAGATTAGCAGTGCAGAATGTCATTATATGAAACACTGGTTTAAGAATTTAAAAAAAAAAAAAAAAAAAAAAAAAAAAAAAAAAAAAAAAAGAAAATGTAAAATTAGTAGCTTGTAAATGTGAGTAGATTAGAAGTACACAATGTCATTATGTGAAACTCTGGTTATGAACTAAGGGACCCTGGAAGACATTGAACCCTTGTGTTTACATGGGCCAGGTAGACAAGGAGAACCTGTGTCAGTGACCTATATGTGTGATAGTGTAAAGGAAGAAGGTGAAAGTCCAAGACAGGTAGATAATTGAAAGCAAAGGTATACTACGAGGAAGTGGACATTTTCATGTGTAGGTTAAGCTGAAGTCAGGACTTCGGAGGAAAATAGAATTTGGTAACCAAAAAAAAAAAGGAGAAATCTCTCAAAGATCTTCCTGTTTTTCTTGTTACAAAATCCGGCGCATTTGAGACGGGAACTTCTACGTATATATTTGTAATTTTAGATTAAGAATGTACATAAATATAAGATTTTAGATATAAGTATAACTTGGTATTGTGCAAAGAAGTTGCCTTTTGAAAGTAGGTTGACCTGAACAAGTTTCTAAAGGCCTCTAGAACTAAAGAAATCAAATCTATGTCCTTAATTTAGTCACATTAGAGTTCATTAAACAGTTAAATAATGTATCGAATGGACAGTATGGGAAATCGAGGTGCAAAGTGCAACGGTCTGACAGTTGGGTCTGGATGGCGATGTGCCCAGGAGTGTAAACCTCGTAGCGCTAAATAAGTATAGCTTCGCGCCAAAAAAGGAACGTCGAGGTGGAAAGTGTAACGGTCTGACAGTTTGAGTCTGGGTGGCGATGTGACTAGACGTGTGTAAACCTGGTATCGCTAAATGAGTATAGCTCTCGCGCCAAAAAGAAACGTCGAGGTATGAAGTGCAACGGTGATTAGTGAACGTAAAGCAGTTAGCAACCTAAGAGAGAAGCACCAGAAACTTGCTCAGGTCGGAAATTCGAGGCAAATGAAGTGTTGAAGAATAAACTTAGTAAAAGCCTGTGTTGTGTTGTCATCTAACCTCGCGCCCGAGAAACATCCTCTCATGCCTACCTAAATCCGGCACCCAACGTCCAGAAACCGCTACTAACGGCGCTCCAAGTCACGATCCCGTTACAGATCATGAGCATAATTTTCGTTCTGCAACCAGTTATAATGGACAACGGCATGATGAGGTGTGTGTATTAAGTAACAGTAACAAAAAACACAAGACTGGGCCTATGAGAGATCAACTGTTAACTAAAATTCCCGCGGAGTGTAATATAACAGAGTATGATACAGGCTTCGAAGGACGTCTTAAATCGTATTTTATACGTTGTTCTTCGTCTAAAGATATGAAAACCTACCTGCAAGAGGCAAAGCAGTGCATCATTCATGCAGTGCAGAAGGAGCTATCTAAACATACATCAGTGAAAATTATCCTCCTTGATGAGTGTCGTTTCGTCAATGCTGCTGGAGAAACTACTGATAAAACCTTTAAAACATGTAATCTACCCGTGTTTTTAGAAACTGATATTGACGGTATCTTGGAAACAAAATTCAAGGAACTTTCTACTGAGATAGAGGAACCTCAGCTTAAAGGGAGCAGCTGGGCTTCGCTTGCGGCAGAGGGAGTTAGGCTTAGAATAAACAAGTTCAATGCCCTTCGAGGCAGCAGCTATCTTCCACTACCCTCATCTGTCGGAGCAAAGGAGGCGTGCATAAATCCTCAGAACTATAACGACCAAAAATGCTTCAGGTATGCTGTTTTCGCAAAGTTAGTCAGTAAGAATGCACAACGTTCTAGCAAGTATAAAGTCTTCAAGAAAAGTTCAACTTCACCTGCGTTACGTATCCTATCAGCTGGACTGATATCCCCAAATTTGAAAACCTTAATATGACTGTCAACGTTTTCGGCTTGGATGAGAAGCATGATGCGTTTTTTATAAAGGTAGTTGCTGAAGAGCTTTCCGACCACCGCGACCTGCTGCTAATAAGTGATGATAGTGGTAGAATCACTATGTCTATAGCAAGAAGTTTGAGAAGCTTATCCACCATCAGAAAACTTAACATCATAGTGTAAATTATACTTGCAAACGTTGCTTCACTCATTTTGACAGTCAGCATGGACGAAGCGGTTTGCAAAAGTTGGAGAGTCATAGAGAAATATGTGGACATCATGGTGTCGCTAGGATAGTTGTGCCTAGCAAGAACTCTATTGTCAGATTCAAAAACGTTGAAAGGACGCTGAAACTGCCATCTCATCTATGAAGACTGAGAGTATACTCGCTCCTTATCATACCTGTGCTGCCAGTCCTGAAGACTCTTACACCTTTCCATATCAAAAGCACACCCTAATGAGCTTTTGTGTTTGTGTCCAACCATCATCTAGTGTTGAACATTTGAAGATCTATCTTCCTACATAACCCTGTGTTTACCGAGAGCTGACGCCGCTCATAAATTCATGGAATGCCTGATGTCTCTAGCAAATAAAATTAGTATCTTATACAAAACTAATGCACCATTAATCCTGACGGGTGAACAACAAGAATCCTTCGAGTCTTCTACATGTTACCTGTGTGGGGGAGATTTAAAGAAGAGAATTGTAAAGTATTCGACCATGATCAATTGTCTGGGGCATACAGAGGAAATCTACATAATAAGGTAACCAAGCTGATAGAACGCCTAATTATATACCCGTCTTCATGCCCAGCTTGAGCAGATATGCTTCGCACTTCATTGTTAAGGAGTTAGGCTGCACCAGCGACAGAGCAGAGGTAATTCCTAACTCAGAAGAAAGCTACATTTCATTTTCAAAGTATATTGGAGATACTAAACTTAGGTTTGTGCATACCTTCCGTTTCCTGAATGCTAGCTCAGAGAAGCTGGTAAAAACCCTGGCTACGTATCCCAAAACACGGAACTTTGGAAAAAATTGACTTGATGACTAGGAAGGGAGTATTCTCCTATGATTACATCCCATCGTGGGATGTGTTGAACGAGTCATGCTTACCTCTGAGGGATGCTTTCTACAACAGATTGAACAAAGAAGAAATCAGCATTGAGGACTACGAACGTATCCAGGATGTATGGAAGCAGTTCACTATCAGAAACTTAGGCGAATACAGTGATCTCTGCTTAACTTCAGATGTACTTCTCCCCGCTGATGTCTTTGAAACATTTAGAACTCAAACGTTACAAACTCAAAGTTGATCCTGCTCATTATTTCACATCTCTTGGACTTACCTGGGTTGCCATGCTACTTTATAAGTATTGAACTCGAATTGCTTGTTGTTTACGATCAGCTACTCAGGTTGAGGTGGTAGAAGAGGAGGTTTATGCCAGGTTTCTCATCGGTATGCGGAGGCGAATAACATCTTCATGGAGCAGTATGATCCTCGTAAACCCCACTCAATTTACTAAATACGAAGATGCAAATAACCAATATGGCTGGGCGATGTGACACGCCCTTCCTTATGGTGCATTTAAGTGTGTTTCTCCTGAAGAAAATCTAGAAATACTACAAGATGATCCTCTTGGATACATTTTAGAAGTTGATGTCGAGTATCCGGCTGAGCTGCATGATCTACATGACTTGCCTTTCCTACCTGAATGTATCAAGCCAAAGGATTCCTCTATAAAGATTATTCCACACCTTGGTTCACGAAAGAAGTAAGTGGTGCATTGCATGACTTTGCAGCAGGCACTTAGTCATGGACTACAGTTAACAAAAATTCATCGTGTGCTATAGTTCCGTCAGTTTCGCTGGTTAAAGCAGTACGTTGAATTCAGTGACAGACTACGACAAGGAGCGAGAAATGATTTTGAGGACATCTACAAACTTTTCAACAACGCTATGCTTGGCAAAACTATGGAGAATATGCGGAATCGAATGGACATACGACTTGTTATCAATGATAAGATCCTGGAAAAGTTGATTGCTAAGCCTACATTCATCAATCGAACTATGGAAATAACCTGGCAGCTATGGCTTCACGACCAATAGTGTTCAACAAGCCAATATACATATATTGGCATGTGTGTGCTAGACATCTCCAAGACAAAGTAGCGCTACCATTATGACGTTCTGTTGCCACGTTATGGTTTTGAAACCTTAAACTCATGTATGTACATGGATACTGATTCATCCATCCATCGAGTGACTATGAGAGATATATACCAGTACAAGCTGCGTTTTCTTGAACATCTGGATACGGCTGATTATCCTACAAGCCATATGTCATTCTACGAAAAACAAAAAGGTGCTGGGAAAATTTGAAGTTGAAGCTAATGGAGAAATCATTCAGTTTTGTTGGACTGAGACCAAAGATGCATGCGCTCGATATCAATGGCGGTGTGATGATCAAGAAGCCTAAGAGCATAAAACATAGTGTCATTAAACAGTACACCACTTTTGAGAGCTATGTGGATTGTCTTAAAAGCAAAGGAATTATAAGAACCCCCATTAACCTGATTTAGTCTCATCAGCATAATGTTGAAGTTTACTCAACTACCAGCTTCGTGCACCTATAAGACACCTAACCCAGAAAGAATGAGAATAATAAGAACAAAAGAAGCCGCTAAATCTGCCACTATGAATGACCAATTCTAGTGCAGGTCCCAAGCCATGGCAATAAAGACGAGGGGCGCGTACCTTACCTGCTTACACTAAGAGCTTACAGATTAAATATATATATAAGCCTAAATAACTGGTGAAAGGTATCACAGAAACACCAACAGAAAAAACTAATGAGCTGTAAATTTATAAGTACTGCAGCATCAGAGGCTAGAAAATCCGTTGCTGGTGTCAGAGCTATAATAAAAGATCTAATAAAACACGCAAGAAGGTGATGCTCTATAACGAATGTGGAATGATCTGTAAGTATAGTGGAAGCCAGTGCGCCTGTAAAAACAGCACAAAACAAGTATAAATTGCGAGAGATTGGTTGTGAAACCTGCTAAAAGATCACAAAAGTTACTACAAGACTATGAACTCCTCTAAAGGCCTCAAAAGACATTAATAAGACTATGAACATCCCCCAAAAGACCACAAAAGTCATTAAAAACTCTTACAAAGAAACAAATATCTGTATCAGTAATAAAATGCTTGGAACCGAGTTCCCAAACGTTCTGAAAGAGACGGATTATACCACCACTAGTGACCGAAAATATACCTACTGGAGCTGAAAAATACTCTGAAATTGTAGTCGCATCAAAGCTTCATGAAATGGAAGAAACGCCTTAAGGAGCTGAACAAACACCTCAAAACACCCTGGAAAGGATCTGTTATCGCCGAAAAACTTAACATAGAAATGTTCAAGCTTACATATGTATGAAAAAGGCGAGACCGTGCTAATTTAGGTTAGGTTAGCCTGATTAGTGTGCTTAGGCTTGCTCGGTATGTTTGGGTTCGGTCAGGTTTCCTTACTTGGTATGCTGATGCCAGCTTGATCGGTACACTTAGGCTAGCTTGATCGGTACACTTAGGCTAGGTTAACTTGGTTAGTAAGGTTAGGTTAGCTTAGCTTGGTTAGTATGCTCAGGTTAGCTTGACTGGCATACTTAAGTTAGGTTAGCATTGCTTGATTAGTGCGCTTAGGTTAGGTTAGCTTGGTTAATGCGGTTAGGTTAGGTTAGCTAGATTTGTATGCTCCGGTTAGGTTAGGTTAGCTTGATTAGCATGCTTAGGTTGTGTTAGCTTGATTAGCATGCTTAGGCTGTGTTAGCTTGATTAGCATGCTTAGGTTGTGTTAGCTTGCTTAGGTTAGGATTGGCTAGGTTAGTATGCTTAGGCTAGGCTACGCTTAGATAAAATCAACAGAGAAACACTTATGTTAAACATTAGCTACATTGAACAACATGACGCCTACAACTAACATGTATACATCCTCATACGCCATAGAAATTATTCCTAGAGTCTACCTCATGCGACTCTGACACCTTGCCCCCCAATCGCTTCCCTAGTATTCCCTATAGTATTAGGCATGGACGCCATTTTGCGCATTAGCCCCTTGCTAACACTATTCTCTCCAGTTGTATTCCCTATCTACTCCCATGTATGCTCATTAGCCCCCTGTGCTCGTCTTCTCTCTTCCTACCTACTATTATAGTTCACTAAAATTAACTTGGTAGTCAAACCCTCCTCCTTGCGTAGTAGTAGAAGCGTGCTTTGTAAACTGGAGATTAAAATCGAATCCTGTTTGCAAGAAATCGGTTGCTTAATATTCCTTTCAGGGTTTCAATCATGGCTTAATTAATTAATTTAATTGTAACACCCATAATGAGTCATTCATCCTTAGATACGAGTTATTTGGTGTAAGTAATTATAAAACAGAAAATCATTAATACTATATCTAATGGGAGAGTCAAGGCAAAAAATTAAGGGTATATATTAGTTTTAAACAAGTGTTGTGTAAATGAGAGTGATGAATCATGATCGTTATACACCAATGAGATAATGTAGGTAATTTCTGTAGTTAAGATTTAGGCTGGCCTAAACTTTAAGACTCGTGTGAAAAATAGCAGAGCACCTCTGTTAAGACAACGGGTTGTAACACAGGGAAATTCATGAAAATAATATTTCAGAGCATGATGATTTAAAAACATCAACTGCAGATATGAAACAGGTAAACATTTTGTGTGTGTAAATGAAATCAAAACGATTATTGGTGCTCCTTGTTTACAGGACGTCAAAAAACAAAAGATTTGTGCTGTAATAATCACTATTTGCACAGAAGACCAAAAACAAACGAGACTGTTGCATTAAAACAACCTTTTAGTGCTAGAAGTATTAAAATAAATATTTCAAAAGTGATGCATTTAAAAGCGTTCTTAAAAGTCGGTAACGTCTTAAAGACGTTCCTGTTCTTGAAGATAGGCGTATATTCTGAGTAGGTAATAAATATAAATTAATTATTGATATTAGCGATTTAAATCTCATTTGCCTGTCAATAAAAATAAACTAAGCGAACTGAAACTCCACACTGAAGACTGTGATACTTGTTACAGAAATATTCTCGTTTCTCATTCCTCTAAATTAATGTAATTGGATACCAAGAAACAAAATTTAGACGATTTCTAAAGGTGCTAACGAACTTTCCGCCTTGCAGTGAAATTAGTTGCCAAGTTAGTGACAGCAAGCTTAATAGCATATGCGCGAATGCCCTTGCTGGATGCAAAGGTTGCTTCACCCTCAAGTAATCTACAACTACATTCTGTTCTGTTTAATGTATCATTAATGAAATTATTCACTGGCATCCAAATCTTGTACACGTTTACACTATTACACGCTTATAAATTTCAATATGGTAACACTCGACGATATTTATAGAGATGCTTTTGACTGTGAATATTTAAAGCGAAATATTAATTTCGGGAGGAATGACCGAGAATTGAGGTAGGCGTGTTGCTTGCTTTGTTTACAGCAATTGCAATTAATATCTTATGAAGCATTCAGTTGTAAAATTGCAATTGTGCTGCGGCATGCATAAGACGGCGGGAAACGTTAAAACGGTATGCGGAATAAAATGCCTAAAGGAAGAGCTTTATTAGAAAGAGATTCCATTAGTTCGTGTAATTTTATATTTCGTACGCGTTATATAAATAATGATGTTCCCGTTAAGGAAGAAAAAAAGGGAACATAAAAAAAGAATGTTAAACGGGATTCGAACTAATGTTAGTTCACTACTGTTGATTTGAACGAACACGCCTTAGCCAGTTCCGCTATAGCGAATACACGAAGTTGGTCTAAGTGATTAAACTCACGTCTGTAAGTCTAGCACGCAACACTGGAATAATTTACTTCTAGTCCACAACTTCATAGAAATGCCATAAGAACATATTTTCTGCACGTGCACAAAAGTTGATTCTGCTATGTTTGTCTGTTAATGTAGACGGATTGCTGAAATATTGTTTTGAAAAACTGCGAGGTGAGGCGAGTTGCGAGGTGACGTGACTGCCATGTCCTCTGAACAGCAAGGGAAGCAGATGACTAAATTCTCATACCATCTATGCAAGTATGCCTGAGAATTAGGTGACCCTTCGCGCAGGTCTCACTGAAGTTGGGCATTTACTTTTGTGAAAGATAGCACCGTTGTTGTAGAAAATTATTTCCGCTGCAGAACCAGTGACTGATTAGCGCTCAAGAATGTTATAGTTATGTCACAGTATATATACGGCTGCTTCGTCTTATTGCTGCAAATTATTTCGGTTGAAGTTAAAAACCGACTAATGAACAGCAGCATGTCTTTCGTTTGACAAAGAATGAAGAGTTGCAATTCCACTGTCATTTGCGTTTACTTGCATCACATTCAGTAACTTTTATAAGACAGCTCATTTTAAGATCACGTTTCTTTATATCTCTGATATGTCCGAGTTCTTTTAATGTTATTTTTGTTCCATTCACGGTTGCTTGTGAAATATGTTGCCTTTTGGATGGGTTTCATTGGAAAGTATGCATACGGACCTACTTCTTGTCATGCACCTCTAATGTCACTAGCATCTAATCATCAGAATTCCAACCCTTTCAGTTTCTGTTAAAACATTACTTTACATTGCTGTTACGAATAAAACAGCTTTCCTCTCACAAAGTCGTACAGTTCATGAAGAATCACTTTGTTCCCATAGCAGCCAAGCCTTTTGTACGAGTATGAAACATCATGCACGCAATTAGAGGATATGTCTACTTTTTACGAAAAGTAAACGTAAAATCTCCACCCCTAAAGTGTTTTCCTTTTAATTTTTTATTTTTTATTTTCAATAGGATTCTCAGAGTTCAATTTGCTGCTTATCTTACAGAGTAGGCAACCTCTTGACGAAACAAAATGTCGAGTGGGAGTCCAGGAGTAAGTACGAGTCGCCTGAGTTAACCCAGGCAGATGGTAAAGTGGCCACGGTACCTATCCGTTTAACACGGATTTACCCATGAGGTTGTTCAGGTTTTGTCTAATTTTACAAGCTTTGGTGTAATGTCTTTAATGGTGCAGGTTAGTTTCCTATGTTGTTACTGGCGGTGGGATGTGTCCGATCTTGGATGTCTAGCCATCCGAGCGACCATTGCCCTACTGCTTACTTCGTCGGCCGCTTGTGGGACCCTCGAGCAATGCAGTGCCAGTGACAGGAAACCGAGAGGAATATCTGAAGGGTGTGGTGGTGCCAAGTGTGATTACATTTGGCGGTTTGTGAAGGGATAGCGGTACTTATCAGCCAAGGGCGTCCTTGGGTAAGCGGTAGCTCTGTCGCCGCCTAGGTAGGCGATGATCGTATTGCCCCAGGGTGTTGACCAACTGGTTTGGGTGAGGTGTGAGTCTGGCATAAATTGTGCCAGTCCTGTCCCGCACGACGCTCACAATGTATGGTATGCCGGAATGAGTGTGAAGGATGTGTGATGGAAACCTACGGTCGGTATCGTAGATCATCCTAAGCGCCCTGTTCTGCTCGGCCCGCAGCCTGCGGATGGTGGAACGAGCCACCGTACCCCACACCTCGCACCCGTACAGAATCAGGGGCGGGACGATCGCACGGTACAAGCGTAGTTTCAGGTGAGTAGGCATGGTTGAGTGGAGTATGGGATGTAGCTGTCTCAGGACGCCAAGACCCAGACCGACCTTTGCCCTGACATGTGGAGTGAAGGTTAGACCACGGTCAAGTAGTACCCCCAGGTATTTGGCGGAGTTAACCCAGGGGATTCTTCTCCGCCGCAGTGCCAGGGATACACCCGGCCGCCAGTTTCGAACTTTGCCCAATAGAAGTGCCTGACTCTTCTGGGGGCTAATGGCCATTCTCCACTGTTCACTCCACCTGCCACCCAACAAAATGTCGATCGAAGCTTGAACAATTCATATTGGCGTTGAATGAATCAAAATGACAAGCCACCGAAAGCGATGGTAACGTCTGCGGCGCACATGAGTTCAAATCCCATGGGCCAACCATGGACTTGTTTCCCCCAGTGGCCAAGGCAAATACTGGATTGAATATTTAATATCAAAGGCCCATTTCGAGTCTAAAACAGTGTAAATGAAAATAGATGGTCATAGCGAATATGCTGCCATCTATCCACAGATAGTGAAAACAAGTAGACTCTACCTGACTCTACGACTCGGTGTCGTCTGCCTGGCGCGTACAGAAGCAGAGATACCGTTGCCTTGTACTAAGGTCTCTGTGGACACACGTCGAAGCTGCCGTTTGTGCGTCGTGGAAGCAAAAATACCGTTGCCTAGCTCTAAGACTTTGAAGCAAGAAGTTTAGTAACGTTCAGCTGATTCATGCAGCTACTAGTTTTATTTTTAACAGTAAAATGTGTCAAAGGTATTTGAACACTGATCCAGACATGTAAGTGCATCTGACTAATGATACTCTTAGACATGTAGCATTTAGACTATATTAAGCACAAATGTTATAAATGCAGTTATATCAACCGTAGCACTGTCACCAGTTATAAACGTGTTGTACATTGTGTTTTGTCTACCTATATAGATATAAATACAAAGCGTTATGTTGTATACCAATAGCTTCAAGAACGCTTACGATGATAATTTAATATCCTTACCTAATAATTGCTATTTCCAAACCAAAACTTTTAAAAATATGAACACGAAAATTAAAGCAAGTCTATCGTCCGCTGAACTGACGAGCCGACTCCGAGTGGATTGCTGGATACTAGGTCAAACTAGACATGGGACGATTCATGAACCAATCGTTCATATGATCGACTGCAAGGAAAGAACAGCATGAATCGTGTCAGACTTAGTATGTATAGTCGTTCAAAAAGAATTGCTTGAATGGTCGTTCTAAACTAGCTTGCGATGTGATGCTTGCAAACCTTTGATTGCCAAACCGGGCAGGAGCGGGTACTGCCGCGTGAATACGATGATACTCGTGGAAATTACCTAGGTTGCTATAACGTATGTCTGGTTTATAAGAACAGAACACACAAAAACATGAATATTAGCGAGTTCTGCCGATTCAGAGGATCAGAATAATCAAAGTATTAGTAATGGGACGAGTTGTGCAGATTGAAAGATTCCTTAGAATTAAGAATAGGAATTGGTAGGCCAACACGATTCTTTGAGATGCTGGTAACTTAATCACGGTACCGAGTTCAGCCGAAAGGGATTAGTAAAATGAGTCTTACATAATGCCAACTGAAGCTGCAGCACGCAATAAAAATAATAATTTCCAAAATATATGCAACATAGATATGGGGGGAGGAATTTTTGAATTCCCGCTTTAAAGGAGATTTGTATTCATTATTATAAAATAAGTGTTAAAAAGGAAGCCTTAAAAAGCCCTGGGGTTGGTACAAGTCTCTCATCACAGTACTACAAGACAGGGATGCTGCAGACAGGTGTGGCTGTCCTTCCTTTCGTATACGACGTTGACACAACCTCGTGTACTGAAGACGTAGAGACCAACTCTTCTGTAAGTATTAGTGGTAACACATGTGCGGTACAATATAGGTATCTGCACAAGAAGTCGGTTTTCACATTTCTTGGTGTGAAGTTCACTCCATATCAGTGAATTCGTTCTTGCTCCACTTGATTCTATGTATATTCATTTTGCCATGCACTGATGCTGTCCAGTACCAAGTTCTTGGAAGGTCATTCCGCATTTTGATAAGCCCAGTTCCGCTATAAAACTTGCCGGAATAGTTGCTTACTTCAGAGTCTTATATGCACAATAATGGCAAGTCAACACACTTGCACTTTGTAGAAGTGTTGGTATGTCCTTCGCGATGACAGTCACGCTCAGCTGTACTATGTTGCTAATCACTTTATTTTGCAACCACCATCTATGTATATTGCGTGTTGAGCTAGCGAATCCTTCTGGGGGTGACAATTTTAATAGCCAGCAGTGTACTATATAACAGAAACGTCATTTTGCGTCAAAGGATCCAGCTGGCTGCTTAGAATGTGGGCTACAGGCCTGCTTCGTTCAAATTTCTCTCACTAAACGAGAAAGAGATGGTCTGGTTTCTCTTCTAAAAGTTATAACACTTTAAAGTTTAAAATTATTTTTGAAAGTGTATAAAGTCACAGTACTCTTTTAATAGCTCCTGTCTTACTCAGGTCTAGGGTGTAGAGTTGCAAAAGGCATCTAAGGTTAGTTACTTCTGAATACAGTGCACTTGTGTCTTTCTTAAATCTGGCATTCTATCAGTTTGCAAGGGATATAAACACAAATAGTAAATAACAACAAAGGTGAATAATCCAGCATAGCTATCGATGTCAATGAAACATAACATACAACGTAAAAGGTAGTATTATTATGTATCACTATTACATAAAACCAACTACTGAAAATGGCACAATCCTTCTCAAAAATTTGTTTATGCAACATCTAGAAAATCAATGTGACACTTTCTGAAGCATGTTTACCATTCAAGTAGGTTTTGTGTTGTCTGCATAAATATACTAAGAAAATTAAAATATAAAACAAGGAATTTGTATATATTTAGGTATATGTGTTATTGTAATTAACTTAACTGAGCACAATGAAGCTTCTACTGAAGCCCCAGAAGGCTTACATTCGCAAATCTATGCTCAAATATTTTTCGCCAGTATAATTGTCACTTTGAAGGTTCTCTCCAATACATATTTGCGTCACTATTCTGTATATATAACTTCTGCCTAACCTCTCTGCGCAGATTGGCGCGTTTACATTCACAGAATAACTGTGCATCACTAACGTCGTTGTCTAATTTCGCTGGGCTTGCTCGTTATTTATACGCCATTTGATCATATGCTGCACAAGTTTGCTTCTTAATGCCACACTCATCTGTGGCAAAAATTCCCCCCAAAGAGTTCTTGTGGAGCGGTCGTTACTCTCTTTGAACTGAATGAAGCTTGGGAGTGGAGATATGAATCTGCTGCCCCTTCTGAGGCAAAGTGTGGGCTTTTACCACTTTTTCCTCATTCCGGTAGCCACTTTGGTATTTCATTTTCTTTTACGCACAAATATTTTAAAAAGCCAAGCTTTTTACCAAATGTGTTCCTTCAAAGGAAAACAGAGAGGTATCAAGAGTAGACCTGAGCTTCTGAAAGCATGAAAGAAAATACTGCAGAAAACTTTACAGAAAGGGCCATGTTTTTGAATTCAATATAACTGCTGAAGCCTGAAGAGAGCGTTTAGAAGCACTGAAGCACAGGCAACCGAACGGAAAATTGGATTTTGTTTTAACGGGGGCATAACCAAAGGAAACGTTATATCTCTATCCCCAAGTTTATGTCAGCTGAAATTTCCGCTTCATTTCCCAATGATTTCGGCAATTATTGCTTTCGTGTAAAGCGTGTCCAAACGAGGAAGAGCCAACAATGGATAAATGCAAAACGTATGTCCGAAAGCTATGCAGAGCGAGTCTTTTCATGACTGGCCACATAGACACTGAGAGGATCGGATCACCCACGCTCATTTTACACTTTGTTACGCAAACCTCAAATATGTTTATCAGATTAATGCGCGTTTAAATGTATCAAAGACCTTTGCGTTCCGATTCCGCACCGGAGGAACGTTTATGTCCTTTTGTGCTTTGAACAGGCTAGGTGTTTCAATATATCTACATAATCCATTCAGCAACTAACATCTAATGATCAAAAGTATATTTTACCATTTGTGGGAATGGCTTTGAGCTCAAAGGGGGCGGCGAACTAGCCGAATGGTTAGACCGCTCTCCTTTTACCGAGGAGGCCCGGGTTCCGTCCCAAGCGACCGTATGTGGCATTTGTAGTGGACATAGGCCTGGGCGGGTCTTCTCCGGGGTCTCCGATTTCCCACGCCATTCATGTCACCAACTGCTCCACAATCACCTTTCTTTTCATCAATTTCCCTTCATTTCATGTCATATCCTACTTCATTCTCATAGCAGGCATCAGGCTGATCACCCATTCCCGATATTCTGTCATTCCAGATTTCCTCTGCTCCTCGACAGCGATCTGACACCAGGGATTACTTTGTAACTCCTGGGGGGAGGTGAAAGTCCTCCAAACGAGGAGGGTGATTAGAGAAAGAAAGAAAGAACGAAAAAGAAAGAAAGAAAGAAAGAAAGAAAGAACGAAAAAGGAATAAAGAAAGAACGAAAAAGGAATAAAGAAAGAACGAAAAAGAAAGAAAGAAAGAAAGAACGAAAAAGAAAGAAAGAAAGAAAGAAAGAAAGAAAGAAAGAAAGAAAGAACGAAGGAAAAAGAAAGAAAGAACGAACGAAAAAGAAAGAAAGAAAGAAAAAGAAAGAAAGAAAAAGAAGGAAAGAAAAAGAAAGAAAGAACGAAAGAGAACGAGAAAGAGAAGCAAAAAAGGAAGAAAAAGAAAGAAAGAGAGAGAAAGAGAGAGAAAGAGAGAGAAAGAGAGAGAAAGAGAGAGAAAGAGAGAGAAAGAGAGAGAAGAGAGAGAGAAAGAGAGAGAAAGAGAGAGAAAGAGAGAGAAAGAGAGAGAAAGAGAGAGAAAGAGAGAGAAAGAGAGAGAAAGAGAGAGAGAGAGAGAAAGAAGGAAAGAAGGAAAGAAAGAAAGAAAGAAAGAAAGAAAAAGAAAGAACTTTAAGTGAATAACTGCGTACTTAGTGAACGAATAGTACTCCGTACATGAAGGTTAACATAATGTATGTTTCACGGTATTTAAATTGCTTATAACAAGAATCATGGAAGCAATGAACCCATTATGAAATAAACAGAAAATAAACCGACAGTTTCAAATAATTTAAAACTATACTGGCATCTATTCATTGAAAACTTAGGTACAAGACATTTTACCACCGTTTGACTATTCCCAGGGTTTGAAGCTGGAAACTCGGGAACACACCTTGATACGTCAGCGTAATTTATTTCATAAACATAGATTACATAGCTGCTAAACAAAGCTTCCTCTTCTTGCTTCATGAACAAGGTGGCCAATCGAAATCATTCCTTAATCTGTTTCTTTTCTATTTAAGTACTAACTACGTCTATGACGTGTTCACATACACACTGTCGATGCGAACATAGCAGGGGATTCAGTAAAGTTAAACTTTCGTTGTTGACATTTCAGTTCTGTCAAAGCATTCACAATCATCTGAAGACTGCCTAGTTCTATTTCCCTGGCAGGCAACACAGGTTAGGTATTTGTTTTGGTGGCAACATCGGACCGGACCAAATATTAGTTATTGTCTGGGGGTCGAGTCCTGTAACATTGGTTTATCTTTGATGTGCTTTTTAAAACTCAGTTCCATTCGGCTGTTAAAAAATACATAAAAACAAAAGGACTGGTTCACTGGGCCCCATAAAACCTATTTTTGATAGCTACGGCTGCAGATAAACAGGCCAATGAAGTAGCTTTCCCTTATAAATGGGAGGTTATTGTATGGTGACTAAAAAATTAAATTTAGATCCCTTGTGAAAGCTTCCGTTTAAAAATATGCCTTATTGTGCATTAAATTAGAGTTTTGCCAAATAAAGCAGATTTTTAAAATAAATATGGCAAAGAAGAAAGGCGAAATTATGCAGATTAAGACAAAATAGTATGGATTTTGTACAAGTTGCAGGAAAGAACAGCTAAAACTCTGTGCAGTCAACGTAATCATTAGGAATGTCTAATTTTGAACATAAAACGAAAATAAACATCCTGGTACAAACTAGATGAATTTGAAAGTTGAGTTGTGACAATTAGCCAAGGTAGTGTAAACAAATGCAGTTTCCAGTCCACAAATATTCATGACGCACCTTTTAGTCTTTTGTGATACCCATGTAACTCAATTATTGTTCATTTTGAAGCAGTTCTGTGGGGCTTGAACTAAGGAACAGTCAGGAATAGAGAATCTTATTTCTAAATGTTCAAACATCGTATAAAAGATCCGCGATCATTATTACCGCCGCCGCCGCCACCGCCACTTCCAACACCATCGCCGCCACCATCACCAACACCACCGCCACCAACCTATTATAATTATGCCCTTTCCTTAATTGCAATTTTCATACTGGCGGCCTTTTACCTTTGGAATATATTGCCTATTCAAATGGGTAAACTCGTATAAACATTTCATACTTCCAGATCCTGGGGAGAACATTGAATAATCTTGGCTAGAGAAAAATTCCCACCATCCAGCCACGAACCGAACCCGGGACCCCACGTACAGCAGGCAGCTGCAACACGGACTGAGCTACGTACAAGACCATGATTTAATGACTTACTGGTTACGCAAAAACATGAAACTTGCCCAGAAAAACCGAACTTTTCATGGAAGAAAAATAGAACTTCGAGTCAACACATTAAGATGCCTATAATTACTGGAGTATACAATATTTTCCAATATTAGGGTTTGGAACGCAAGTTAACATGTTTTTAAGTGGCATATAAGTATATTTGTCAACTTGTTGCTTATAAACCCGCATTTGTGAAAGAAAAAGCCCTTACCAATCTACTCATAGAGCCGTCGTCTGTAAGCTGAAGCCTTAAGCTTAAACGATATCAAAGAAAACTAATGCATTATGAAGCACAAACGACAACGGTAAAGCAGTAATCTCAAATTGCCATTCATGCACAGATAATCATGAAAGAATTTACAATTGCCACTTTAGAGAAGTGATTTATGAACGCGTCAATGAATGCCAAAGTGGATCGATTAGAACCGAAATGAACATTTTCGCTGGAAGCATGTTGCTGACGGTATAAGCAACACTGAATATAACATGTGTGCTACAATATATTTTCAGCACACGTTTCTTCGAAGGGCCCAAAACAAGGTGGCAGGAATTTTCTGCTTATGTTTGATTTTAATTAATGTGAGTAAACGGTTCATAATACTGAATATGATGCACATAACATTCCAAATTATTTTAATCTATGATTATTACTCTAGAGTGAGATAACAATGCTATTAGTGTATTAAAGTGTGTGAAGTTTAAATTTAAATAGGGAAAGTAGAAAGAGATAGCACTATATACCACACAGCAGTTGGTAATCCTTAACTGCCAATTCCCAAAGCCTTTGCTATTGAAAATTATTATTCAAATAAAGGAATGCAAAGGTCCTCGTTTCCCAATATCCATTTGTAACAATACGAAATCCAGCGTAACAAGGAAGCTAAATGTATCAGGTTATTTTCCATATTTCACTGACAACAGTTATAATTAATACTGAGAGACTAGACAGTGAAGGTTGACTGACAGGTTTTTCAGCTCTCTGACTGTCATTTGTGCCGGAGGGTCCCGACTGCGCGCGACGGTCACTTTTGGGATAGGTCAACTGCGCCTGGCAGTAATTCCTGCATTTTCCTTCCCAATTTTTAAAGACTTAGGACTCTGTATGAACGCTGGCCTATTTGCCACTCATAGGTATGGTTAAAAATGCAGTTGTACATATAATATACATGCCCGTAATTAGAACAGGGCATTTGTCAATTCAAAACATGCACTTAAATTATATGCCTTTCTTGTGACAATAACAAACACTCTTTGGGAAACGCAAACGTGAGGTAAGTCTCTGTTTGTATTTTAAAGTTAATTCCTGTATAGTCTATGTACTGCCTACGCTTTTCTTTCACTTCAGTGAGACCGTGCGGTTACCTAATTCTCAGGCGTTCATAAATAGATGGTATGAAAATGAAATTTGTCATATACCTATGCTTCCCTTGCTGTTCAGGGACGATGGCAGCCATTGGCTCGCCTCGCAAATTTGAAAAAGCGATATTTCACAAATCGCTCTAAATTAACTCGTAAATATCGCTAATTCGAGGTCACTACGTCTGCAGAAAATATGTTATATTGGGTTTTGATTAAATAGTGGACAAAAAGTAAAAAATGATACCAGTGTTAAGCTCTTTGCTCACCAAAGTAAGCTTAATAATCCACACTCAATTCCTGTACTCATTGTTAGCCGAGAGCGTTAAATCACGTTAACTCGGACCCAGAGTGGCTCCGTGAAATTGGATCGAATTCCACCCAGCACATAATTTTTTCTCCCCGTCCTTTCTGTTTTAATGGGAACATCATTGTTTACATAACCTGTGCCAAATATACTATTATACAATACTATAATATTTCTGCAATACGACTGAAATTTTAGACCTGAAAACTTTAAAAGATATTCAATACAATGCTGTAGATAACACAGAATACGCCTGCTTCAACTGTCACTCATTCTTCCAGAAATTAATATCTAATATTTTCTTTTAAATGCGCGCATTCAAAGGCATTTCTCTATAAATGCCGACGGTTATTACCATGTTAAATAATTTACTTCCATCGTGCATCCCGTGCACCCTGAAAGAAATATAAACTTAAGGAGTTGTAAACAGATTCGATTCTAACTTCAAGTTTGCGGAGCAGGCATCTAGTGCAATACAAGGTGGAGGGTTTGCCTATGGAGTTAGTATTATTGAACTACGAGAATAATAAATATTAGGTGCATAATATTTTAAATGTATTATTACATCACTAAACCAATCCTCCGTCATCTATGGATATGAATTTGAACAGCAGTGTCTATCAACGAGAATGTATACTAATTATAACTTTCATCGTTTCATTTTTGTTTGTCGTTAATAAAAGCAACAAAGCAACATCCACACTGAACACTGTGATACTCATGTTTGTGCTAGATAATGTTTGCTAAATATGTGTAAACGAACATCCAGAAACAAAAGCGAAGTATTGAAACTTTTGTTAATAGTGCTACTAACTTTCCGCCGTGCAAGGAAATTTGTTGCCAACTTAATGATAGAATGTAACTTAATATCACAAGTATAGAGCGCAAGTTACCCGACCCAGAAATAGCCGAAATCGTTGCGTGGTTGTGCGTACTGAGTGTTGGTGATTCAAACCTCGCCTCCTCCATACCTATTTTCTAAAATGGAAAATTAACCAGCGTCTTTAATTTTCCAGAGCTTTTTATCAGGAATGGAGAATCGGGATAATAGCACACATCTAGAAATTGAGTGAATGGGAACATGGTAACATTGTGTAGTGTTTGAAAATAAGCGAAATGACAACGCTGCCAGGTCCAAATGTTGCTTCACGCTCAGGTAATCTACTGCTGAATTGTATTAATACATCATTGACTACTTTAATCACTGGCATCAGGTTCTTCTAACTATGCATTTTTGTGATCAGTGATACCCCATTTTCTTCCTATGGTATGTAATACACTAAATTCATTTTCCTTCGATCTTGTGTTATTCTCGCAAAGTACGATATTTGTGTCGCATTACTATACAAAAAGTATAAATGAATGTGATCATGTTGAGGGACTTAATTTTCTAAAATAATTAATTTATTTTATTGTGCCTGAAACATTTTGGTTTTCGTGCATGTTGATATTTTCTAACACGAAGAGATATAATGCTTTCTTACATCCATTGTAAGCTAACGAAGTATTGACAGCGCACGACGGAAGTAAATTCTTTAATATGGTAATAACCGTCGAAGTTTATAGAGAAATGCCTTTGAATGCGCGCAAATATTGACTTGTTCGTGGTTGCAAACATCTCCAAATCGTGACAAAAAATATTTGATATATTGTAGTATTAATATTGTATTACATCGAAATAGTAAAAATAAGCACATAGTTTGTCAAAATAATTACGATATTTCCATGCTATCGGGTGTCGCCACTGGCCCCAATCGATGTGGCTTTGTGTAGGTATGTCAGAGAGGCTACGGTAGCTGTTATGCCGAGACTACTTCCCTTTCAACGGTACCTCTGCTCAAGGAGAAGTGTTACAAAAAATTACCAAATACATAAAAACGTTAATACCAGGTAATTTTCATACCAACCTAAGAAAATTCTACAGCCTTGTGATCGTTTAAATGTATGGAACACTCGAGATTTAATTCCTTAACAAGTTAATTTCAAAGCATAAACTCCACTCCCACTCGTATGGAAATATTGTCTATGTAGAATTTCATGTTTCCTAAACATGTAGATAACCCAATTACTCAATCTCTAGGAAGAAAGTACATATTTTGGTTCTTGAGGTGGCACAAAGTAGATTCAGTTAGTAAGGGCTGCAGTACATTCGGGGATGTACTCCTACTACTACAATGACAGACTAATGCCATTTATAATGGTCTAATGATCCCAAGGTCGCGGGTTCAAACCCGGCCCAGAACGATGCCTTTTATGTGTGATTAAAAACGACAGCCCCGTGTCAGTAGATCTACTGGTATGTAAAAGAACTCCTGCGGAGCAAAATTCCGGCATACCGGCGGTGCTAATGATCCTAGCAGTTGACAGCATCGTTAGCAAACAATTTCTCAAAGTTATAAATTCCTCTCAACGCGCTAAACCATTTTCCTCTGTCCAACCACCGACCTCTTAACTACCTTCGCTTCATTGCTTCACTACTGTCCTATTACCAAGTTGTCATTGCTCTTCTTTTGCTGGAATTCACTGATTTGACAACCTCGGGATGGCCTCAAATAATTAATCCATTTCCATTCCCAAAGAATGTTTATAACTACTTTTTTATTTGCGAAATGTTTTGCTCCTAAATAACACCAGAATCCATAAATGTAGAGAGATAGACAGACAGAGAGAGAGAGAGAGAGATAGACAGACAGACAGACAGAGAGAGAGAGCTTCAGATCTAAAGGAAGGAAATGTGGAATTCAAACGCCAAACCCCCAAGGTTTAGGGGTAGTTGGTAGGGCAATTTTCAATCCAATGGAGAAAAATAACTATGTATGCACTCTGTACTACCATAAAACCAAAAGTGACAAAAGCATGCATTACACCAGAAAGAGAAATATTAAAATATGTTGTACGCACTATTCTTCAGTTTTGAACCGAGAACCATGCATTAGAAAACAGGCGCTCATACCTCTGAAAAAAGATATTCCATACTTGTCAATTATGGGAAGAAATAAGCCGTGATTATAAATTAAATGAAGTTCACGCGTGCAACCAACAGAATATTTACATAAGCTGATGAAATGCATTATATTTTTAATCCCAAATTAAGGGTGAATATAAACGGAAAATCCTGAAGGATAGCTTAATTATAGGCAGAGACCGGGATGGGGAAGGCAGAGAGGGGGGTGGGGAAGGCAGAGAGGGGGATGGGGAAGGTAGAGGGGGATGGGGAGGGTAGAGAGGGTGGTGGGGAGGGCAGAGAGGGGGATGGGGAAGGCAGAGAGGGTGATGGGGAGGGTAGAGAGGGGGATGCGGAAGGCAGAGAGGGGGATGGGGAGGGTAGAGAGGGGGATGGGGAAGGTAGAGAGGGTGTTGGGGAGGGTAGAGAGGGGGATGGGGAAGGCAGAGAGGGCGATGGGGAAGGCAGAGAGGGGGATGGTGAAGGCAGAGAGGGGGATGGGGAAGGTAGAGAGGGTGATGGGGAGGGTAGAGAGGGGGATGGGGAAGGCAGAGAGGGGATGGGGAAGATAGAGAGGGGGGATGGGGAAGGCAGAGAGGGTGATGGGGCGGGTAGAGAGGGGGATGCGGAAGGTAGAGAGGGGGATGGGGAAGGCAGAGAGGGGGATGGGGAAGGCAGAGAGGGGGATGGGGAAGGCAGAGAGGGGGTTGGGGAAGGCAGAGAGGGGGATGGAGAAGGTAGAGAGGGGGATGGAGAAGGTAGAGAGGGGGATGGTGAAGGTAGAGGGGGGATGGGGAAGGTAGAGAGGGGGATGGGGAAGGTAGAGAGGGGGGTGGGAAAGGTAGAGAGGGGGTGGGGAAGGTAGACAGGCGGATGGGGAAGGTAGACAGGCGGATGGGGAAGGTAGACAGGCGGATGGGGAAGTAGAGAGGGGGATGGGGAAGGTAGAAAAGGGGATGGAGAAGGTAGAGAGGGGGATGGGGAGGGTAGAGAGGGGGATGGGGAGGGTAGAGAGGGGGATGGGGAAGGTAGAGAGGGGGATGGGGAAGGTAGAGAGGGGGATGGGAAAGGTAGAGAGGGGGTGGGGAAGGTAGAGAGGGTGGTGGGGAAGGTAGAGAGGGTGGTGGGGAAGGTAGAGAGGGGGTGGGGAAGGTAGACAGGGGGGTGTGGAAGGTAGACAGGCGGATGGGGAAGGTAGACAGGGGGTGGGAAGGTAGACAGGGGGTGGGGAAGGTAGAGAGGGGGTGGGGAAGGTAGAAAGGGGGTGGGGAAGGTAGAGAGGGGGTGGGGAAGGTAGAGAGGGGGTGGGGAAGGTAGAGAGGGGGTGGGGAAGGTAGAGAGGGGGTGGGGAAGGTAGAGAGGGGGTGGGGAAGGTAGAGAGGGGGTGGGGAAGGTAGAGAGGGGGTGGGGAAGGTAGAGAGGGGGTGGGGAAGGTAGACAGGGGTGTGGGGAAGGTAGATACGGGGATGGGGAAGGCAGAGACCGGGATGGGGAAGGTAGATACGGGGATGGGGAAGGCAGAGACGGGGGAGGGTATAGGGGGGATGGGGAGATCAGGTGAGATTGAGTGTGTCAGATTATCATAAAACTGGCACGTTTTGATAAAAAATGGCACATGTTAAAATACTTGCATTAATAAAATATACCTACGTGTTGAATCTTTTAGCCAAAGGCAGTGATTTCTTCATTCTATATTGATTTTGTATAATAATGTGCAACGGACACTTTTAAGAGACAGAGGAATTACACGATAAATGTATACAGTGTTGAAACAATTTTGCCAACATTTTTCGCAACATTATGCGTTTCCGATATACTTGTTAGTTGGAATTTCCGGTGTATAATAATACAACACTCGTTTCTCCTCGCGATATTGTGCAAAGAGTATGGACTATCAAAGATAGTACCTAGCGACCCACTTTTTATCGATTCAGCTTCCTGTATTGCTCTTATATACACAATATGAAATTAATTCTGGAAACATTTTTGTCTCAATTAGCATAAACTAAATAAAAAGAATGTAAGAATTGTTTGTAGAAGAGAGACAAAACGAACGACGTTGAACAGAGAAACCCGTGTCAATATAACACCAGCCATTTTATGAAACCATATAAAAGATATGTATGAGTATGTAATGGTTATGAATCCCAAAAGAAAAGTAGTAACTTGTCGCCTGCTCCCTTACCTATACCGTAGAGTTCCAATTTTCGGTGACGTATAAATTAAAACAGTTCTATATTAAAATGCAGTCGCTATTTTCTATAATTAAAATATTGTGCTGAAAAATATATTCCGTCACTTTAAAAGGAGTTTCCATAATGAGGCAGTTCCGTTTAAAACATTAAAATGTTGCGGGAGACAAGGAATACCGCTGCGATGATAATCATGTCGAGGAAATAAAGATGAAGCATATTTGTCTTCCTGTAAGAACATCCCTTTGGGCTTCTCTTCTTTCATTTTAAGAAAGAAAAGTGCTTTTTATTTTTGCGTTTTGATCCCTTCTTTCGTTTAATGACCTCTCTTAGTTACTCTCCTAGTGATGCCTAACCTTATGCGAAAAGGGCGAATGCACCCACCTACTTTTCACCGAGCTATGACGCATTCATGGGACTCGGAAACAGACCACCTCAATGCTTGCTTACCTGAGTGACGGAAGAGAAAATGTTTTATGCACAAAATGAAGGAAGTGGGCTGGAGGGACAAGGTGATGTCCCTGGCACATAAGAGACAAGGCTAAGCATCGCTGTTCATAACTGTTTCTATATCACTATTGCGATTATTACTGTTATAACTAAAATCGTATTTCAGTTCTGCTTCGTTTTATACCAGGCATGGGCACGAGAGCCGAGGTAGCGATTGAACTTGCCTTACTCGCCCCACATTCTCTTGCCGAGTGACGAAGGTTGTTTTGATACAAGCGCAGTGGTGGCTTCGTTCCACCTGCGCGGTAGTAATAACTATTGTTTATATTGGACATATTTTGCATACAATACAGCCGCTTACTGAGGTTAGGCAAATTACATAATCTTCAAGTTTATAACCTTCCTTTATCTTATCCACGTAATATGCGTATGCTTCCTTGTGATTACCATACTAAATTGTTTCTTTTTCACAATAAAGCAGGAAAATTCCATTGCTATTTAGTTTTATGAATATTTTAAAACTACTTGATCAACATAATAAATTGTTTGGTTTTAAACTGAATATTGTGTTGAAACTTTGAAACATGAAATATAGTAGCTTATATTAAATAAACTAATAAGAAACTAAACCCCTAAAAACTGCAAGCATATGTCCTTTTCAAGCATTCAGAAAGTACCTTTCGAAATTGTAAATAAATACCTGTAAGATCACCACAGTTTGCTTTATGCCTCTAGTCACAGTGGCGTTTGATACTGTAACGCTTTATATTTGCAACCTGAAATCCACATATTAAACAGCAAACTTTCCGGTTTTTGTAACTCAAAAAAAATTCTGTGTTATTCGTCATAAAACAGACGTCCCGAGGAAGGCATACTCGCCACTGGATGAGGCGTGTCGGAAGCGTGAATGGGAGGGATGGCCAGTGGAGTGTGGCAAGAACGTGTTTCAGTAGAGTGGTTGAGCCGATGTTGCCCATACCTGTTTAGAGCTTTACCTAATTGAGTTAGGCGTTTCTTTTTCTGTGAATTAAATATTTTATACTGCACATTTAGAAGTTCTCCTTGGTCTAAGACGTTATTAATATTTAAAAAAATGTGTAAACGACGGGTTACTAGATTCTCAAGTGATAACATTTGCTTTCCTTTATTTAAACCAAATACTAAATATTGGGATATATATTTGTACGTTACGTAACAAAACACAGCATTCCTAAGAAAAACATTCGAAGCTTTAGGACAGTCCGTAATCTATAGGTTTACCACAGAGAAAAGAACGTTGAGGGCAATAGTGACCCCAATTTGCTGTTTATTCACTGGAATCAAGTTCTTCTAACAACGCATTTTTGTGACCAGTAATGCCCCATTTTCTTTCGTATATGTAACACACTAAATGTGTTTCTTTCGATGCTTTGAGTCTTATTCTCAAATAGTACGATATTTGTGTCGTATTACTGCATAATGAAGTATAAATTAATGTAATCATGCTAAGTTATTAAAATTTCTAAAATAATTTTCGTTTCTTGTGTCTGAAACACTTTAGTTTCCGTGCATGAACAAGATATAATGCTTTCTTAAATCCATTGTAAGCTAAGTAAACATTAACAGTACATGACAGACGTAAATTCTTTAACTTGACAGTAATATTCGATATTTATAGACAGATGTCTATGAACGTGGGTATTTAAGAGAAAATATTAGGCATTAATTTCTGGAAGAGTGATTGAGAGTTGAAGTAGGCGTATTCCCTGTTTTATCTACAATTGTAATCCATATTTTCTGAAGCTTTCAGTTCAAAAATGTCAACCGTATTGTAGCAATATAATATTGTATAATAGTATACTAGGCACGGATTATATAATTAATTATATAATAGGGGGAAACAAAAGAGATGCTTCTCACAGGATCCGATCCATCTTCAGGGCATCACCCCAGGCAGCGGTACCACGCCTTAAAAGGTTAGGCTACTACCGAATACAGAAATGACGTGCATATGATTAAGCTTACGTTGGTAAGCAAAGCACCCAATATTGGCATCGTTGTTACTTCTAGTGCGCTATTTAATCAAACCCCAATAACATATAATCTGCAGGTATACTGAAGTTAAATTTGCAATGTTTGCCCGTTAATGTAGAATGATTGCTGAAATATTGCTTTTCAAAACTTAGAGGTGAGATACGAGGTGACATGGCTGTCATGTCCTCTGAACAGCAAGGGGAGCATATGGCAAATGTAATTCTCATACCATCTATGTAGAAGCGCCTGAACATTAGGTGACCCTTCGCGCATGTCTCACTGAAGATGAGTATTTACTTTTGTGATAGATAGTACGCGAGTGTTTTCAGTTTCTAAGAGGTTGTAATACGAGTGTACGAACAGATTGATTTTGAACCCGTGGAAGTTTCACATAAAAAATGAGCGTCTATCACTTATGGCACTTTTCCGTTTTGCAATATCCGCTCCGGTACTGGTTATAACGGAAAATGGCACGGATGACGTCCAAATTGATTATCAAAAGGAAAAAGAGCAAGCACTATCTGGCCCTTGCATTCCTCTCACGTATTGCTACCGTGTTTCAACAAGACGTTCTGGAAGAACCCTAGGCCTGAGCACACCCCCCCTTTTTTTTCCCCTTCGTCTTATCATACTTGCGGCACGCTGCTTACATGGATGTGAATTATGGCCTGCAGGAAAAATAATTCTGGAGGGTTAAGTTTTTATTCCTCAGCTGAAGGAATAAAACACTCCTTTCTCTTGACGTTGAGAGGAAAGTTGTAAGAAAGCAATAAAACCAAAGAAATTACTTACCGACATTTTTAAACATTGTACTCCATGTTTACATTTTAAACATACCCCTGGTTAATATATAAATACAGAAAGAGCCCATATTTAAATTAAGGAACTATGAAGAACTACAGTTTTATTTTCTTTACGAGTCTCTTTAGATGCATTGCGTTCGATACAAACTTTTAACGAAATAACGATTTAAACGCAAAGCCATGCTTTGACATGGCCTGAATACCTCCCCCTAGAAGAACGTTTTTCAAAATGTCCTAGCGGGCTTTTATCACTAAAATATGAACTCAAAAAAGAACTGTCGCTAAATTCACTATTTAGAACACTGCATATTTCGAAGATTCTAAGACATTTTCAAAGAGTATACCTTCTCGCCCTTCCTTTATTTATAGAAACAGGTATAATTCTACAGGGTCCTCAGGTTAAGCGGAAATAGGTATGATTCTACAGGATCCTCAGGTTAAGCGGAAATAGGTATGATTCTACAGGTCCTCAGGTTAAGCGGAAATAGGTATGATTCTACAGGATCCTCAGGTTAAGCGGAAATAGGTATGATTCTACAGGATCCTCAGGTTAAGCGGAAATAGGTATGATTCTACAGGGTCCTCAGGTTAAGCGGAAATAGGTATGATTCTACAGGATCCTCAGGTTAAGCGGAAATAGGTATGATTCTACAGGATCCTCAGGTTAAGCGGAAATAGGTATGATTCTACAGGGTCCTCAGGTTAAGCGGAAATAGGTATAATTCTACAGGATCCTCAGGTTAAGCGGAAATAGGTATGATTCTACAGGGTCCTCAGGTTAAGCGGAAATAGGTATGATTCTACAGGGTCCTCAGGTTAAGCGGAAATAGGTATGATTCTACAGGGTCCTCAGGTTAAGCGGAAATAGGTATGATTCTACAGGATCCTCAGGTTAAGCGGAAATAGGTATGATTCTACAGGATCCTCAGGTTAAGCGGAAATAGGTATGATTCTACAGGATCCTCAGGCTAAGCGGAAATAGGTATGATTCTACAGGGTCCTCAGGTTAAGCGGAAATAGGTATGATTCTACAGGATCCTCAGGTTAAGCGGAAATAGGTATGATTCTACAGGGTCCTCAGGTTAAGCGGAAATCAGTATGATTCTACAGGATCCTCAAGTTAAGCGGAAATAGGTATGATTCTACAGGGTCCTCAGGTTAAGCGGAAATAGGTATGATTCTACAGGGTCCTCAGGTTAAGCGGAAATAGGTATGATTCTACAGGGTCCTCAGGTTAAGCGGAAATAGGTATGATTCTACAGGATCCTCAGGTTAAGCGGAAATAGGTATGATTCTACAGGATCCTCAGGTTAAGCGGAAATAGGTATGATTCTACAGGATCCTCAGGTTAAGCGGAAATAGGTATGATTCTACAGGATCCTCAGGTTAAGCGGAAATAGGTATGATTGTACAGGGTCCTCAGGTTAAGCGGAAATAGGTATGATTCTACAGGGTCCTCAGGTTAAGCGGAAATAGGTATGATTCTACAGGATCCTCAGGTTAAGCGGAAATAGGTATGATTCTACAGGGTCCTCAGGTTAAGCGGAAATAGGTATGATTCTACAGGGTCCTCAGGTTAAGCGGAAATAGGTATGATTCTACAGGATCCTCAGGTTAAGCGGAAATAGGTATAATTCTACAGGGTCCTCAGGTTAAGCGGAAATAGGTATGATTCTACAGGGTCCTCAGGTTAAGCGGAAATAGGTATGATTCTACAGGGTCCTCAGGTTAAGCGGAAATAGGTATGATTCTACAGGGTCCTCAGGTTAAGCGGAAATAGGTATGATTCTACAGGGTCCTCAGGTTAAGCGGAAATAGGTATGATTCTACAGGGTCCTCAGGTTAAGCGGAAATAGGTATGATTCTACAGGATCCTCAGGTTAAGCGGAAATAGGTATAATTCTACAGGGTCCCCAGGTTAAGCGGAAATAGGTATGATTCTACAGGTCCTCAGGTTAAGCGGAAATAGGTATGATTCTACAGGGTCCTCAGGTTAAGCGGAAATAGGTATGATTCTACAGGGTCCTCAGGTTAAGCGGAAATAGGTATGATTCTACAGGGTCCTCAGGTTAAGCGGAAATAGGTATGATTCTACAGGGTCCTCGGGTTAAGCGGAAATAGGTATGATTCTACAGGATCCTCAGGCTAAGCGGAAATAGGTATAATTCTACAGGTCCTCAGGTTAAGCGGAAATAGGTATGATTCTACAGGGTCCTCAGGTTAAGCGGAAATAGGTATGATTCTACAGGGTCCTCAGGTTAAGCGGAAATAGGTATAATTCTACAGGTCCTCAGGTTAAGCGGAAATAGGTATGATTCTACAGGGTCCTCAGGTTAAGCGGAAATAGGTATGATTCTACAGGGTCCTCAGGTTAAGCGGAAATAGGTATGATTCTACAGGGTCCTCGGGTTAAGCGGAAATAGGTATGATTCTACAGGATCCTCAGGCTAAGCGGAAATAGGTATGATTCTACAGGGTCCTCGGGTTAAGCGGAAATAGGTATGATTCTACAGGATCCTCAGGCTAAGCGGAAATAGGTATAATTCTACAGGGTCATCAGGTTAAGCGGAAATAGGTATAATTCTACAGGGTCCTCAGGTTAAGCGGCCACGCTCTTATCGCCACCCGGTTCTCGGATGTGCAGTAAGAATTAATCTAGTTCTTGCGATTTACCAATTATGCAAGTCATCCAGAATGAATACGGCTTCAGAAACTACAGTCCGAAAATTCAAGACGCATATTTCATTTTCCATGAAAACATCTTAAACGTATGATATTGTAATCAAAATCGTTAAGAGCCACTTTTCAGAAAATCTTTTCTTTTTAATTTACCATGCAAGAGGTACTTTGGAGTGGGGGCTTTTCTTGAATATCGTGTCACAACCTTGGAAGACGCTGAACTTAAATAATTTGGTATTTAAACCACCATTCGTTGAAGTTATGCTGCACGCACGCAGGCGCATATTTGTCTAAATGTTTATGTATTTATTCAGGGAAACGTGTATTTCCGTGAAATCTCAATATGAATTTCTGGGTGGAATGCAATACCTTCTCTACTTAGGTATGTATATGGTAGAGACAATAAAAATCGAACCTCAGGTAGGATTTAAGCCGTTTACAGACGAAACTATGTAAAGATTAGAAAAGAAAATAATGCAAAACAATGTAGATTAACTGTGAATTGCCTTAAGTAAATCCAGGAGCACAATACAACTAGATCACTTCTGAAAACCCGGCAAAACAAGAGAAACCTTTTGAAACCTTTTTGACAAAGCTGAGACTCCTTTCAACATCGAGTCGGTCTGGGTGGCTCAGTTGGTTAGACACTGGCCTATTGATCCCAAGGTCGCGGGTTCAAATCCGGCCCAGACCGATGGTTTTAAGTGTGCTTAAAAACGACAGCTCCATGTCAGTAGATTTGCTGGCATGTAAAATAAATCCTGCGGGACAAAATTCCGACACACCGGCGACGCTGATGTGATTCTGGCAATTGACAGCGTCGTTAAACAACATATTTCTATTCTTTTGAACATCGATTTTAACAGACAATTGCTGGCAAGTGATTGCCAAAGAATGTGATAGGTATAGAAAGCACGTATAGTTGAAATTTATATGTTTTCATTTTATTAGTCGAAATTAATGATACAATTGTGATATTCCATAATATAAATTACTGTGCATTCTCTTATAATGCACGTTTATCATGATCAACGGAAAGTGTGCTGAAAGACATACATTTTTGCAAGACTTAAGGCTGCCCGTTTTATTGAGTCACCCAGACTCAAGACCTCATAACTTATTAATTTGGATGGAAGGGTGAAGCTTCGGGATGTCGGGGATTTCCTGGAGTTGCTCTAGCATAGAGAACTCTTATTAATGGATCAGGGTGTGGGTTCGTCCTGGATCTGAGTTTGAATTTTTTCAGGAAAACACTCGACTGCTTAAACACAATTTATTTTCCCGAAAGCTATTCTGGTTCACTCGCTGCCGCCATAACTGTGTGTGTTGAAGGGTCTAAGTTCATAGTTCCGCAGATCTTTACGTCTTTATGGTCCTAGCTGTATGTGCTGCATAGGAAACTTGACATCTGCCCTATTCGGCACCACTTTGCAGAGTGTCCTGTTTCGGCAGCTGTTCCTGTATACCTGCGAACAACCCTTGCCTGTATGTCATTCACCCCCAGGCCGGAAGGAAATACCGTTAGGTTGTGTCTTTGCTTCCTCGTATGCCTTCCCGTCTCTGGTAAAAACCTTGGTGAGTCCTGGCAAAGATATATCTGCCTGCATGCTTTACAGAACTTTCACATTGTATTTAATTGAAAATAGTACCTACAAATGTCATTTATTGCAATGGCGGTTTCTTTAATTGATAATAGTACACATGTCATTTATTGCAAGGATGGTTTCAGACTATAGCGCACATGAAAATCTATAGACACTCCCTTCTGTCAAGCAGGAACTGCAATAAAAACCGATAACAAATTCAAATTGTGGCCGACAAAATAAGAACGCCTTACAACCAAGCAGCATTCTCAAGATGGCGGACAGCTTGCGGTACATCGTAAGAATAACGCTGTTTCTGAAATTACTGCAGGAAATGTGAGTGAGCATCAATGTAATCATAGCAGCAACAAAAATAATCCTAAAATGCAAGAAAATGAGCAAGTACTTAATGGAGAAGAGTACAACGTAAAAGAAAGTGACTATGGTAAAAAAGTACCCAACAAAACGACGGGAACGAGTATGTAAGCTCTGTACACAAATTGATTGAAATATTGAGCTCAGATTTAAAAGATGCGAAAAAAGAAATTTAGAGGCTAACAGAACAAAATAAATATTTACTGGAATTACTACAGTCATCAACCCAGAGTGGAAACAAGTGATGGGAACATCGAAATCGAATCCAATACAAATTTCCAGAAGCACTATTCCTACATCAAATAGCTTTGGAGTGGTTCAACCAGATGAAGATGGTGATGATGGTGATGTTTAAAGGCCCATCGATAACTAGGTCATTAGGGACCGGATGAAGAGGATGAAACAGGGAACCTAAATGATGTTAAGACGACAGCGAAGGTACGGAAATATACCTACCTCTAAAAGCAAGTGGTCTAGTAACAAAACCTCAACTCCATCTCAATAAAGTAAGTCACTGGGAAATTCGGAAAACGTACTGATACCAGGAGAGAGCCATGCAAAGGGACTAGCGGAAAGCATAAACCACCTAGGAAAACCTATCCCAGGAGCAAATGCAGTGGTGAAACCGGGTGCAAAATTATAGATATGGCTGAAAACATTGAAGAAAAGTGTGCTTGCTTCACGTGCTTATGGGAGGAAGCAATGATGTGGCAAGTGGTGAACCTGAAAATGTGATTGTGAACATAGAGACCGCAGTAAACTCCTTAAAAACACAAATGTAATCATAGTGAAACTTCCCCAAAGATACGACTAGCTCCCGAACTCTTGGGCGAACCAACAAATAAACATAATATAAATGCAAACATATCGAAAATCAGTGAAAAGTATGGTGATGTTAGATTGATAAACACTTTCAATGCCGGTCGACACATGCATACAAAACATGGCATACATCTGAATAAAATAGGGAAGAGAATACTCGGCGTAACTATTGTTCGTGTTATTTTAGACATTAAATAAAAAAAATGAGGGAAATAGTGTACTTGGTGTAACAAATAAAGAGGTATTATTCACACAGGCAGGTAAAAGACAACTTTCCACACATACATCACAGCTCATACATCAAAACATTCAAATACTCTCCCATAAAATTGATCACTTGAACATATTTATAAATGATGAGAAACCCGATATTCCAGTTCTTACCGAACATGGGCTAAGGGAATATGAATCGTGCAATACATTCATTAATAATATGAAATTGATGGCAATATACTGTAGGGATAAAAAGAAATGAGGCGGTGTAGGGATCTTTATAAAATCAAATACTAAATAATAGCTATGAAAATATTGATCTTGCGTCTTTAAGCATAGAAGGACAAATCGAATTGGCTGGTATCAAGTTGATCTGGCATAAGTTAAGACTAGTTATTGGCATATACAGGCCACCAAATGGGGATATAAACATACTTTTTGAGAAACTAATACTGTGATTAATACTTCCTAGCGAAAAAGGAAACAAAAATTATAATATTAGGCGATACAAATATAAACATTCAAAAAACAAATTTGAATGCTTATGGCCTTTGGAAAACCGCTATTGTAGTTCCTATTTATAAAGGGGGTGATAAAACAGAAATAAATAATTATCGACCAGTTAGTTTAACGTCAATAGTGTGTAAGTTGATGGAGCTTTTAATAGCAGAATATATAAGGGAGGAGTTAGAAAACAAAAAATGGTTCAAGGAAGCGCAACATGGGTTTCGACCTGGGTACTCGTGCGAAAGTCAATTAACTTCCTTATTTCAAGACTTAGCAGATGAAGTGGACGCAGGAGGAAGAACTGATGCAGTGGTAATAGACTTTTCTAAAGCATTTGATGTAGTGCCGCATAATTTACTTATTGGGAAACTAGCTGGCACAGGAATAGACAAACGAGTGGTTTTATGGGTCAAAGCGTTTCTGGATGGGAGAACACAGCAGGTAAAAGTAGGTAAAGAAATCTCCGAGAGAGGCACAGTTAGTTCGGGAGTACCCCAAGGCTCAGTACTGGGTCCGCTACTTTTTCTTATTTTTGTTAATGATATAAGTGTAAATATTAAATGTCAGATAAAACTGTTTGCAGACGATTGCATTATCTATAATAAAATTCGGAATGCCATAGATGAGTCTCTGCTTCAGGGTGATTTAAATGAAATTAGTAATTGGGCTGCTACAAATAAGATGACGATTAATGCTAAGAAAAGTAAGTCCATTGCATTTAGAAGATCTAAGAGGGAAATTGTTCATAACTATCACATGGGCGGAGAAAAAATTCTGCAGGTAGATAGCTGCAAGTATTTGGGAATGTACCTGGCGAGTAACGCTGGGTGGGACGACCAGGTAAATTCTACATCCAGGAAAGCGTGGAAAGCGTTACATTTCTTAATGAGGGTACTGAAAAAGGGGAGCGGAAGGTCCAGGGAAATTGCCTACAAATCTTTGGTGCGGCCGATTATGGAATATGGAGCAGTATGCTGGGACCCATATACACTTAGTCAAATTGATTCGCTAGAAAGAATACAGAGAAGGGCTATAAAATTTATAAAACGAGGTAAATCTTTTGGGCCTAAAAAGGGGGAGGAGACTGAATGGGAGCCTCTCTAAAAGTCCGGCGTAAGAGGCAGAGGTTATGCGCATTATTTCAAGCATATCGTGGTTCAAATGCATGGGTGGGTATTAGTGAAAGATTGGACAACCCTACATATTACGGAAGAAAGGATCATTTGTATAAAATTAAAGGTAGAAGGCACAGAACCGACGTAGGAAAGTTCTCCTTTGTTAATAGAACCATTGAGGAATGGAATGAATTACCTGTAGCAGTCTTTCAGGGCTGTCCTTTATCTGTGAAGAAATTTTCGAAAAATATCGTAAATCAAGTAAATGCTGTGTAATTTACTATAAAGATTACGCAAGTGTATTATTGACATTTATTGAACTGATGGTGAATACTAATGCTAAATTTAATTTGGTTATAATTAATTAATGAGTGTTAATTAGTATTTAGTGCATTTCATCTTGTATTTTTATTATTGTTCTTTATTGTATTATGATTGTATTACTATTGTTTGTGCACTTTGTTTGTAACCTTAATTTGTACATTTAACTCTGCCACCGGGCAATACCCATTCGCAGAAAATATATACATACATACATACAAATGAATTTAATTTAAAAATGACAATAAATGAACCCACCCGTATTACTACAAATACAGCTACAACAATCGACGACATAATCACAAATATTGTTAATATGCCGTATAAAAGCGAAGTCATCCATTCATGTCTATCAGATCATACTGCTCAAAAATTAGCTTCCAATAACTAGCCGGAAAGGAATATACAAATGGCTGGAAAACCATAAAAAGAAGCTATAACTGCTTTAGCGAAACGACTCTGTTAAATTAAAAAAAAAAAAAAAAAACTCGTGTTGAAGTTGATTTGGGAGAGAGAGAGAGAGAGAGAGAGAGAGAGAGAGAGAGAGAGAGAGAGAGAGAGAGAGAGACACACACACACACACACACAAAATTCGACAATTTTTAAAAATATTAAACCATAATATAAACATGTACTATCTTCTAATCACAGTCAAAAATAGAAAACGAAATAAAGTAACGAGCATACACTGGATTACATCAGATTAAAGAAATGCGACTCCAATGAAAATTTGCAGTCTCTCAAGCAAACAGCGGTAATGTTGAATTTAATAAAATAGGACAAGCAGTAAGAAACGCAAAACAGAAAAGCATCAGTAGTAAGATTCTAAATTCTACAAATATGTAAATCTACCTGGCAAGTAATAAACGACATCCGCAAACCCTTAAATATCACTGATTCTAACCATGTTTTAGTAGGGACGAAAGAAGGAATCACAGATGACCCAGGAAAAGTGGTAGAAGCTTTTAATGGCAATTTTGCCTCTATAGGTTTAAAGATACACAACCTCAATCAAATCAATTCCACTAACTCGAGCCCTACTGATGTAAACAGCAAAATATCAAAAACCTTGTCAAGTATGTATATCTACCCAACTGATGCAAATAAGATCCTAAATCTAATCAAACAAACAAAACCAAAAATTAGCATTGGTATCGATGGTATCCCTGTCATTACTGAAAACATGTAGTCAGGAAATTGTAAATCTCCTGGTTGAAATAATAAACCTAGAACTAGGAATCTTCTCAGACAAATTAAAAATTGCAAAATTAATACCAATCTTTAAAAAAGGCGACAAAAGAGAATTGAATAACTACCGTCCAATATCAATCTTACTAGCCCTCTCAAAAATTTTCGAAGTCATCTATAAAAGGCTAATGAGGTTTCTCAATGAGTTCAGCCTAATAACTAAACATCAAGATGGCTTTGTAAAAAATAGAACAATAATGTGTGCGGTCATTGAATGTATCGAAGAAATTATAAAGAACATTGACGCAGGCAAATATGCAACAGCTTTTTTATTGGGTCTTACTAAAGCTTCCGACTGTGTGGATAAAAATATAGTAATGAACAAGCTATCAGTCCTGAGGATTAGAGGTCTGGGATATAAACTAATAGAATCCTACATGACAAACCGAGAACAATACGTAGCTCTGAACTCAATTGGTGACGCTATATCAACTACGAGGGAGCTGACGCATGGGGTCCCACAGGGATCAATTCTCGGTCCTCTTTTGTTTATCTTGTACATTTATTATATAACTGACTACATACCTAAAGCTACTAAATTAGTACAATTTGCAGATGACACTATACCGCTCGCAAAAGTTAAAGGCATGTGAACGCTGGCCAATGCTGAAGCGGAGCGCTGTTGCCAAGCGCACTGCGTGTACCAGCACAGGTTCTGTACATAAGAACACATTTTCCGCGCCAGCAGAGGTTCTGTCTATTTTTCCCGTAATTAGACAACACATTAAATATTCTTAAAACATTAAACTCTTACCTTGGCACACGTCACAGCAGTGGAACAGCAAGCACGGTTTCCTCCTCGTCTTCGTCTTCAAAGGCACTTAATTCGGACAATATCTCCCCTTTCCATTAGAAACTTCCTACCATCATTAGCTTTTCTATACTTAAAACCAATATTCTTCATTATGCTATACATAGAACGCACTGAGCCTTTGTAATTTATTTTTTTCCCTCATTGCTATTGCTATCTTTTTTGCAGTTGGATATTGTCCTTGATCATAGAAACCGAGAATTGTTCTGCGCAAAACGTCTTTTTTCAAAATCGTCTAATCCAGTAACTCGCTTTCCAACTTTGTGGGTCTTTCACGGAGATTGAAATACTTGCACGCTCCCTTTTTCTAAAGAAGCTGCATCACTATAAATTCGTGACACTGTGTATACACCACCTACACCACAAGCTTCCACAGTTAATTGTTGGGTTTTTGAAAAATCTACAGTTGCGCTATATTCAGGATTGGATAGCTTTCGTAAAAACTTGTTCACATTAAATATAATTTTTCTGCCCTGAGAATGAATCACTTCACGTTTGTTGATTGAAAACTCATTTGTTCATGCACTCGGATCGCAAACACTGCATAAAAGATATGTATAAAGTAATAATTGAATGTATTATTAACAATATTTCAGCGCGAGTTAGACACACAACTTAACGATGCCGTTCACTTTAACAAAATAACACGCCACTACTCTGAAAACGAACTGAACATTAAATCAGTCTGTTTGAAACTGCGTGATTATTTTCATAGCAGGTGCACTGTTCGTTTATGCTTAGATCAGTGTTGTGAGAAAGGAATGGTGTTGTTTTTCAGACTTATCTATGTTGAATGGATGTTGGGTACCCATTAGCATGTGAAGATAAAACGTGCATCGCTCGCGTTCTAAGTATCGTAGAGACAGGATTTTTGTACGGTTGTGATCAGAAAATAAAATTCTTTCTTACTGTAAGAATGGCATCTGTCATTTTCAAATATTTATCCGAGCGTAATTAATGAAGATAATGTTCTCAGTGCCGACGCGTGAGATGCGTGTACCACATTCGGCAACGCTGGTAGGAGGGGCAAGCTTAGGATTCGCTGGACTCTGCAGTACGGCCCGCCTCCATATATCTTTAACTTTTGCGAAGATTATAGTGTCACAACCATGCCTCCAGCCAAATGCTGGAAGAAAACCTAAATGAGATAGCTAACAAACTATTGAAGTACTTCTCAATGTTAAATCTAATTATAAACCCAATTAAATGTGAACTGATGAAATTTAGTAGCAAAATACTTAATACGCCTCTAAAACTGTATATTGACAACAAATCAGTCAACAGTGTTGACAAGGTAGACCTACTTGGTGTCACCCTGGATGGATCATCATCGTTTACACCACATATACTCGTAGACAAATTAGCATTAAAATAAGTACAAATCTATTTCTTCTAAAGCATCTAAAGAATTATGTCCCAGCAGCAACCAATAGGATAATTTATTTCTCTCTCATTCAGTCACACGTTATATGGTATAGAAATATAGGGCAATACTTCAACATTAAATCTAAATAGAATATTTATTTTACAGAAAAGAGCAATCAGATATATTTCGAACTTAAAAACTCAAGACTCATGTAGAGAAGCTTTCCAGCAGCATTAAATAATGACGCTACCAAACCTTTACATTTGTAAAACTATACTATGCATGATAAAATACAAATTTCCGATGCAAACAAATTCAGATATACACGACCACAACACAAGAAATGAGAGTAACTTGGCTATTACAATGCACAGGCTTAGCCTGTTTGAAAAGCTGACTAGTTGCGCTGGTGTAAAATTATATAATAGAATGCCAGCAGAAATTAAAAGCTGTGAAAACTACACTAAATTCAAATCTGCTTTACAAACTTATTTATTCAATACTGCGTTCTACTCAAGAGGAATTTTTAAAATAGGTTAAAAGTTCAATTATTACTATCAGTACCATTATTACCAGTACCGCCGCCGCCGCCGCCACCGCCACCGCCACCATTATTATCACTATTATTGTTATTTATACGTGTTTTGCTACTTGTTGTGTATTTGTTTACTATTGAGTGGACTCAATCGTGTATTACACCATATTGAATTGCAATAAAGTTGAAAAATAATGTCCTTTGTTCAAGCTGTGCCTCAAGCTGTTCTAGGCCATACGACTCGACAATACCAACGGTACCACGATATTTCAGCAAAGGCAATAACCTATAGGAATTTTCACGTCATGAAGGCACAACGGGCTCTTATGGACCATGTTATTCTTATGGAAGATTCACGTGCGCTGTTGCCAAATGTGCATGTTTTCAAATGCGACTAAGATAAAGTATGAACATGCATTTCGGTGTGAAATGTGTCAAAGAATACTATGGTATGCACGATAAACCTGTTATATAATTGTATAGTTTTTAAAATGATAAGAACTAAAATTTTGTTGAAAGCATATTTTTTAACATCTTTCTCGCTCCGAACGTCAAAACATGGTTTCAAATGAAATAATTGCAATGAAAAAAAAATCTGGATTATTCGCTTGCTTTTATAGGCCACGTTGGTATTTAGATTATATCACTGTCTAAACATATTTTTCTAAAAAAATAAAGTTTAAAACAAAGTGTTAAGATTCTTTGTTTATACAGAGGAAAATGTAGTCGCTGACTAATTCTCGTTCTGTAAGTCCACGTAAAAACTTCCAGCGACAAAGTTGTCAAGTAAACAACGAAATTATTTTTTATATACATAAGAACGTCTCCAGTACCGAAGTATTCGTCGATCACCATTTGAAGCAAATGTTTGCGGCGCACAAAGCACCCCATGGACGAAAGCCGGTCCTCGTGTCTTGCAGATGATGGAAACCAGATGTGTGACAGTTGAAGGGCCGATTAGGCATTGTACTTCAGCGCAGGTTTTCAATAGGTTTTGAGAATCTGAGGCGTGAGCGAGTTTTACAAGCTCTCTGGTAATTATGTGCATTGCAGTTAAGTGATCAGTGCGGAATGGATCGCAGAAAAAAGGCGAAATTATTCAAAGTGGCGAGCGAAAAACAATTCTTAGAGTGTATGATTATTGAAAGAAAAAGAACCCCGGATACAGTGACTCGTTTATTGTTAGTGAGCTTCATAAGGCGACTGGTGTAAGTAGGCCTACATTTTTTATATTAAGAAACGAATGTAAAGAGGGTCCCACCACTACACCATGGCATACATGCAAAACCAGCAGGAAGATAAAATATAATTTTGAACGCAAATATGGCACAAATTTCCTGAATTTCTATTTCAAAGTACTCCCCCTACAATTCTGGCCGTGTTGAAATAAGGCAATGAGGATGAGGACTTGCCAAATTTTAAATATTCAACCTTTTATAGCTTAGGGAGGAAATGGGATTTCATTTTCAAAAGAGAAGAATTAAATAGTTTATGATCGAGACAAATGATATAGTGTGGCGACATTCCTGTTTACGGAAAATAAAACAATTCAGCAAAGAGGTAAGGAAAATCGTGTACCTTGATGAAAGTTGGGTAAATGTAGGGCACACTGTATCAAACGTTTGGAAGGATAAGACTACAAAAACTCCTAATGAAGCGCTTTTGTCCGGGTTATTCCTGGTTTTAAATCACCTACTGCTCGCGGACCACGATTTGCAATACTGCATGCCGATGGTACGATTTGTACAGGGTGCAAAACTTGTTCTCTTGACGAAAAAAGGTTCTGCTGATTATCGTGATGAAATGGATAGCGATAGATTTGAACAGTGGTTCAGGAATCAACTAGCAAAACCCCGGTAATCGCGGCGGCGCAACATACGTGGCAACGCCGCGCTGATTCTCCATAAGAGCCATTGTGCCTTCATAACGTGAAAACTCCTTTTTTTTATGGAGACCGTTGCTTACGCCGCTGACACACACAGTGCCTTCCTTCACAGGCGTCCACTTGTAAGTCCTCTATGGCTCTATGCGAGCAAAGGTAAACAGAGAAGCAATCGTAGTAAGGTTCGGACTGCCAAGCTATACAAGTTCCTTATTCTGAGTCGCACAGTGAACAAAATATTAAATAATAACCTTCAGTTGCTACGATCAATTGTTTTATGTTTAATGTCATTTTAGCAATTAAAATGTTGTAAATCATTCGAATTACTTACATCTCCAAAATTGTAAATGCTTTGACACCGATTAGGTAGGTAATTTCTCTGAGAACTGGTAAGGTTAGATTGTATTTTTGTCATGTTTTTAACCAATTAAAGTACTATATCTCGCAGCTGTAAGGTTCTTGTATCCGCTCTTTTGTTTACAAAGCTGTATAACAGACAACACGCGCTCATTTTCTTAAGGTCTCGATTCCCAGTCCTGCGTCTGCCGAATTCATAAGTGGAGAAATCATCTCTCAAGGTACGAAATTAATAATGAATACGCAAGACTGGAAAAATGATAGTATTATGATGCAGTAACAACGAGATTACAATTAAATGTGGTAATGACCGTACTATTATACACGTAATGGTGTATTCCACTTCTGCAGACCTTCCTATTTCTACAAATGAACTCGCTAACTCTGAACTAACTCTAACTCTAGAACTAACTCTACCGAGAGTATGAAGTGTATGAAGTATGAAGCGGGCCTGCGTCTGTTTACATTTCATAATTCTTTACAAAGCGAGCACGTCATATGCGAAGACACTATCGAGTAATACGGAAGTACTCGGACCATGTTTGTCAGAGGGGAACCCCGAAAGTATATTGCTTCTCTTTCCTTCTTAGTCAGCAAAAGTGGGCTGTCCAAAGGGAGGACCACGCCCTTTCCTCCCACAAAGTAAGTGAATAGCAAACAAAACATATTACCTTTAATGTTATTCGCATGATGAATTACATGTGTTAAAACATTTGCATCTGTTTGCGCTTTTTAGGGGCTATAAACAGAAATATACCTATATGAAGTCTCTGATAAAGGTGTTATAATGAACACTTGCAGATCCCAAGGTCGGGAGTTCAAATCCGACCCAGACCGACGTTTTTACGTGTGCTTAAAAACGACATCTCCATGTCAGTAGATTTACTGGCATGCAGAAGAACTCCTGTGGGACGAAATTCCGGCACACCGGCGACGCTGATGTGATCCTGGCAACTGACAGCGTCGTTAAACAACAAAACAGTTCCTTGCAGATTACTACACCAAAGTGTATCACTGCTCGAATTCATCCTAGCTACTCGTAGAAGTATAGGCGTAATTCAAGTACTTGATCAGCTTTATAAAATAGTCTATAAATACATTACTGAATTTTTTTCAAGTAGTATGAGCCAGTGAAGTCCGTATTGTTCAGCATAGGTTGGCATTAGGAAACCACTGATCGGTCGGTACATGCGCCTTCTTCTGGGATACCTATCTGTTTCACTGGCCTGAAAACTGGCGCGTAACGGATTAGTAACATTTTGAGGAGAGCGCTTAAAGGGGATTGGTGCTCGATATGGATGTGGGAATCGTGTAGGTATACATCATCCTATGAATGAACGAGTACATGAGAACACACAATAATTAATTATTAATCAGTAATTATTTTTAAAACCGTTGTTACCCTACAGACCTTCGTAACTGTCGCTGGGAATGAATGTCTTACACTAAATACCGGTGAAAGCCGCCAGGTAAGGTGATTTTCCCGATAGAAAGCATGACTAACCCATTTCTACACAGATGTTTTGTAATATTTCCATCTGTAGCAACACGTCAAATTATCAAGTTGTATAATGAGAACATGTCCATGTTCCTGCACATTCCCAAAACCACTTCAGTAAGGGGCACTCCAAAGCGTTTCATACAATGCTATCGCCTGAGCTTCTTGCATCCAACTTTAAATCTTCACCATCACACTGAGAAACATTAAATACACACTAACACCAGTAGGTTTGTATCAATATTCCACTGTATAAGATTTACATATATTAACGCATATTTCAGAGCATTTAGGCATTAAACGAGTTCGTAGGTTTTGCGGATGCGATTGTGTTTTACTTTCGGGCATTTGGAAGCTTCTGAACATTCTCTTTCATTTACCTTAGAAATGACGATGCTAGGAAATATTCGATAATGGACAAGTAACAACCTCCTGACATATTTCGACACACCGAGCCAAAATAGTTTCAAAAGCTTGTCGTTTTCAGTAATGGATAGTCTAAAAAACTAATTATAAAAATTGACTCAGCGTTACTTGTATCCTGTTTGTCTTGTCCAACCTGCGGTTCACACGGTGTTATTTATAGTGGTTGTAACAGTTTCAACAAAACAGACACAAAAGCAATGCAACGTTTCAGGATTAAGGTGTTTTTGACAAAATCTTCAAACGAGAAAACAGAGGGATATAGCTGTCTCATTCATCAAAAGGAATGTTTTAGTCGGAGGATTTATAGCCCATTCTAGCTTGGGTGTTTCCTGTAAATAAATGAGAAATGCACATCACATTACAGTTTGTGACTCTGGCAAACAATACACATCAGTGAGTAACATAAGCATGAATCTAAACGAATGGATTCTCACACAAATCAAGAGGATGTTGCCCTTGAAATTAAAGTTGCCGCTCAGGTTTTGATGTAAACTCCACCCGGCGCTGGGCCTCGTAAGTCAATAAACACCTAGCCTAGGGAATTTAAGACACACAGCTGTTCCCTTCTATGACTGGATGCTTTAGTCCAGACGTGTGAAATTTGTAAAGCAGCTCATCTTATTTCTAGCACCTCTGTAGGAGAAAACACCCACGGAACTCTTGCTTTTAAATGTATTACAACCAAATGGAAGCTTCCTGTTAAAAATAAAATATTACAATAATTCACTGAGAAGGGAATGAGCCATTGTGAAAATGTAGATAAAATTTATAATCTTAAATTAGCTAAGATCATATCTTAAAAGCATAATATTAGACAAGTGATTGAGTGTATCAATTCTACGCTCGTAGAGTGATTTTTATTGTACTAAGCTTACCCACAGGAGGTAGAATACACGCACACGCACACACATTCACCTCTTAGCCATACCTTTAGACTCTAAGAGGATAAAGAATAGTTCTAATTAAACAAATACTCCCCATCCCGGTCGGGATTTTCACCTCCGGCTGAAAAGTCAGCACGCTGGCTACTCGACCAGACAGAAGCATTCACACAGTATTCTAATCAATTAGTCCATACGGAGATTTCATAAAAAACGCACGTTTTCAATAGCTTCGAATCCTGAAAAAGCATTTTAGCAGCACCTGCGTGGGCGCTTGTGCGAGTGTGTGCGTGTGCGAGTGTGTGCGTGTGCGAGTGTGCGCGTGTGCGAGTGGGCGCTTGTGCGAGTGTGTGCGTGTGCGAGTGGGCGCTTGTGCGAGTGTGTGTGTGTGTGTGCGCGCGTGCGTGCGTGCGTGTGAGTGTGCCTGTCCGTGTGCGAGTGTGAGTTCGAAACAGTTCATTTCATTCGTCATATAGACTAGAGACCTGCACGGGCCGACATTCTTAGGTTCGGCCCGGCCCGATTATTTAATTTTATTATGATTATGATGACTATTATTATAATAATCATAATCATCATAATCATCATGATTGTTACGATTGTTACGATGGTTACGATGGTTACGATGGTTACGATGGTTACGATGGTTACTATGGTTACTATGGTTACTATGGTTACTATGGTTACTATGGTTACTATGGTTACTATTGTTACTATTGTTACTATGGTTACTATTGTTACTATTGTTACTATTGTTACTATTGTTACTATTATTATTACTATTATTATTATTGATTTTAAATCTTTCAGCAGAATAATCATATAGAATTCCTAGTAAAGGAATACTGTGATAACTGTGCTGTTCTCGGAAAAATATATAATACATTATTTTGTATCTCTTTTCAAGCCCGTGCCCGGCCCGAGCCCGACAAACATTTTTCAAGTTAGGCCCGAGCCGTGCAGACCTCTAATATACACCAACATTTAGTATAAGGAGGAATGAGATATTTCCAGTGCGTTCTCTGAAACATGTTTTCATCAAAATATTTAAAGCTCCTTGAGGAAACAAGAACTATTTGAAACTGAGCAATTGGGATAGGGCAATTTTTGAAAATCTTCGCGCTGTATTCTTCAAAAGTGCAGAACCTCTGAACCAAATTTTCTTTAACTAAAGAGCTTAGAAATGTATATTTCTGCTCAAAAACCGTGTTGTTATAGGTCGAAACTTTACCCTATTGTAGTTGGCGGAGAGAGAGAACAAAATAAATTTAAGTACCACTGTGGATTATACTTCTAGGGATCAACACAACGCACGAGTTGAATAACAAACTAAATTTATACGAATTCAAATGACACATGATTTCAATATGTTAGAATCCATTAACTTTCATGCTGCAAACGAGGCCAAATTTCTCCAAAATATTAGCGAATAAACAAGAGAAAGTGTGCATAAATCTGGGAGATCTAGTAGCAATAAGAGCCGCCAGCCCAAGAGGGAAACCTTGACAAATTCAAAGATGGCTGTCTCATTTCGAGGCGTACACAGGGTAGGTCACGAACGAACTAGGAGAAAAAGAGATCAACGGCAGGATTTAATCAATGTCTACTCCAACATGTGTCGCATCGTGAACAACCTCATGCGCCATGTGTAACAAACGTATTATAATCGTCCGTCCAGCAAACTCATTAACTTTTGCATTTCAATAAGTCGCTTATTTCATTTTCATGATGGGCACGTGCAAACCGAACTTGTTTTGTTTTCCATAATGACCCTGTAGAACTATTATGTGTAAGTAACCACAACGAGCGATTGTCCGAGCACGTGTAAGTTATTTTCAGAACCCCATGTATAATTTATCATCATGATCATGATCACGATAATGATAATGATCATCATCATCATGGCCTGGATGTTTACGACCTAAAAATTTTAGAAATATGCAAACACTTATGATCGAAAAAATATGATAAATATGACCTAAATTTTTTGTGCATTTTCGAAATCTTCAAAGATTTAATGCTGTTTAAATTAACATTGTCTTGAAAATCTACTTTAAAAATCTAGTACACTCAATAACTAAATATTACTTTTGTTGTTGCATTTTGAATTTATGTAATTGCTCAATCCAGAACTAAAGCTCAGATCTGCACAGAATGAAATAAATGCCACATTTTCAAGGCCGATCAGACAGAAGAATTACAATAGTAAATTACATCAATTTTAAAGTTTTCAAAAAGGAACGATCTTCTATTTGTACGGAACACTGAGTTGTAACGGGAAAAAGAGCTCTCAACATCGCGTGTTATTGGGGTACATTTGAAAACCGTTCATGCTTTCTTTGTACCTGTCACTTCATATGGGTCTGTCTCTTATACAGACAATACAGCCTACCCTCCAAACTTGTGCAAACACACACTTCTAACAAACATACCTCTAAGAAACAGTACCGACGAGAATTAGATATATGGGAGGACTCCAAGTACATACGAGAAACTGGAATACAAATATAATAAAAATACGAAAAGTTAAGCGAAAATATGACTATAATTTGAAAAACGCCAAAAGATTACTTAATCATCATGGGTAAAATCGTGCGTCGCTTACATTTTCCAAGGAAAAAACAACACACACACACAAAAAAAAAAACAAAAACAACTATGACATGCCATAAACATCCGAACCCTGAATAATACTAATAATAATACTAATAATAACACTAAAAACACCACCACCGCCACCGCCGCCACCACCACCATTATTACTACTGCTATTTATTAAATAATATACAGAGGAACAATAGCTTTTTTGTTTAATCAGACAAGAAGAAAATCAAAGAGAATGGAAAGCAAATCGCTCTTTCATTTGCTTCTGTTCTACAAGTCGTACAGCCGGAGGGAAATTATTTTTCATTCTCATCATGTTGCTACTTCCAACTAGAATAATTCCTTGGGGCTCTGCTCTAACACAGCCCGAGGAGCGGCGGACCGAACTGTCTCCCTCTGGCACTCACGGTTGAGAATATGATACCTTATACAGTAGTACAGTTATGTGCAAAACGATCTTACTGAAACATCAGCGGAGAACTTTCGGCTGATACTAACATGTCACAGCCCCTCATTCTTTCGGCGAGCTATTCCACTAGTTATAATGAACAACAAACTCAGTTTCACATTGGGAGAATCTCGCAGATGATTTACATGCAATCGCAGTGAAGTTCATTCACTGTTTTGGTTTTTACTTCCCGATTTCCAATTTTTACTTTCTCTACTACGTATAGTAAGTAAAGGAAGTATCGTATTCCACCAAAAAATTCGATGTCGAAATTTCACCGGAGGCCGGCTGAATCCAATCTTTTAGAAAAAGATCCGCGGTTTGTGTGTGTGTGTGTGTGTGTGTGTGTGTGTGTGTGTGTGTGTGTGTGTGTGTGTGTGTGTGTGTGTGTGTGTGTGTGTGTGTGTGTGTGTGTGTGTGTGTCGTCATGAAAGTTACGTCGGTACGTCGAAAGAAGATCAACAAGCGTCGAATGATTGTGACGCCGTAGATTACTGTATAAGAGACAGAGAAAGTGAAGAAAGACATTGAAAGGACAGAACAAGGTTACGGGAAGAACAACTGTGGGTTGTATTAGCCCGAAGGACTGTAGACTGTTAACGACGCGAACACTATTTGTGGTAAAATTTTAGAAGAAACTCAAGTGATAGGAAAGTGACCGGACCTGATTTTGTCGTCTTTGTTACATATTTTGTTTGCTAGGAATTTGTATCCAATAAAAAATGTCGCGACTTCTTACCGAGAATAAAGTGTAGTATGATTTCAATTTTAAAAGGGCAGCCGAGAAGAGAAGTGCAGCATAACGCTGGACACATGATTGCGATAGTGCAAATTATTTCGTATAAGTACTCGAGCGTTCAAATCAGTAGGAGGTTTATCTGCTCGTGAAGCTGCAGCTCGTAATGGAGTCCCTGGATCTACAGTGCACAGGTGGATGAGATTATCCAGGGGAGAGGTTGAACACCGTCGTCCTGGTTCAGGAAGAAGACGCGTGCCAACTCCACAAACGGATGCATTTTAATTGTAGAAGCAGAGGGGAACCCTTTCCAAACTCTTCTGAAATGAAGGCAAATTCGGATTTCCCTGGATCAGCTCGAACAGCTCTGCGACGTGTAAATGACGCAAGACTTAATATGCGAACGGTAGCTAAAACAATCTGACAAACGATCACGGGTTGTTTCGCCTTGAGCTTACGCAGGAAAATGCCAATCGCAACTGGAATAACGTGATATTCTCAGACGAGGTGACATTTTCTTGCACACGTAACGGAAATGTGATTTTCTGTCGTCCAAAGGGGTCCCGATTCGATGCAAAATACGTGGCTTCACAATTTCATCAAGGTCGCGTATTTGTATCGTGTCGGAGCTGGATATCAAGGGATGGTGTAGGTGTGCTGTGGCAGCCCGACAATTAATTCACTGAAGAGCGCGCAGTACACAGTAATACCTGGGAATATTTTGTTTCCCTCTGTGAGCCTAGGATATCCTACTGGAATTATTGAATTCGTACAGGATAATAATCCTGTCCACACATCTCGAAATGTTTCAAATTGTTGTCAGAGAGGCAGGACATCAGAGTGGTAGACTGGCCTCCCTGTTCACCGGACTTGAACCCTATTGAGAATGCATGGGTTGAGGTGAAAATTGAGCTGTGCTCCAATTTCCCTGCAGCTGGGTGAAGGACAAAAGATGGCCTCTGGGCACAAATTCAACAAGCCTGGTACATCGTAGCTTCTCGTCCAGATTACTGCAGGCATTTAATGTTGTGGGCAGTTATATGTGCTGAGGGTTCATACACCCGATGTTAATTATGTTTATTTTTTGTGTTGTTTTATAAGATAGTTTATTTACACATTTTTATTTAACAGAGTAGAATAATTAATGCTTTTGTGTGCATGGATAAGCCCACCACTTCAAAGTTATAATAAGTAATATTAAGTTATACTAATGCAATATGTTCTACATACCCAGTCATTAACTTAACATAAAAAATTACAAGCGAGGCGGGATTTGAACCTAGGAGCTTAAGAGTGGAAGCAATTGCCTGCTTAACCTCTAGGCTACTGTAACGTTACTCTGCATTTTGTTTTGAGTACTCAAGCTAACCATTGCGCTCGCAGACCATTATACAGAGCTATTCAAAAAGAAAGAACAGATTTCAAACATTTATTTCTTCCAAACTACAAAAGATAGAAACATGATTCCAACGCTCATGGACAGAGAAAAGTTTACAATTGAAATAGCGGGGATAGAAGTTCCAATCACGGCCACATTGGCTCAATTTCTCTTGTGATTTGATCATTGTTATGATAACAATGAACGGTGTCGCCGCCATTTTACTACAGACAACCAACAACAAACAACAATGCTGTAAAATACTCCGTGTGATTTTTATCAATGGGGTTACGTAAAAGACCATGTTTATATCCCTCTTATGCCTGACACTCTTGAAGATCTACGACATCGAATTGTTGAAGCTGTGAATTTGATAACTGGAGACCAGCTGATTCGTGTGTGGCAAGAAATGAGCCACCATTCTGACATTTGTCAAAACACGGTGCTCATATTGAATGCATAATATAAAATTGTAAACTTTTCCCTCTCCATGAGCGTTGGAATCGTGTTTCTATCTTTTGTAGTTTGGTTTTATCCACGGGTGTACGCAGGTATGTATACAAATGTGAGTGGTTATTCAAGATACAGTATTTGTGTGTCGAACACACAATAACGATAACATATGGAACAGAGACTTTCAATAAACTCAGCTGCATGTTGGAAATATCGACTTGTGTAAACCGCGCTGCAAGACGACCTGGAACTTAGAAACATTTTGCTCTCCTAATGCGCTCAATAATTTTTCCATGGCTGTACCTAAGGGTTTTAGTGCGTCTCTGACGGCACAATAATTGGGATAATTACTATCCCAGCGACTCTCGATTCTCTCGTGCAGGAGAGGGCTCATGTGCTTTAAAGACCCTATAGTTATATACCTTATTGGAAATGTTCCTCTAATATAAATCAAAGGATTTCCGGGTTGCTGGGAACCATGAATATAATATAATGCAATTTTAAGACTGACTACTTCAGAAAGTACCTACATTTATCATTCTTGGACACACTTCGGCAATATAGAACAGCCTAGAAATTTTACATATGGGGCCCCAAGAGGCTAAAACTGAACATATAGGAATATGAAATATATACACACACCAAAGACACATATAAACAATTTCTCAACGTACAGCTAAACATTGTGTTTATCACTATCAATGAACACATCTCACTCGCCTATACAACACACCCAATATATGCAACATAGGTGTAGATATACATATATCGGTTCTTCTTCATTTCATTTGAAACTCACCTCTACAAGGATTGGAAGTTTTGACGGAAAAATGTGTAATCCTCCTTAACATGCTTTTAGCAGTATGAATTACAGATGCGTGACAACTTCGAACCAATTTTCCCGACTCACGGTAATGTTTACTTCTTCTACATATAGGTAGCAAGAAGTATTCCAACCAAAAATTCGATATCGAGATTTCACCGGAAATACAAGTTTTGAGACTCCCTAAATATAAAAGACATTTCTGGAAAAGTGTGTGTGTGTGTGTGTGTGTGTGTGTGTGTGTGTGTGCGTGCGTGCGCGTGCGTGTGTGTGCGCGCGCGTGCGTGTGTAACTCAACGAAAAGTCAGTTAAATACTGAACTTCGAAGGATGAGACACGAAGATTTTCAAGAAAATCTCCCCACCCCAGACTGCCCTTTAGATGAAACATTTTTCGAAAATTTAGATTTTCTCAAACATGGCCCTAACGATATTGATTAAAATACCGTGTGTTTAAGACAGTTTCATGACAAATGAAATGTATATCTCGAATTTTCTGGGAATGTAAGAGATAGACAAAATCTTACCACACAAAAATGTAGATCTCGTTAAAACACACAATTTATATCAAATAACTTTTTTGACGAGATATTTCTTGTTATTGGTCTGAACTTTCCAATACTTCCACTTTTCTAAACCGGGAAGTCGTTATTCATATTTATCTCTTGACCATGTAAAGAAAAAGTAATTTCTAAGCCATTACATAGCGACCTGCTGTGCCTTTAAAAAGATTTGAGTGAGTGAGTGTATCGAGTTTAAGGGCCCGTCGACAACTTGGTCATTAGGGCCCCCGAGTCCAAAAGTAAAATCACGGAAGGTCAAATGTTAAAATATCACTCATAAAAAACTAAACACCAAAACTTAAAATAGATAAAAACTGCTAAACTCAGCTATGAAAACGTTCCAGTTAAAATGCTAAAAACTGAAGCTTAAAATTGCTACAAAGTAAAAACGGTTAAACTCGAAACGCTAAAACGCTAAAAAACTAAAAGATAAGGTAATCTAAAAGCTAAAATCTCCGAAATAAAATCTTACACTTGCTTCATAAAATCGATTGTGGAACAAAACCGCAGCACTGTGTTTACAGCTACTGGGTCGTTGCCCAAAACTGAGCACAGTGTAAGGCCCAGGCCAACGGACTGGCGCTCACGAACGTATCGCCGGCACGTCGCACAGACAGGCTCCGGATCACCACGCAAAAGGTGCCCATGCGTGGCTCGGGTGTGGCCTATCCTCAGGCGGTTAAAACCACTTCTTCCCGCCTGGAATCCCTGCAGCTGGTCTGCCAGGGTTGTACCGTGTCCTTGATTGCCAGATAACGCTGCCCAAGATTCCTGCCAGAGAGCAAATAGATGGCGACGGAAATATTTCTGCACGTCTATATAGGGGAGCGAAAAAGATTTGACTATCGCTTAAAACCTACTGCAATCCCACATTCCCTTTGCAGCGACAAGAAATTACCAATAAGATAATTTCTGCAAATGTTTATCTTGATTAACCTGAAGTAGATAGATATTCTTACCGGGGCGGCGCCGTGGCCGAGCGGTTAGCGCGCTCGCCTACCACCTAGGCGGCCCGGGTTCGATCCCAGGGACCCGCATGTGGTATTCGTGGTGGACGAAGCGGCGTCAGGGCGGGTTTTCTCCGGGTGCTCCGGTTTCCCCCGCCATCTCATTCCACCGGTGCTCCATCTTCATTCCACGTATCGCTCAGTGTCACCGCCTGCGGTGCCGTAGTAGTAAAAGGGGGGCGTTAAACACAACAACACACCCATTCTTACCGTTTGTAAGGAATAGTCTGCACAGGAAGAAAGTAAGTCATGCGAGTGCAACACATCAGATTTATTAAACATTTCCCTGACTTTCCCGGACTATTTTACAATGCCCTCACTTTCCATATCACTGAGAACCCTGCTTTCGTATATAATCGCAAAATGTATAAAAATGTAGATCTCGTTAAATCACACAAGTTATGTCAAGTTAAAATTCATGTCGTGTTAACCACTTTCCAGATATTCTTCTTCTGCTTTGAATTTTCAAATACTTGCACTTCCTTGAAGCAGGAAGTTTGTTATTCGTTTATTCTCTCTCTCTCTCTCTCTCTCTCTCTCTCTCTCTCTCTCTCTCTCTCTCTCTCTCTCTCTCTCTCTCTCTCTCGTGTTCATGCAAAGAGCACGAAATATCAAAGCGATCACACAGGAACCTGCATTTGCAAAATCTTATTCCTCGTGGCTATCTTATACCTCCAACGAAACGTGTAAATGTAAAATGAAAGCCTGCACGATTAACAAGCGGCACACAAAAGTAAGCCTTTTAAAGAATAGTTGGAAAAGAGTAAGAAAAGAAAGCCATGCGAATGTAAGACACGCGACTTTTTTATATAATACGGAATAACTTCTGATCTAAACCAGCGATGTCCAACCTTATCTCTCTGGAGACGCTTACACTCTTTCAGTCGGAGGTTGAATCAGATCTTGTCAGTCAATATGCAGTGACGGACACAGACCAGCGATTCAAGTCATAACTTGAGATTTTTGGGAATCTCCTCACAACACCTCCTCATTCTGGACAACTTTTGTCTTACTAAACATAAATCTGGTTAAAACACAAAGTGTATATCACATACTTTTTTCTTTCATTCTTCCTTTTTTCAATGAACCATTTCCGAGATACATTTTACTATATTCTCTCAAGCTCAGCTCTTTATTCTTTCTGTAAATTTCCCAATATTTATACTTTTCACAAATAGGAATATGTTATTCGTTTTCTTTTTTTATCTCTTGGCCTTTCAAAGATAACGTAATTTCAAAGGAATCTCACAGTAACCAGCTCTTAAAAAATTTGACTATCACTTAAAATCTACTGTTTTCCCATATTTCCCTTGTACCTACAAGAAAATTACCAATAAGATGAGCATTTTCAGAAATTATGTCGATTAAAATGAAGTAAGCATTTGCAAGAATGGTGTGTATGAGAGTGAGTATAGCTCTCCATATGTATATTTACGAACAGAGTTTCTCCAAATTCAACTATTCTAAAAGTCTATACCACAATGTTACGCACATCACTTGGTGGATCTTCTAAGGCCTTGCACTTCCTAAACATAAGCAGTACCAAAGAAGTCATTAATGAACAGATGTTTATCGCATAAGATTTCAAAGTGCTTTCGTAAATCAAACGCAACGTACATGTAACCAACTCGCCACTGCAACACAATGCACGTCTGTACGTTAAAGAGTGGCGAAGTCCGCGTATAGTGGAAAGAGGTAAATCCAATCTCCCTTTTTTCGCAAACGTTGGACATTGCTGTTCTAAACTGACGGAGACATAGATTTCTCAAGTAGTAAAAGCCGACGAATTAATGAAAAAGTTCAGCAGAAACGTTGATTACTGATACTTTTTCTACTTTTCAACTTATCAAAACCCATTTTCATAATAGTTGAGGTACTGTACCGATACAGTTCTTCTAACTATATGCAAGATATCAACGCACTTTTCAAATAATTGCAGGTGGGGTAAATAGAATAATAAAATGAAAAATATTGAAAAATGGGAGAACACAATTGTTATAGCTTTTGCCTTCTTTTTCCCCGTATATTTAAGCAGAAGCCTTTAGTCTGGGATAGGTGCAAGCAAAGATTTGAGTACACGTTCAAGAGATTAAAATATATTTCAGTGCATGAGGAATGCAACAAGTACAGAGTCCTGTCAGCAATTGACCGAGACAGACAGACAGAGAGGTTTGTTTCACGTGTGTTGAACATGACCATATGACCTTAAGGCTCGCCTGGCCTGACATTACTAGACCGAACGCGGCCCACTTCCTCGCATTGATCCTGAGGTCTTGAGACTCGACGTCGCCACACACCGACAAACAAGTCGGCCCACCAGTCTGCTACACTCAATTCCTTCATTTGGGAACAACCACAAACTGAAGACGAAAACTTTCAGCGGTCAACCGAACAAATGAATCATTTCATTACTTAGAAATAAATGTAACGTCAATGATGGTACATAAACAAACCAAATGCCTATTAATACTTAACTATGATACTAAATTAAGAGACCAGTTTTCTAAATGTCTCAAGTGTGCAAGCGATTTTAAAGTACCGCTACCTTTGTTGAATGTCTGACAAAATAACAGACAAAAATCTGCTGTCTTTTATATTCACGCGACTTTCTTAACCCAATGATGTTTATTTTACATTTCTTCTACAAATGTCTACTACTTTCCTACTACGTATAGTAAATATGGAAACTACGTATTGTATTCTACTCAAAATTTCGATGTCGAGATTTCACCGGAAATATACGCTTTGAGGCCCGTGAAAAAAAAAAAATTAAAAAAAGGTTCCTGTATAAGTGCGTGCGTGTCTGAACACCATAACTCAAAAACGAAAAGTCGGTTAAAAACCAATGTTGGCATATAAGTTTAATACCTTTCAAGGATGTGACAGGAAGATTAAGGGCGGCGCCGTGGCCGAGCGGTTAGCGCGCTCGCCTACCACCTAGGCGGCCCGGGTTCGATCCCAGGGACCCGCATGTGGTATTCGTGGTGGACGAAGCGGCGTCAGGGCGGGTTTTCTCCGGGTGCTCCGGTTTCCCCCGCCATCTCATTCCACCGGTGCTCCATCTTCATGTATCATCAGTGTCACCGCCTGTGGTGCCGTAGTAGTAAAAGCGGGCGTTAAACACAACAACAACAACAGGAAGATTAAGGAAAATTCCTCCGCTTGAACTACCCTTTACATAGAACATTTTTCGAAAATTTTGATTTTCGAAAAAATGGCTCTAACGATGTTCATTAAAATACTATATGTTTAAGATATTTTTATGGCAAATGAAATGAACATTCTGAATTTTCTGACCATATCCTATGTAGTCCTGTTTCCTCTTGACTTTTGCATTATTGCTAAACCGTAATAGATAGACCAAATCTTACTACAGAAAAATGTAGATCTCGTTAAAATACACTATTTATATACAAATGCATGTTTTGTGGAGTGGACCATTTCGAAGATATTCCTCGTTATTTGTGCGACTTTTGCAATACTTAAATTTCTCAAATGGAAGGTCGTTATTCACATTTGTCTCTTGGCCGTGCAAAAGGAACAGTTTTAAAGCTTTAAAAGATTTCACTATCACTCAAAGCCCACTGTATTCCCATATTTGCACCCACAAGAAAATTAGCAACAACGTAATTTCTGCAAATGTAGAAAAAGTCATTTAAGAGCAACACATCAGATTGAAGTCACGTTTGCAGAAATATTACACAGTCCGTTACAGGCACCAGACGTATACAATAGTAAATATTTTAAAACGGAGATCGCGTTATTTTATATTATTTTCAAACACCGCGAGAAACAACTGAATGGTAATCGCTCAAAAACGATTAATAGCGTGTTTCAAGCAATTAAATATCTTGGAAATGGTTAGAGCTACAACAATATAGATATGATAGTTGTGTGATTTAACGAGCTTCACATTTTTCGGGCAGTAAGCTTCCATCTTATGGTTCACCAGTAATATAAAATACAAAATTCACTCCGAACGAAGAGGCCTCCACAGATTGTTGACAAACAATTGAAATAAAGTGTTATTAGTCGTGCAAAGAGGTTAAATGTTACTTTAATCATCGATACAGCCATTTTCGAGAACATTAAAAACTAACATAAAGGTTAGTTGAACAGTCATCACTGGAAGATGAACTTGAAATATCATGTATAGCATTTATCCCACATTGCACTCACTGTCTGTCTCTGAACCCCCACCATGTTCGAATTAACGGGGGCAAGAAAGAAAATTTCCTTCCCTGCCAGGGAGGCATTTTATTTTTACTGTATTTGCTATTACTGCTCTGTTAAAATACAAGAGGACACGGAACACTTTAGCCGCAGGCTGTATACATGGTACGAGTGCGATCTGTGAGTAAGCAAAAGTATCATATCACATGTAAGCTAAACATTAAACCTTAAGTTCATTAGTTGGGTTGGCATTCAGGGTCAATTCCAGCAATGACGACTGCAGCTTGCAGTATTCAGTTCAGTTTCTTGCTACTCACTGTTCTATTGTTCGTCAGCATTGATAAGCTTGACAAGAAAACGAAAAGTTACAGAAAGTAATGACGGTGACGTATGTATTCCAGTTCGAATCTCAGGCTTCAACTTCAAATAATATTAATATTGCAGTTTCTCAAGTAAAACGCCAAGGCCACCGCCGCCGCCGCCGCCGCCGCCGCCGCCGCCGCCACCACCACCACCACCTCTACCGTTATCGTTACCGCAGCCGCCGCCACAACTACTGTGCTTTTTGTATATAACGCACCTCCCCCTCGTTAGAAAGACTGAACACTGCCCCCCCCCCCCCAAACACACACTACGCGTGCGCGCCCCTAACTTGTTCTAAAAGCCACCTTTTATCGCTTTATTTGGCGTACTCAAAACATGCATTCCGCGGAAATTTCGATATTTTTCTCTCACCATATAACGAATATATTCCATGTGGAATAGACACTTTGCCGAGCTTCCTCACACACCTCAACAACCTCCGACCCGAAATTCAGTTCACCATGGAAGTGGAGAAGGACGGAACTCTGCCATTTTTGGACATTCTAGTCTCCAGAAACCACAACGGTACTCTGGGGCATGCAGTGTACCGCAAACCAAAACACACTGACCTCTATTTGAATGCTCGCAGTTTCCATCATAAATCACAACGGGTCGGAGTTCTCAACACTCTGGCCCACAGAGCTGTGTGTATCTCCGATTCCAGCCACCTAGAGCAAGAGCTACAGCACCTGAGGCACACTTTCCGCCAAAACGGCTACTCCGTAGACGACATTGAAACGTCAATCTCCAAGGCCAAGAGAGGAAAACCACAATCTCAGCAAACATCAGACAAGCCAACCGCCACTGCCTGCATCCCATATACTGGCAATCTATCCGGCAGAATCAGTAGAATTCTCGCCAAACACAATATCAGAACCATCCACAAGCCGCCTTTGAAGATTAAACACCTAGTGAGGCCGGTGAAGGACAAACTGGACCTTAATGTACCAGGGGTACATAGGGCAAACCGGCAGGACCATTTCCACCAGAGTCAAAGAGCACGAACGGTCCATACCCTTAATGCAGCCTGACAAGTCAGGGCTGGTGGAGCAGCGCTTTGAAGAAGACCTCAGAGCTAACTTCAAAGAAACGACCATTGTGGCAAAATGTAGCGGTTAATGGGAACGGAGGGTTAAGGAGGCTCTGTCCATCTCCTCCGAGAAAAGCACACTGAACCGGGACGCTGGATTGCAGTTTAGTCCCTCCTGGAAACCAGACTTAAAGTTGGAGATCGACCGGCTCAGAAAACACAGATTCCAACGGAGCGTTGAACCTCCTCCACATTAGACTGGGTGTTTTCTACACGGTACGTACTAGCGGACAGTACATATACTGGACATCCAAGACTTGTGCTAGGCCAGTCGCGATCCAGACTTCTTACAGGACGGACGTGATTTTTGCTGTGCTCCTGAGAGAGTGTTAGTGAACGTGATTGGATGAAGATACATCGTGCTTCTGTTGCATCAGCTAGAAGTATCATTGGACCTTGTATTCTTTTGACCGATTGGTGCTATACTTCAGCATCAATTGACGTTCTTCCCAAAGTACTTTTGTGCTTTTAAAGCACATAAAAACTCAGACCGGTAGGCAGAGTTACAAGGCTTAGCCATCAGTTTTATAACTGGTAAGGCGCCTTTTGGTCCGGCCCTCTGTAACTTGCGCTTCTTAGCACCTACCAGACTTTACTTATAACGACCATGGCCAGCCCCTTGACAAATGCAAATGACTTAAACTCGACACTATATTACCTGCAGGGAGGTAATATCTCCGCATATCTGGACGAAGAGCTCGTTAAGGAGCCATCACTGCCTCTCGATGAGAAAACCAAATCTGTTCTGCAGTGCGAACGTAAGGCTAGACAAGCCTACATAACCCAGGCCGATCTACAACTCCTGGATTTAATGCCTAAGGATGACGTGCCCAGAAAGGATCTCACGCTTCTCTACCGTACAATGGCCGCCCATAGGGCTAGAGTGGATGCCATAAACACTTATCTGTTTCATCACGAGCAAGCTGTTAAGGCTCCACAATGGCAAACTGTGCAAACAAAAAGGAAGAGGAACAATCCATCTCCTGTTGCTACCTCAGCTCCAGTGGCCACAACCAACGCTTTTGAGCCTCTGGCCTCCACCTCCACTGCGCCAGATCCTGCACCAGAATGCATGGAACAAGATGTTACCATTCCAGCAACTAACACTGTTCCTGCAGCTACTAATGTTGCACAACCAATGCAACAGAAACCGAGGAAACCTACGCCCATCTTCCTGCGCAACCCATCTGATGCCAGGAAAGTCTTAAACTCCGTCCCAACGGACAAGGTTAGCTACAGCCTCAGAAACCTACGAGGTACAGTGGCCTTGATCCCAGCTTCATCGGACGATCATAGACATTTGCGAAAACACCTGGAACAAAATCAGATTGAGGGTGTTACTACGCTCCTGCCAGAAGACCGCTTCCTTCATGTCACCTTGAAGGACATCCCGGTGTTCATCACTGTTGATGAGGTCAAGGAGCTACTGATCAGTAAGGGGTACACGGTGGAACGTGTTGCCCAGTTGACCACCAGAGGTCCTAATCCTCAACCACTGCCTCACTTCAGAGTTGCCCTGAAGAAAACTGAAAATGTGAGAAACATTTTCAAAGAGACCTGTATGTTTCACGCCGTCATCAGGGTGGAAACATTTAAGCCACCACCAAGACCGCAACAGTGTACAAACTGCCAGCAATTTACACACAATGCTGCTGGCTGTCTACTGCTACCAGTTTGCGCTTTCTGTGGCGAGACAGGTCACAGAAGAGTGAACTGCCAGAGGCTGGCTATACCAGGCTCGAAGCCAAGGTGTTGTAACTGTGGTGATTCCCACTCATGCCGTTATGCCAAGTGTCCGGTGTGGCAGGAAGCTCGTTTGGAGCTCATGGCAAACAAGCAGGGACATATGTCTAAATACAACGCCCGACCTCGTGTTCCACATAATCTGGAACTGCCACGAGAGGCCTTCACCGGTGCTAGATGGCCCGGACTACCTAGCAAGACCCCCATAACCTTTCCAAGTTATGCAGCGGCCACTACAGCTCAACAAGAGCCACAGCCAGCTCCAACTACTGTCACGCCACCACAACCACAGAGGCAAACAGTGACAACATCCAACATGCCACCTACAAACACGGCAACAACCATTAGGGCACAGCAACCTGCCCAACAAAGAATGACACGGCAGAGAGCACCTCGACAGCAACAACAGCAGTCAACTACAGGTGTAGCTCCTCCCCAGCAAAAACAGCAGCCAACTACACCACCTCAGCACAATCAGCAAAGCACTACGCTTCAAACCGTGCCTGATGAGGCCTTTCTGAACACTATGAGGCAAATCCCCATAGAACTACAGCCGGACTTTGCAGCTTTCCTTGCTGAAGCTCTCAGAGCAAGACCACAACATATTCACCCATACACCATCTTCGTGCACACAGTCCTGACCTTTACTATTCATCATGGGTGCTAGACAGGATGGAAGACTGAATATACAGTCTCTCAAAGTTTGTTCCTGGAATGCTAATGGCATAAGGTTCAAACTAAGAGAAACTACGAATTTTGTGGCCTCTAAGGGCATTGACGTGCTGCTGGTGCAGGAGACGCACCTAATTCCATCCAACAAAGCTACCATTCCTGGTATGCTTTGCTACAGAACAGATCGAGGTGATGGCTATGGAGGAACTGCCATATATGTGAGACGTAGTATTCAACATCACCAGTTGTTCACTACCCCAACTAACAACCTAGAAACCACTGGAATCCAAGTAGAAACCAACAAAGGGCCAATTAGACTTTTTTCAGTCTACATCTCCCCTCGTCGTCCCATCCTTAACAGGGAGTTGGATGTATTATTCAACAGCAACACGGCAACCATCGCCATGGGGGACTACAATGCAAAAAGCCCAGCTTGGAATTCCACGATACTCAATCCTAGGGGTAGAACTTTGGAGCACTACGTACTCACCAACAACATAGTGGTACTCTCGCCATCCTCGCCCACAATGGACTATGCAGGTCGTCGACCCCCAGATTGGCTTGATATTGCCCTTATCAAGAACACCACCTTGCATCCACAAGTCTATACAGTGCCTGAACTAACATCAGATCACTACCCCCTGCTGCTCATATTTCAAACCAGGATTAACTACAAACCACAGCGACTGATTCCCTCTCCAAGGAGAGTAAACTGGCAGGAATTCAAAAACATAATGGCTGAGATACCAGCGACTATTGAACCATGCACTACAGTACAAGATGTAGACACGCTGGTTCAAAACATCAACACCACCATAACTGCAGCCATAACACAGGCAACACCACCAAGTCGAGGCCCAGCTCAGGCAGTTAAGAAATTGCCCCGCCATCTTCGTGAACTGATTGCGGCGAAGAACAAAGCACGTCGCCGAGCTCAACACTCTGGTTGCCCCCTGGATCGAAGGGAGTTTAATAGACTTCAACGTGTCCTGAGATTGGAGCTTGCTGAACATCTGAATGACCAATGGGAGCGAAAGCTATCTTCGCTCGACACGGAGGATCAGTCCCTTTGGCGCATGTCCAAGGCACTGCTTCGATTACCCGTCCAGGACAAACCCCTTCGCCAAGGCAACCAAATAGCCCAATCAGCCAGAGAGAAGGTGGAATTGCTGGCCGAATTTTTGGAAAAAACTTTCCATCCAGCCGACACTTGCGACATGGATCTTAGACATGACGTCGAGGACCATGTCACTGAGTTCTTGTCGAGGCCTTTTATGCCAGAAATCAGTCCAACTTCCAAAATAGAAGTTCAACAGCACATTTCATCTGTAGCTCCTTATAAGGCATCAGGGTATGACAATATACCCTATGCAGCTCTACAAGCCTTACCGCAAAACTGGATGGACCTACTTGTACATCTCTTCAACGCCCTACTCCATCTGGCGTACTTCCCAACGGCATGGAAGCATGCTAAGATCATCACCTTGCCGAAACCAGGGAAGGATATTTCTTCACCTGAAGGCTATCGGCCAATAAGCTTGCTTCCATCAATCAGCAAAATTTTTGAGAAGATAGTACAAGCTAGGCTTCAAACCACCCTAGATACCATCCAGATACTTAGGCCAGAACAGTTTGGTTTCCGCCGGCGGCACTCCACCATACACCAGCTGCTTCGACTGGTGGACGACATCATAAAGGGCTTCAATAACAGGCAGTTTGTTGTCTCACTATTCCTGGACATCACACGCGCATTCGACTCAGTCTGGCACGAGGGGCTTCTTTACAGGCTGATTCATTACAATTTTTCTCCCCACATGACTCATCTGATTCATTCCTATCTTAGAAACAGAACATTCTCAGTCTGTAAAGAAGAAGTATCTTCAAGATCCAGGCCAATACATGCAGGAGTCCCTCAAGGAAGTGTACTCGGGCCTCTTCTATTTCTCATCTACATAAATCCACTACCATCCTACCAGGGGTGTTCACTCTACCAGTTCGCCGATGACACCACCATTGCCACTGCCTCTGTTAATCCCAGAGTAGCAGCAAACAGGCTACAGAGGTATGCAGATTCACTGACAGCTTGGTTTTCAACCTGGCGATTAAAAATCAACCCTGGAAAATCCCAGGCAGTCACCTTTACCAGAAGACTGGTACAAGATCTACCAGAACTGCAAATAGCTGGAGGTAGAGTGAACTGGTCCAACCAAGCTAAATATCTTGGTGTCACCTTGGACCATAGGCTTACATGGAAACCCCACATCGACAACATATCCAACAAAATCAACGGTAGGATGGCTATGTTATACCCGCTGTACAATAGAAAGTCGACGATGTCCATTCGCAACAAACTGCTCCTGTATAAGCAAGTCCTCCGCCCTGCTATCACCTACGGATACCAAGTCTGGGGAATCGCTGCAAGATCACACCTGAAACGCCTAGAAACCCTGCAGAACAGATTTCTACGAATATCAGTAGATGCAGACTGGTATATCCCTAACAGAGACATCCACAGAGACCTTTCCATTCAAACCCTGACAGACCATATTCTATCCCTATCTCATACTTTCTTCAATTCCCTACCACAGAGCTTCAATGCCCTTATCCGTGGCCTCGGGGAGTATGACATTGACCCCGGGGAAACCTACAAACGCCCCAGACACTTACTTGGCCAAATCTAGACTAAAAAGTCAACACCAGGAAAAAAAAAAAAAAAAAAAAAAAAATTAACCAATGACAACACAGTAACCACTTCCATAATTTCCAACCAACCAATCCCAACCAACTTTTCCCACCGTCTTCCCACCGTCCTATTTAAATAGAAATAATTGAGCCAGTAAAGGACTTGTCCTGGCATGGCATTTGTCAAGAGGCTCCACCACGGAGGACTCCCTCTTGTGACACCCACCCATTCTCATTCTCTTGTGCTAGGCCAGCAATAGACCCGACAAAGACGACTGATAGTTGAGATAATCATCATCGCCATTATCACCAGTATTATCATAAGCATAAAAAAAATCATCTGAACATTTATTTTCCCTTCATCAACAATTTTTCCCACCATTTAACCACCATTTTTTAATAATCACCATCTAAAATCAGTAAGGGATGAAATCCCGGGATGGTAGGAGTCAATGGCGCCTCCCATAGGGAGGATAACCCCTTTGTGACCCCCTCTCTACAGAACCACAAGAGAGAACGCGCAGCACACAGACCGGCTCATCATGCGACACAAGAAGCGCATGACACGGAAGTCCAGCAAAGCCGCACCGAAACCTCTTGCCGTGGCTGTTTCACCACCTGAGTGCAGCAGTGCAGGAGCAAACATCAGCATCTCCACACCAGTCGCCACTCGCGGCTAGCTGCTCGACTCGAGCAGTCGCTGAGGTGCTCATACCCGCGCCGCCAACACCTCATTCAGCACGAACGCCACTGTCGTCACAGCACAGGCAACCCACGTCACCGCTCATACCCTTGGGGCGGCTGATAGACCTCCAGAAAGACGAATCAATACCACCGCAGATACTCACACAGCAGCAACCGACGCCGCCTCCGCTATACCTTCAGCCGCTCCAACCAACAACTCCGCCGAGCCAAATCCAGCACACGCAGACGCCGCCACCACCCCCAGCACAGGCCTGGCGACACAGTGCAGTGGTATGCGGGGTACCTTGGGCCTTCCTGACCGTCGCCAGGCAACAATGGAATTCAGTCATCAGGGCCGCACGGATCATCATAGACCGTGGCCCATCATCGATGGTTCGGCTGGAATTTCGGGACCTGGGCGACCGAGAAGCGGCCCTGGCCGTGGGACTGTTATTTGGCCAGCGCCTGCGTGTTGAGGCCAGCCGAACCGGTCGTCTGGTCCCCTGTCACCGCTGTTGCCAGTACGGCCACGAGGCCGATACTTGCACAGCCGGCCCCAGGTGCCATTACTGCGGCGCCCGGGTCCTTACAGCGCAGTGCACGACCTCCGACGCCGCCGCCGTAGGTACTGCGATGGATTCGGCCATTACACAGGCCAGGCGCAGTGCCCTCTCCATCCACGCCGAGCCCAGCCGAGAGGCACACACTGCTCCACAGCCAGCTCCATCTGACCAACAACCAGCGCAAACCACATCACCATCAGCAACACCCACACCAGCACCAAGAGACGACGTTGCTCCGGCCGCCCCTTCCCGGGACCGTGCCTGGCTGGATGCAGTACAGAATCTCCACTCAGAGATCCTCAACATCAGCTCCCGCCTAGCCACCATGGAGGAGGCCATCTCGACACTTAAAGACGCCATCAACATAATTCGCAGCCACTCAGCCTCCACAGGTCCGACATAGCCACACCACACCAACAGCCACAACAGATGCAGACGCTCCACCTACACCAGTTCCTCGTCGACAACATAACGGTCACGGCTGCGAGGCGCTATGTCGGCACATGAAGTGCACCAATTTATTCATCTGACACCAAGACTGACAATCATTACCAGCGACATCATCCACCACCACTACAGAGTTCACCACTCATAACTTTCACCATCACTAGCTACCAGGGGGCACTCAGGGATTAGGTCATGTCTGTCCTCTGACATTTCAGTAGTCTTACTCGCTGTTACTGCCACTGGCAGGCAGCACTCATCTATCACCACAGAATGCGCAGGGGCATCTATACGGTACTACAGCAATGAGGTTTTGACCTCAAGACTTCCGGTGGGGTTTTTCAGTGAGTAGGTTGCCCGGGTTCGAAGCCCGGGTAGGAGTCTTGCACTCGCATGCGGCAGGGCGTAAGTATCCTTTTTCCACCCACCACAAAAAAAATCACTCTTACTAGTCATTCATCATCCTGAAGATGGGAGAGATGCATATTCCCGAAACGTCGATGGCTCATCACTAGACCTCGCTCTAAGCCTGAGAATATCTTGAATATAGTGAGAGGGTTTTGCGCAGATGCATTTTGAATTGGACCCCCATCCGGAACCGTCGGCGCCAGCCTGCCATCCGAGGGCCAAAGACACCAAATCTTCACGACTGTGCCGTCATGGAGACCCCTCCATGGCTGATCTCAAAGCGTACTTCAGAGGGCCTACCCTCCGATCTCCACTGCTTGTCCCCATGGTTAAGCCGTTCACCACGCACGCCACGGCTTTATGCCCCTACCACAGGAATAACCGCCAGTGGCTCCTCACAAGAGGTTATGCCGCCTCAAAGGAGTCAACATGGACTCAGGGGACTTTGGTTGATTGCACTGGGGTTCCGTTAGCGGTAGCACCTCCGGCCGGTGATGCTAACCCGACGGCACACGGTCGTCGGGGAATTAACACAGGCCGGGCCCTCAGAGAGCTACGTGGGTGTACATGACGGTGTGGACGGGCTCCGCACCTAAGGCAACACATGGGGGCAGTGTGAAGGGTCTGCCCAACCTTCGCGCCCGAGACCTCAGAAGAGCACACAAGTCGGGGGCCGCGCTGAATCCGTGGGACAGGACCACAGAGATAGGAAAGATCCCTGCTGGTGAGACAGGAGTTATAAACCCAAGACCTTACAAACTAATAATCATAATAAGCCTAGAAGGGGAAGAGGGTGATGAATAGTAGCAACATAAGCGGCTACAACGTGGCAACCGTTAATGGACATGAAGGGAGTGAAATGATGGTGAGCGGCTCGGGTGCGCCTAAACCGTACCTACCGTAGTAGGCCCTGGGCAGTATACGGTTTCAGGATGTAGCCTATCTCTATGTTATGTCAAGCAATCTGACGTATGTAACGTGAGATCGAACGTATTAGTTTACATGTTTGTATAAAGACAAACTAATATGTTCTGTATGTATCATAGCTTTACAGTTATACGTGTAATGTCTAAATTTTTGCAACGCGAAATAAAGTGCTCCAATCTCAAGTTCAGTGATGAAGGCGTTGGATTCTACTTTAGAAAATAATTTTGATGCAATACTTATCGCACATTTCTCTTTGGGGTTGCAACAGTTGTACGGAGATTAAATTTGTTGACATTTATATGGAGCCCAAAATATTCCTGGCAATGGCCAAGCATGAAAAATTTAGAGAGTTAGCTGTACGGAGACTAATCTGGCACTGGACAATACAGTCCCAGCCTAATGCATTTCTTGGAATTTTGACTCAAGAACTATAAGTGTTGGAATGCGTGGCTGGCAAGTTTGGGGGTGGCACTCACTAAGAAGAGTTCATTACTACAGTTGATATCCGAGTGTCAAGTAGCGTGCGTGCTATAATTTTGGAGATATGGAGTTCATTGAAACCTTTAGTTATTTATAACGGCGTCTTAACGTAATCTTAGGCAATTTGATACTACTGTGTGATGCCCTAATGCGCTATTATCTGGAAATTTCATCGCCAACGTTTACTACAAGTACATTCCTAAGTTAACCTTCTGCAACTATGAACATTTTTTTATTTAATTTAAATTAGTTATTACACGTATGCATATTATACCAGAAAATTTTCATTCCAAATCCTGTTATTAACAGTCGTCGGTCGTTCCGTACAAGTGTCATCATTCCACTTCAGACTCATCAGGTAGAGGAAAAGGCTCCGCACAAATGTCTCCTTAGAAGTGTCACTCCGTACGTGTGTTCCAACCCCTTTCTCTTTGATGCTTTCTTGTGCAAGTATTGCTGCGAATGCCTTTGTTGACGCATCAGATAAATGTAGTATGGACAATCTGAATTCGTTCGCTTTAACAAAATACTGTCTTGGAATTCTATTTGGAGATTTTCAAGTGTTAGTTGTTGCTTTGATGTCCTCCTGCATAGAATTCTTTCTTCAATAATTCTCCAAGTGGTGCGATTTCATCGGTATATTTTACGACAAATTTATTGTCATACTGTACAATTCCTGTCAATCGTTAAGATATTCCTTGAAAGGCGTGCGGGATCTGCTCTTATCCCTTCTTGCGCGATTATGTAATCCAAAAATTTAGTTTCACTATTTGAAAATTTACATTTTTCTAAACTCAGTATCATACTTCATTCATGCAACCGTTTAAGGATATATTCAATGTGTTCTATATGGTTTTCGTAAGCTTCGTCGAAGATATGAAAATTGTCCACATACTGTGCTACGAATCCTTCATTTCCAAATACTTTATGTAACGCTCGCAGATAATCCAAAGCCACATTTTAAAAACGTTGCAAGTTCGGCTCGTAACATCTGGATGTACCGGTATCTGCAAAAATGAGATTAAATCAATAGTAGTAAAATATTTTGCTTCTTTTAGCCTCCTTAATGCATGCTCAAGTTCTACTGGTTTGAAGCTATCTAGCTTCATGTGCGTATTTAGTTTTTGGCACCTAAAATGACTCTCTCTCTGGCTTGGGAATCCAACACGCGGTATTGACGTATTCTGATATCGATACCGTTATGACCTTAACCTCAAACTGTTGCTCAGTTACAGCATCAACGTCTACCCTGATCGCGTTTGGGATTGGTGTACCTTTGTGATTAAACAGTTTCAAGACTATACACTAAAAATTGTGTTCGTAAACATTACAAGTACCTGGTTTTGTACCAAACACACATATGCTTCTAACAAGCATCTTTTCCAGCTGTTGTGTGTATTGGAAACCTAGGTTTTCATTTTCCTTTGCTTTAGCTTCTATAAGCTTCTTACTATGTTTGTCTCTTCTAGGCATTCATTGTTGTCGGCTTTGCATTCTGAAATAGTGTTGGGAGCATTATGATTCTCTCTGACGTACGATACACAATGCACTTCGTGGCAGGATTCCTCATGACATGTGATTGACATTTACTGGTGGAATTTCATTAATAATAATAATAATAATAATAATAATATCATTTTAATTAATATTTATGTATTCCACAAAGAATCGCACATTCTCGTCTATTTTTTCCTCACCATCACCCGTTCGGTATGATTTAACCTCGGGCAAATGTTTCCTATAGTAAGGGACATATTACATCCTCATCTACAATTCACCAGTATCCTTCGCACAGAAGTCTAACTCGGTCCTCCAATGATAGAGGAGATGGCGTCCTCATAACATCTGTTTCTTCTAGACACTGCGAACGAAACAAATTCAATGTCACTCAGCCGTTTTCGCATTTAACATCACTTGGTATTTGATGCGCTCTGTGCGCTTTCCAACTGCTACACTACAAACCACATTGAAGACTGGTATATAGTGTGGCATAGATCCATAAACCATTTCTAGGTTCATACAGATGTTGGTGCAACGGTATCTATTACATTATTTGTAGCTTTATTTCCAGCGTATATAACAACTGCCTGCAGGCCTATATTAGGTCCGCTATTGTTTACTATCCACATTTATACTGTTACAAATGTCCAAGGGACTCCACATGTTGAAATAATGTGTTTAAAGGTTATGGCCAGGAGTCTTGGCATACCTGATATTTTTCTCGATTTCCTGATTGGTTATTCCGGTTCTTTTTGGAAATATCGGTCTCTGCCCATCGCTACAGCAGATACACCTTCTCATCTTGTTCGCGTTGCGAGTGGACTGGAGTTTTTGGATTTACACTGTTTACCCCCCGCCCAAATAGCTAGTTAGGAACAAATTTTCTAACCGTGCTACAGGTTCATTAGCCGTTAGTGTCATTCAGCTGCCCGTTTTCTAAGGCTTTTTCGGATGACATGCATCCTCAGTTCCTTTTTTTTTTTTTTTTTTTTTTTTTTTTTGTGCTACTAGATGAAAATTGTATGTGGTGTGTGTGGAATGTCTTTGCGTTTTAAGGATACATATAAGTTTGTCGACCTCTAATTACTATACCATTTCTGCTCATTGTTAAACACATCCTCATTGCCATTGTCAATGTTATGCACATTTTTAGGTACATTACAAACATGAAGTGTGTCCACAACTTCTTTTAGTTTGGCTTCTCACTGGATTGACCGACTTTTCCAGTAATTTCTTTTAAATTTCTGCTTCATTTTGCATTCATTATCTGTTATTTTAGTAACATTCTTGTTGTACACACATTTTCAGTTCTGATATTATCTAAGTGCTCAGTTACTACTACCAGTTCCTTCAGTTATGTTCTCACAATTGGATATCAACCTTTCAATTTCATTATTTACAGTTATCTTCATGCTGCTACATTTTTCTCTAATTTCATTCTTATGGGTAGTGGGACGTGTGAATGGCTCAAAAATCGCTTTTGATTTTTCTCTAGTAAAAATCTGACTTCTTAAGAATCCAATGATGTATTACCATATGGGTATTCTTAATATTTATTGCCTTTAAGTGGTGATTTAAATAGTGTCCGCTCATAGCCCTTTTTTAATTCCAGTATCACCATTGATGTTACATTTGCTATAACTTTATGACTTCTAGTCCCATTGAGGTGCGGTAAATTTCATTGCAAATAATAAATATTACATTGAGAGAATTCTCTTCCATTGAGAATGCAAATAATTACACCTATTTAAGGAGAGCTTTCCAATGCAGATTTACTTAAAAAGTGTTGGCGTGGGAACACCTAAAATCGTGAGAATTTTCACCACTGCATATGAGAGTGCATTCCCAATATTGTATTTATGGGCCTATGTACCTTGAAAGTGGGTGTTCTAGATGCATTGATCAGTTTTATTAGTAGTTCTACAGGTAGGGTGAAAGCATGGGAGAAGCTGAATATTGAAATGGGCCTATAAAGGATCGACCAGTGACTCATCGCTGCAGAAACGTTTGCTCACGAATTGACCAGAGAGGCTAGAATTAAGAAAAGGAGCTTGAAGAGGAAGAGCAAGAATCAAGAATCATTGGCACAAGGAGATTAGTTAACCAAAAAACAAAAAAAAAAAAAATAAAATAAAAAAATAAAATAAAAAAAAATTAATATTTAGCATTTTCCCGAAAGTATAGATTTTACAGCTTTGGGTACACTTTTCTCAGAAACTCCTTAAGTTATACGCTGAAATTCTTTTGATGTTACACACCATAACATTTAACAAATTGTGCGGAAAGATAATTTTTAGATGCAATATATTGAATTTTTAAAAATTGCGCATTTTAAGAAGAAGGACTTTATTATATACACACACCAGATAACAAGTTAAATCGCTCTTTCTGTTTACCATTAAATATTTATGTCTCCAAAAACATTTTAGGATCTGTGAACAAAATTGTGGCAGGTATGTGCATTTGATAACATGGGTTTTTAAAATTTCATTTATCGACCTCACTTTAAAAGCCTGTTGAGAGTAAGTATGAAGAAATATTACATATTTTGTGTTATCAGCATGTTAAACATTTGTGGGATAGCTGGAGTAATTTTCATTGCCCTCTGACAGAGCTAATTCCCCTGACTTCTGATTTTGAAATGTACATAGTGTAAAACCACATTGAGCTTGCCACACATCCCACTGTCCTTAGGCATTTCTTCCATTATGGGTCCTGTCTGAAAGTTTATTTGCTCACACCTAATTTCTTCCATTTTACGTTTATATCAGCTGCTAACTGACTATGGTTCTCATTTATCTCAGTAGCAAGCTGTTCCTGTTTTCTACACATTTTCTAGCAATTTCCAGCTGTTTTTCCTCAATGTCCCTAGCAATTTTTAGCTGATCACTGGCCAATTTACTATGCTTTTCAGTGATAACAATAGCTAATTCTATTAATTTTTTACTAATTTCTATAGTAACTTTCGGTAATTTATCAGCTATTTGGTCCTGCTTGGCTTCCTTGTTTTATACTAATTTCTGCAACGTTCAGCTTCATGCGTTTTAAAGTAATAGTCTTCAGATGTTCCTAATTAGCATTTACACTGTTCAGCTTTATCTTTATCACCTGTATTCTCAGTTAACTCCATTTCTGGTTCTATTCCTCTACTCGGTTTGTTTTAATCAAGTACTGTCTACTACCCTACCACTTCTCAGATGCATGCATTATATTTAACTATTAATTTGCTACAGAACACGGAAAATGTAAATTATGATTGCTTGAAAGTTTTTCGTGTTATTTGTATAATTGGTCGCGAAGCTCTAGATGTCTTTTCTTTTGGTTGTGGTCTTTTGGTTCCCTTATACCAGGCTAGTCAGTCGCCCCTTATTTTTTGGAAGATAGGCCACCCATCAAACGGCATGTGCACTTTAATCCAGTTTTGCGCTTAATAAAACGTATTGCTGGACGCTCTTGGAGAGACGAATGGGCAAAGTTTAGAGGAACAGCGGTTTGAGGGACAGAACGTACTCCTCGATAACATACACTTCAAAAACATACGACTTCTTTACTAAGAGCGAATTCTAGGTTTCCAGCCGATTTTACAAACTTCTTATTAGAGTACACATATCAACACAATGCAGTAAACGTCTCTTATAAAATGGACCTATCATATGACTACACTAACATCAACTAAAAAGAAAATGGTGGATTCTTGTACTTAGAGACGGAGTTGGTCCCAAGTAATCAGAGCCACCCTTCGTTTACTATATACCCGTACACTCAAAACGCATATATTAAATAATGCTTTATACAAATTTCGGAGTAAAATACGTCTCGAACATCTCAAATAACATGCACGATAGCTTTTGCCACTTAAGTAATAATATTAAAACTCCCAGTAAAGAATTACAGCTGTCTTAAAAGGCTAAATTACGCACCAAAAGTCGCGAAGTCGCCTGGCATATACATTCAAGGGTTGAACTCGGCATGTGGTTTTAGTCAAGCATCCAAATAGCTGAATAGAAATGTAACTAAAGATGAAACAATTCCTTCGTAACCAAGACATCAGCGTAACGTCAACGGGCACAATATACACATTACCTAATTGGGAGGGGGCTCTCTGTATTGCCTCGTGTACCTGGAACCTGCTCTTGTTGACCTCTGACTGGGTGCGAACTTCAGAGTCAGCTACAGTGTATGGTTTATGCGTAGCCAACCTCGCGTGTATTGAAGGAATTGTTTCATTTTTAATTATAGCTGTCTCCTGTGCGCTAACCTCAGGTAAAAGGGCTCGCGGATCGGCGTTGTACAATTCTTCTTTCTGCTCATCAAACTTGGAAACCGAATTCACAAAATCTAAATTTAAAGTCCTGAGCATAATTTAAATCGGTTTTGGTTGTCTGCATTTGTAATAGAATTGGTATGACTTCTATTCCATTGGGCTGGTATGATGCAGTGTATTTTTATGAATGTCAATTCCATTCTCCACGTGTATGCTTTCGCAAGATATTTCGTGCCATTCCTTCACGATGTATTCGACAGACAAGTACGTTGATATGTCTTTGATCTACGCAGAAGCAAGAGCCAATGCACAAGCACCTCAGCATCTACACCGGGAGAAATCGCCACATACAACAACGCCATAAAATGGAAATAAAACAATTACAAATTAAAATATCAGATTTAAACACAATACTAGTTCAACTAACATATTTGTGAATATTACACGGTAAAAAAATTAGTACATGCAGGAGATTCAAATCGCCTCTACAACCGATGGAGTACTTTCGAATCATGCGTTCATTCCAAATGAGCTATGAGTAACTCGAGACACAAACATTCAGTTTAACATGTAGATCAGGGGCGGGCAGAATAGTGTCTGCTCCGAATCCACTGTGCACGCAACTCGCGTAACATTTTACTGGTTGTAGGAGTGGTATTTATTCACGTCTAAAACTGTTGACAGTGGCGGATTTACACAGTTAACTATCAGCGCGTTTATTTAAAATAGAAAAAAGGTGGCCATTCTTTCATTATGTGAAATAGTAATTACACACATCATCCGAACATATGGGAAGACGTTCAGATTCTGGCGTAATATCTACAAATGACAATATCCAGTTGCACCGAGAGGTGATTGTTTGAGGCGCGATATCTCAGTTTTGATTTTTCTATGTTCACCAAAGAAAAATAATGTGCACAGACGTGTGGAGCAAACCATTACTGCAACAGTGTAACAAGCAGCACATTCTCTCAAACAAACATATATTACTTTACGCAATGCATTGAACACGTTTGTGCCAACTAAATCTCTGCACTTATGTTTTGTCACTGGATCTGCTTGTAGATCTAGAGTTCACATTGCAAGTTAAGTCTCACATTGACTACATCTACAGTAAACGGGTTAAACATTGAAATGTCATTCTCAAGATTCCTGAAATCATGGAACCTACGTAAAGTAAGCTCAGTTGTTAACTCTTCAAGAAAGGGAATGTTACTAGTTTATCCTCTAGCACAGCACCAAGTGATTTTATACATCTGAAGTAAGTATCTCATAATTTGATTTGTTGGTTAAGAGAGTTGTCACATGGCATAGTATGTTTGTTATGGTTAGATTGTAAACGTTCTAGAACTTTGGAACGCTCTAAATTTGTAATCATAACAAAGAAATATAAATAGTAATAATAATAATAATAATGATGTTAATAAGAATAACAAGAAGGTAATAATAATAACAATAGCAATAACAATAAACAGAAAATGTATACGACATATATAAAAATGTAGATCACAAAACACTAGCTTTTTTTTCGTTGTATGCGGCATGATATCCAGAATAAAGCCGTTCAGTGTTGAGTCGAAGAAAACCGTGTAATATCCTGCTAGAAATGAGATAGACGGTGTTGACACCGACATAATTCCTCCACCACTGAAATCAACTAAGGAAGCGGGTGTGTTGCATAGTTACATGGCAAAAGGCTCACGAATCGCCAACTCTGATATGGATGTTAAATAAGAACCTAGTATAAGGGCTGAGTTTTCATGTTAGAATATGAAATGCGGACTCGCCTGGTAAGTCTTCCAACCCCATGGTGATCCTTTGGCCTCGAATGATCTTGCTGCTATTTATGTCGTCGGATATGTCTTTTTTAATGTTTGTGATTATTTTGTTTAATTTTTTTTTTTCCAAATCCTATTCGTTCGCACCACTTTCGGTGCCATTTTAGTAATAAATTTAGGTAAAGTACGTAACTCCTTATAAAATTCGAACTTTTCTTTTTCTAGAAATTTATGTAGATGCTACTACGATTGTGAAATAATTGCTCAAGGTATTTAATCAACTATCGATTCTAAGTGCGTTTTCCTAACTACTAACTCTTCCTTAATTCTTTCCTTGTTATGAAAATACCTTTACTTATTTCTTTAACATCAGCTGAATCAATTCCTTTTACGAGTCATTCCATATCAAATCAACCAATTACTTGTCCCTCAACGTCAAAGGTTAGTTCATGTTCGGGTTATATAGGATTTACATTAATTTAAACCAGTAGTAGATCTCGCTATTTGGAACACATTTTGTATCTTACGTTTTTGTCTGACCATTTCCTGCGGAGATGTTTTAGTGTTTTCAAGAACAAGCCGGTAACATGGTGGTCACCTTCACTGGCTCAGTACACAAATAACCATAGCAGTGTGATGTCTTGTGAATGTAAACACATAACATGCCGTGTTCTTCCACGTTTACTCTGCGAGCGTAGGCCAATCAGAAGTGTTGTGGAATTACGCATCCAATTTGGAACAAAAACCATTTATTTTTTTCGCAATCGGCTGAGAGAGAACAAAATGTCAGCACTTTTTATTCGTAATGCTTCTACGAAGCACATATTAGAAGGAAGTTCCCTTCCACCCGGTATGTACTTCACTTCAAACGTTTTCAAAAAATCTCAACCTTTTGTTTTTCAGTTATGGTTGTCAGAAAATTACACAAACTTCAAAAATTGGCGTAAAGATCCATCTTAAAACCCTCACAACTCGGGTTCTACTTATCTTAGAGATATGGTGAAGTTCTGATTTTAAAGCTTATGCACCAAACTTTAATTTGATGTGCAACATATGCTTTGGTAAAAATAAAAATTTACCATTTTTAAAAAAATCAGATTCATCTAGACAAAATTTTAGTTCAGGAGAACTGCACATAAAATTGGAAAGGCAATGTTGAGAATGTTTAGTGACACATCATTGCACCTAAATAAATTTGCCTAGGATTTGCTCTTGCTATCATATGCTTCACATTTTGGTGTCTAGTGCATACACAGAAACTGTGTGTGCTCTTTCCCCTGCAATATAAGTTTTTAGGGCCTAATTCAGCAAGTTTGGAGAAACTTATTTTTTGATTGGGAACTTTTGTTTCCAATCATACATTTCTTCATTATTTCTTTATAATTCTTGCTCCAGGGCTTCAGCTCCATCTCTCCCTTAACCGGCACACTATGTCTTTCCTGGCATTTGCCTGCCGACTTCATCACTCAAATAAAACTCTTACATTACATTGAGAGGATAAAATGCCCCTCTCTTAACTAGAGCCTTTGCTTTTCTTGCCAAATAATTAGTGACACCAAATTCATTTTCGACCCTTTTAGTTGACCAATTTTGTGGTAAAACTAAAAGCATTTGAGTGTTTTCAACGTAAGTGGCATTTACAAATCTGTTAGCTGGTCAATTATTTCTGATTGTGTCTTACAAGGGACACTAATGACCTCAAACACTCGGAACCTCATGAAAACGGGCTTAGAATAACAATTAATCATAAACAAAACAGTGGTCTGCGTCATTTCCATGCAAAATGTTGCCTTCTACTCCAAGTGACATTTTAATGGAGAGAAACAAAGTACCAAGATATCAATACCATAGGAGGGAAATTATTTGTAATTCAATGACGTCTGTGTATCATTACATTTTCAATCAACAGTGCCAAAAACCCTCTGCTTAAATTATTTATAATACCGCAAAATACACATACTTCACATCTGACAGTGCTAACATTAGTCCTCAAAGTGAAGATGCGCAATTTCGATGAAGTGGTTATAACAAAGTGGAAGAGAACAATGTGCACAGCTCATTAAAGCCGCATTATCACATTCCATATCACTTTGTCATTCACGCAGTCCAATATCAAAACCCACACTAATTATATTTGCAAATGATGATACGGGTATGTCAATGTCATATCATCATTTCTCACTAGAGCGAGGATAAATATCCCATTGCCTACAATGTTTGCGCGCTCGTACTATACACGCTCCGTGGTGACTGGCAGACGGCGTAGCACGGGTGTTCAGGACACGTAAACAAACGGGCAGGGCTGTGTAAGAACATCAGTTCATATCGTCATCTATTCGTTCCTCAAAGACATTGCAGTGAACAATACATTTTTAAATTGTTCAAAAGTAAAACTTGTCATCCAAACAATGTTTATACAGCGAGAAACTTCTCTCAACGTCACGTGATGTAACGGGAGCAAACGTAAGATATTTTGCATTGTGTTCGTCATACCGAGATGTCATTTTGTCTAGCTGTTGTAAACCAATTTTTATATGAACCATTGTAGCGTAGCCAGGATTTATCTCCATCGCGGTTTCCAGTTTATTTTGCACTGCTTCGGTTACAGCTGCAGGATCTACATTTTCAATTTCCATATAAAGCTCTTCTATCAATTGTAAAGCATATGACAGTTTGTGATTTCTTGATTCTAAATGCAGAATAGTTTTGGTGCCAAAATTCTTTTTAATAAATAAATGTTTACGTAAATTGCCTGAAATCAGTGACTGAGCAGATTTAATGGCACAGCTGTCTTCACTATCCAAAACATTGATTACTTTAACTATTTTATCATAATCTGCATAATATGCAGCAGCATTTAACCAGCTACCCCATCGAGTTACAACGGGCTGGGGGGTAAAGGGACCGCAGAGGCCATTTCTTTGAAAATCAGTGACCCGCTTGGGGCTTTCATTTTTTTTTTTTTTCTTTTTTCTTTTTTCCACAATAGCAATGAAGCTGTCCACATAACTGTACCAGAGGCGTATCATTTCGATGAAGGCCGTGAGCGATGCACTTTAAATGTACCATGTTAGGATGATGTGTAGTTTTAATTTCTTTAGCTGCTTTTAGCATGTAGCTTGCACCATCTGTCAGAAAAAGTTAGTACATTATCAGTTTTGACCCCCTCTGGCCACAGCAAAATTAGACTCTTTTGAAAAATTTCGACAATACTTTTGTGGTTAACCTTATCAATAACTTCAGACGTCAATAGAAATGATTTAGTAGGTCTGTCTGGCGAAAGTACTCCCACAATTACACTTGCAACAAACCTCTCCACAGAATCCAGAGTTTCGTCTATGGAAATTCAAATTGTATTGTGACCCACAGATTGCCGAATTTGAGCCATAACTTTATCATAACATTTTGATAGATACTACTTCCGTAGGGTTGTTGCACTGGGAGGCTCCCGCTTAGTGTATTTTTTATGAGGATTTTAAATTCAGCATGTTCTACTTTGTGAGATAGTATGTTACTACGTACCAACATTTTGCACACGTCTTCAAAAAACTCCGATTGAAGTGACAAATGGTCGTGTTCTTTATTCTTTGGTGCTGCAACAAGTGCTTTATGTTTTTTTAGTATTGCAATGTTGCTTCAACAATTTCCGTTTCTCCTTGGAATCTGATTTGTGAATAACATAACTTACATTGTATCGTATCACCATTCAATACGAAATTATTTCTTCCAAATTCTTCCAATAACTGATTTAATTTACCATCACCTAAAGCTGAAGACATTATTCACCTCGTATGTAAACACGGATCGCACAGAAAATAACACTCCCTATCTGCACGGTACAGCTGTCATACTGAGCCACAGCACGCTGTTCGCCCCTCAGTCCGAGGTAGCAGCGATGACGTCAAGCAAGCAATTCGCCGTGCAGTCAACCTGATTTCTTCTTCAGTGGATATATGTCCTCGCTCTATTTATCAAATATTTCCATACACCATATCATCATTTGCAAATATAATTAGTGTGGGTTTTGATATTGGACTGCGTGAATGACAAAGTGATATGGAATGTGATAATGCGGCTTTAATGAGCTGTGAACATTGTTCTCTTCCACTTTGTTATAACCACTTCATCGAAATTGCGCATCTTCACTTTGAGGACTAATGTTAGCAATGTCAGATGTGTAGTATGTGTATTTTGCGGTATTATAAATAATTTAAGCAGAGGGATTTTGGCACTGTTGATTGAAAATGTAATGATACACAGATAACATTGAATTACAAATAATTTCCCTCCTATGGTATTGATATCTTGGTACTTTGTTTCTCTCCATTAAAATGTCACTTGGAGTAGAAGGCAACATTTTGCATGGAACTGACACAGACCACTGTTTTGTTTATGATTAATTGTTATTCTAAGCCCGTTTTCATAAGGTTCCGAGCGTTCGAGGTCAAAGGTGCCCCTTGTTAGTACACTGGCACTATGCCTGGTTATCGCATTGCCGCCAATGTAAATAGAATCTTTGCGAGCACGCTTCCACCCGAAAAATAATGAACATGATTTGCCCTTCCGAGTTGAAGACATGTTTAAACTTTCATGAAATTTGGGGATGGTGCTTTTTCTTAGTTGATTTGAGGTGGAATAAACCTTACTGTACTCTCGTAAGAAATCCATGCTGTTTATCATTTCCCTAATAGGAAGATCTCAAAAAATGCGGAAAACTGTTTGCGCGTTTGTTGTCAAACACAATTTGTTTGTATGCAAATTTTGTGAAGCATTATTCGTGACGCAATCTGATAAGGTTTCTGGATTGTTCAATTATTTAGCTTTCTATAGATACTAATCAATCATACATGGGAATAATTATCTTCCTCATGATTTGTAAAAACTTTTGCTGCTCCTCTACACTATGTAAATATGTCAACTCAGCAGAACTATTCAGGCGGAGCGCTAACTTCCAACAATCACTTTATTTATTGCCCACGGTATGCGATATTTCTTTTATCTCAATTACTTTTAATTTAAACTGACATGTTATTCTTCTATCCCTTTTGCGATGTTTTTCTCGTCTGCTTCATTCCTTCATTCCAAGTTACATACGGGTCTGCCAGAAGACCTCTTGCTTCCACCTACCTTCAACAATAAATTATGTATATTTACTGTACACTTCTTTTCTCTCCTCTTTCTCAGTTGACTCTCCCCGTATGGAGGATTTACACACCCACCCCCTTCACAGCCTGTATACAAGATGTCATCTGGGAATATTTCCTTTGTTACTCCAAAAGGATTATATTTCAGGCAAAATTACTTGCTTCAGAAACGTTTAAATAAACGAAACTACACCGAAATCAAACACATTGATTTTCAATGAGATGTGTCCCATGAGTGGCGCAATCGGCAGAAAACCTGTCTGCTGTGCGAGGGTCGGGTTAGTACTCCAACTGGGCTGGGAAGTTTCTTTAATCAAGGAGGCTTCTACATATTGTCCAGGAAAATGTGACCTTCAATGTGCTTGTATGATCACTTCTCGAGATTGCACAAACAAATACCTAATCAGCGACTTCGACTAATAGAGTATGACAATCTGGAACAGACACAGACATCTGGTTAACAGATGATAATCTGCAGGAAAAGTGAGCAAAAAGTAAAGGAAGGAAAAAGTAAATTAATGAATATCCAGAATCGTAATATGCAGAAAGATCATCACAAAACGTCAAACTTCCCTGTGCTTTTAGGAGTGAGAAGGGGTTTTAAATCCGACTAGTTGGAAACACTTCCAATACAAAACTATCAATCATGCATTGCATTCTGCTCTTACAGCAAAACTTGCGAAAATGTGAATTTTTAAAACAAATAGCTAATATTCTTAAGGCAGATTATATATAACTCATGACTTAAGTTGATTATAGCTGCATAGCGCTATTCGGAAGGCAACCTTCCATCTTCAGGCAATGTAGATATAGATAACACAATAATATATAAGATGGAAGGTTGCCTTCCGAATAGCGCTATGCAGCTACAATCAATTTGTTAAGTGATGAGTTTATATACATATATGATCTGTCTTAAGAATTAAAATTCTTACATCACTCTAAACATACTCCTTTTTATTAAAAAATAAATAGCTAAACACTGCTTCAAATTTATATTTGAAGTGATGTATTAAATTTTCAAAATTTGAAACGTCTAGACAGTAAAAAAGAAATTGAAGACGCAATACTTAGCTCAAGCATCGTCTTAACAGCAGGTATTTCTCAAACACAGTGTTCGTAGAAAAATTACAGACCGTTAGAGAAATAATACTGATGAAAATGCGTTTTAGCGAGTATGCCTCACATTCAAGAGGTCCTGGATTCGAATCTCGGTTAGGCTGTTGCCTGGATTAGGTTTTTTTCCCGGGGTTTTCCCTTACCCTGAAATATGAATGTTGGGAAACTAAGCTTTACGGTGTCCGTGCTCATTTGAGCATCGTTTCATCCATTTAATTCATCAACCGACATGATGTTAACACTAAGAAGCGAAAAGATACGTTATACTCTTATCATATTTTCAATTATAGCGGCTACCTTAAATTTTGCCACAAAAAGAGGTGCATATTGGAGAACAAACATTTACTCCGTGATGTGTTTGTCAATTGGACAGTGAATTATTCAAAGAAGTTAAGCCTTTTTTTTTATTGTTTACAAGAAATACTTTTGCAGCTAAAGCTCATTCTTTTCTTTACAGTTCAGCTTTCGCACTCATGCAGCAGAAATACGTCACATCACTTTCATCGCTACCGGACTTAGCTCGATAGAATTGCGGACTGCAGGGAAGTGAAACAATACTTCTTCCAAGTTATCTGTAGCCATATGTGCTTTTCCATAAGCATAACTTTGTTAGACAGTCAGAATCGTTATAAGATAAGCCCTTTTGAACTTTACTAGAACGTTCCCCATTAAGAAACATTTTTGGACTGTCATATATTGTTGGTAATTGAATGTCTTTTCTATCTTCTGTTGCTCATATCTGCCTTCCTAGGCTTAAAGTCGTCGATATATGTCGTAAGGCACATACATTCTGAAACGATAATAACAAAACCCAGTCCAAAAATGTCCGAGGCACTGAATTTTCAAATAACTCTTGAAAATCGCACTGGATCTGGAGGAGGGGGGGGGGGGGGGGGCAAAATTCATGATACAAACTTACAACTTACTAACAAGAAAATTGGATATTACTTCATAAATAACTCATTAATACGATAAATCAAGTAAATACGGCCATTTTACTAATAGACTCATAAAAATAATTAGTTCGCTTAAACGTTTTAAGTTAATCAGATGTTTCTGTTTACTTTCTGTTGGTTGGTTCTCTGTTGACCAGCTTATAAATATTTGGGATGATATTTTGGGCCGCCTTGATTCTAATCACTGCATTAAGAACTTCATTAAGCACGCATATACTGCATCCCTGTGCCAAACGTTGAACCCACACTGTTATCCGCTGCTCGGCAAGCAAGCCCTTCGCGTCATCTACTCTCCACCACTCTGAAGTAGCGTACTTGCCAGTGCCTGTCTTATGGGACGAAATTCTGGCACACCGGCCGCACTGATATGAACCTGGTCATTAAGGGCGTCGTTAACAAACAAAATTTTGTATCTTTCGCAGTGTCGGCCTATATTAGCCGAATGTGCATATTTGCCTAATTTAATAACACAGGCATTTTCAATGTTAAAAGCTTGAGTAGAGGTTTTCTAATACTGTCAGTGTATAACTCGCTTTCAATAGTATTGGAATACTCGCACACAATTCAACCACGCAGTACAGAGATTTCTTTAATTATCTATTGAAACCGTTTTCGAACATCTCTTAAAACCTATTGCTAATTTAATGAACATATGCTGCTCAATGGGGAAATATTACCTGCCTTTGTGTTAAAGACCTTTACGCTCGACCATGCCCAAAGTGGTAATTATAGGTCTGGCAGCTGCAGTTTAATAGACCCCATTCAAGTGCACCTCTTCATTAAACTGTAGGTTTTGACCAATCAGAAGATCCCCATGTAACAATCAATACTTTCGCATCTGCGCACATCTCGTAATGCTACAGGCACCAATAGATGAAAGCCCCATTATCCATTATTCTCGTATTTTCAATCGAAGAACAACTAGCGCGAGTTTAGAAAAGGCAAAACTGTAGGGCACGAGTGACAGTGAGATGCAATTTACACCGCCAGAAATTTCTGCAAAGGCACGCGATATGACTTGACTTATTCTTATTCTTATAAAAATTAAACGAAAAATTCTATGCACAATTCATGGACTGGGGAAAATCAAAATGCCTGAACGAATTTTCACAAAATGTATTGCTGGTGTACTTCGAAGAATTGTAGCAAAGTATGAAACTATAGCCCTTATGGACTCGCTATTCTATTTTGAAATAAAATGTTCAAGGTCGAGATGCATAACACAACGCTGCCAGCTGTTTCACTGCGCAAGGTACGGTCATGCAGTTACTCAGGTACACGTAGAATATTAAAAACAATTTATAAATATTTTAAAGTTCGACATATGGTCGAGAATAAATAGTCGTATGAAACTAGGCCATAACGCTAATTAAGATGTTCTTATGAAAATTATGAAACTAGCTCCGCCTTAATTACTACCACTGCATAATATAGTATTTTGACATCAGGTTCACTCCTGATGTCAGAAGTGTGGATTTCACTGTTAGTGTTATATTGGCTCGATAAACGTATAAGCAATAAATGTAAATGAAAGTAGCAACATCCATCCCATTAAACTTGTTTTCTTGCGATATTCGTGTGATCAAAAAATGTTACGCGTTACACTCACATACCTTTTTCAACCCATTCTTCAACAAACTAAACTAGCGAAAGCTTATTCAATTATCTACTTTATTTTAATCGAGATGAACACTTGTAGAAATGGTTTTATTGCATATTTCCTTGTCGATACTATGAGAATAGAGGAATATACTGGGTTTAAGCGATGGTCAAATCTATTAAGAGCTGGCCGCTATGTGATAGCTTTGAAATTCCTTTTGTCACCAGGAGAGGGGGAGAAAGAAGGGGGGGGGGGGACAATATGATCTCCCATTTGACAAAAGTGTAAGTATTTGAAAATTCTAAGCAGTGACGAAAAAACATCTCAGAAAAGTTAATTAAAAAAATTGACATAAATCGTGCGCTTTAACGAGATCTACATTTTAGTGTAGCAAGTTTTTGCTTATTTCCTACACTTTGCTAACTATACAAAATTCATCCAGAATGAAGAGGACTTCTGGAGGATGCTCCTAGAAAATTCAAGATACACATTTGTACTGAAAATATCTTGAACGTATGGTACTTTCATCGGTCACTAAGAGCCAGTTTAGAAAATAATTTTCGAAACATCTATGTAAAGGATAGTTTGGAATGGGGGGGGGGGGGATTTTCTTGAAAGATGCTGAACTTAAGACACCAAGTTTAATATTTGACTTTTCGTTTTTGAGCCGCACAGTTCTCTCTCTCTCTCTCTCTCTCTCTCTCTCTCTCTCTCTCTCTCTCTCACACACACACACACACACACACACACACACACACACACACACACACACACACGCACACACAATTTTCCTTAAAATGCTTCTTTTTATTATTCTTATATTTAGGGAGTATCGAAACAGTTATTTGTGGTGAAACCTCGGTATCGAATTTTTAAGCGGTATACAGTATTTGTTCAATTTACTATTGGTGTATAGTAGGGAGCGTAAAAATGTCTCCTACTAGGAAGATCTGCTGTTCCTCCGCATGTGAATGTTTTTTGCGGTAAATGAATGTGATCTGAATTTAAATTAATTTGAAGTTTTCTTCCGCCTAACAGTATGACTTGAAGCAACAGGTGGTGTTATGTACGATTGCTTCAGGTTTCCTTCTTGTTTTAGCGATGCATTGTTTTGTTTTTGTTTCAATTAGTCATTGCATCTTTATAACATTTTAAACCACCCACTTCACCCTGCATTACTCCTAAATGTATCTAAGCGTTCCCAAGAAAAGTATGTTGGCAATCGTATGTGGAACGGGAATAGCAAAGGAAGAGCAGCTGGGAAACTTTGGGAACCTAAGTTTTAATTACATAGGTACCTAGATAGCTGAATGTCTATGGCCTTCAAATGATACTGCTAGGGGATTCGGCACTGGAAAATAAAAAAAGTACTGTTCTTACTTGCTGGAAGAATAGTATAGGATTTCCTAGTCCTTTTCATATATCATTTATAAGAAGTAGGTATCCTGTGAATACCCGAAAATACATAAGAATAATGTATACACTATGGTCACGGCCCCTCCGTCTAATATTGATGAGTAAAGCCACAATTCTTAATCACCTTACCATGTGCATGGGGCTGTTTCGTTCAGTGCTGATGGCTTGCCTCTCGATCTGGGCGAACACACTCCCGGCATAACTGTGGCCCCTAAACACGATGCGGCCTTGATGAGGTATACAAAAATGAACTAAAGTAACGTGACATAGGTATTAAATGTCAATAAAAGTATTAATGTAAAGCTGACAAACATTTTAGAACATATTTTCGAGACGCAAGAAGATGCAGATAGTCCACTATATGGTCTAGGAACACACTCGAACGGTAATATTTTCTTTAGAGTAGGTTTTCCGAAAGTGTTATTTTTTGGAATTTCAAGGTACCTACCTTTTCTCAGAAACTTGAAGATATCGACATGAAACTTATCAGTTGTTCCTGCAACCAAGAGTAGTTTAACATGGGCTTTTGAAAATTTATGAAAAATCATGACCAAAACTAAGCAAATGTTTTGAAAAAATATGCTTTTATTAAAAAATTCTATTTCCGTACAAAATGTTTCATATTCACAAATGCCCGTGTTAAAATGTTCACAACGGTTTGTATTCTATTGTGTAAAAAAATCGAGTCCCCTATGTACAATAGTTTTTTCTTTTCTATTTTTTTTTTTTTAAGAAAAAGTGCATCAACGTTGCTAAATTTAACATTGCTAAGATAGGAAGGGTCGGCTCCCTTCAATAACTGCTGAACATCAAACCTTACTCAGAACAAGAGTTTGCGACATTCAGAACCTCGACAATCTGCAGTTTCGAAAATGAACTTTTTTGAAGTTTGGGATAGGGCTGCCATCATTGCCCCTCATTCACCAAGACACAGCTTGTTACTTTGAAATATCACACAATTTTACCGTAAGCTTCCTTCTATCGGTCTATCAAGCATCGAGGAATCCATATGGCAGATTCCAACACCGCATCAAAGTGGCAAACAAAGAGGACCTACGTTTAAGGATGAAATCTGAACCGCGCTGGTATATCAACGCACCTTACTCAACCCTACAATTAATGTTTGTGTTGGTCTCAACAAATACCACGGCAATGTTACTGTTGCGAGGACCCAGCAATATTTAGGGTAAATTAGGCACATATACCTACACGAAAGCCACTTCTAAGAAAATTTCCCGACTTATTCCCCAATTCTTTGTTTCCACACAAGGTTTAAGAGAGTTCTGGAGTCAATGTTAAAGACAGTGCCAACACAGAACACTTATCAGTGCACGGAGAAGTTTGCATTGTGGTTACACAAATTAGAACAAGCATGATATCTTAAAAAGAAAGTAACACTGTGAAACGCGCTTGTCATTAAACAACAAGAAAAGTGGTACTTAAGTCCGATCCTCTGCAAGGAACATTTGCAATCATTAGCTCAAGCTAAATAGGAGCTGCTACGATATTCTTATGCTTATGCCTTCAAGCAATGTGCCCTAATATATTTAATATGCAAAAATTGGTTTTGTGGATTTTAAATAATGCTTAACATACTTACTAAACGGCGTTAAGCTTTAAAAGATGAACATCGAAGAAGTGTCTTCTACATGGTCCAAAATCCCAAATATGTGATTTATTAGTCTTTAAGGCATTGAAATGGAGTTAAAAAGCATGGATGTTCACAAAATGTGATTATACGGCGTACGGTTTTAGAAGGCACATGAGCTGAGCCAATGCGTGCACACGGTGGCTGCGCTGCTGCCAAGTGTTGCGCCAAAGAGCGCGGGGAGGGAAAGTAACATTCGTCGTGTCAGAACGTCAACTTACGCAGCAAAGGATAATGATGATGATAAACTGTAACACTCAATATTAACGTACTGAATTACTGAAAATAACATACCTGGATTTTTGAAAGCGACTTATTGTAAAGGGGTTGCTAGCTCGTCATCCTCCTCATCTTCCTCGTCCTCACTTAATTCGGAATCAGATTCTCGAAGATTTATAAGTAAACTCTGTACTGTACTATCTCGAGCCACTTCCTTATGGAAATCTTCTTCTTGCAATTTCTCACAGTGCGCAACATGACTAGCCCAGTCTTCATTTGTTAACTCCGTCAAGTGCAGCATGCATAAGCTTTTCAACGTCCGCGAGACGAAAAGTGATGCTTTATTTAGCAACTTCCCCCTTTACCTTAGCCCAAATTAATTCTATGGGGTTGTATCGGCAGTGATAAGGAGGTAAACGAATAATTTGGTGCCCGTTTTCTAATGCAATTTGATCCAGGTGGTACCTCTTTTCTTGGGTTTTATGCTGATTTACTTTTTGTAATAATTCTGCCCTAGTTTCAGAAGGATGGAATGTTATTTTATTATGTACCAGCCAGTCCTGAATATCTTGTTTCTTGGAATTAGTAGAGGGAGGTTTATCTAAGAGTTTAGAATGGTAGCTTGCATTATCCATAATGATGATGGACCCCTCTTCTAAAAAATTTATGAATTTGTTTGTGAACCAATCTGTGAAGGAATCTGCATTCATTTCAGAATGGTAGTCAACATTTTTATTCCCTAGTCTGGAACGGAAAACCCACTTGCTTTCGGAAATGAATCCTGTTTGTGCAGAACCTGCATGGCAAATTATAAGTCTGTTCCCTCTCCCTACAGGTATCTTGAGACCGCCTCTTTCCGTCGAATCTTGCCATATGTTTTGTTTGCAATGGTTCTGATTTACCCACGTCTCATCAGTATAAAAAATGGGGCGCGAATCTCCAGACACCCTAAGCATGTGCATACTTCTTAAAAATTGTATTCTTGCGGCAACTATATCACTTCTTTCGAGTAAGAATTTACGGCCATCTTTAGTTTTTCCGTATTTGAAGCCCAAATTCTTAAGTATTAATCCCATTGAAGTAGAGGAACCCATATAGTCTATTTTTTCCCTCATAACATGAACCAGCATTTTAATGGTGGGGTATTCACCATTGTCATACATCTTTTTGAAAATCATCTAAATTGGAAACGGTTTTTTGTGTTCTGGCATGCTTTCCTGGAGATTTAAATAAAGGTTCACCAATTTCCGGGCTAGAAGTTTTGCCCTGTTTCACAATACGCGATACAGTATGCACACTCACATTGCACGCTGTGGCTGCGAGATCCCGGCTCTGTGAAAAATTGATCCCGTCACGCACTTCCTCAGATGCCAATTCCTTAAAAAAAACTGTACACCTTAAAAATAAAATTTCTGGCCTGAGAGCGCAGTACCTTACCCTTAGTACCAACGCCACAGGTACCAGGCTTTGAAAGTGACATCGTTAACACTTCACTAAGCACAATGTAAACTTGTGAATTTTCTGCTTATTGTCACAGTTACACAAATCACAATTTGAACCGAACTAAAGAATTCGCATGCAACTGCAGTGATCAGTGGTCAGTTAATTTATGAACTAAATATACGCAGTTCCTAACGACTGAAGCTGTCATACAAAATGAGGGTAGAACTATTTCACCCCAGGCCATTAGCACACAGTATCGGTTAGGTGAATGACTCCTGAACAAAGGGGTGCATTTTCCAGGTAAACAAACATAACAGTTGAAAGAGACACGACTCACTTGGACGTCGCTGAAGAGAGATTGTGTGAGGAGAGAGGGCAGAATAAACATTTTTTCGGCGTGCTAATGCAAACACCTAATGCAAATCCAGTAGCGAGTGAACTTAGATAGTTTTGAGAATAAAGATATTAAAATACGCATTCGTGTGTTTTCCTAAAAGAAACATCCCAGGACGTCTCACATCCTGTGAAGCCGAAATTGTGAACGCCATAATTATGGATATAATACTGCATTATATGGCGGAATTAAATAATCAGGAAATGTTTAAGTCGTTACATGTATAAATCTACAGAATTAGCAAGGAGTAGTTACGGTTAAAGTTGTTAGAAGGGACACGTAATGTTGCAGGCAAGTCATTAGTGGTAAAGTCCAGGTAGTCAGCCTGATACACAGTAATACCGGTTTTCCTGGAAATCGCTCAGCGCAGGTGTTGAGTAGGTAAACGAGGGATGGCCGCGGAGACTTCCTCGAAACCCGTCGTAGGGACATTAAGAGCTGAAGCGCGTTGAGAGCGGCATGACGCGGAGTTTTCGCGCCATGAATTTGGAGGGGTTTTTGAGGGGAAGTGAGAGGTGACTTCTGACCGGGAGCGCACGGAGCAGGCAGTTGCCCTCCAGAACCCGACGGGGCAGTACAGTGGCCCTCCAGAATCCGACGGGGCAGTACACGTGCCGCCCAGACCGCCGAGCGAGCATTTCATTCACGGGACTTGTATTCCGGATCCTCTAGTGTGAGGACACATATTTAATATTAACAATCTTAGGTCTTAGTAAAGACACAGTAAGGACTCAACATATTTAAAAACTATCGGCAAATCTCACGCGTTCTTATTTTGGTGAGAATAAAAGTGTTTCAACGAAGTTCTGGTTTTATTCGCAAACACTCACGCATACCCTGAGGTTAGGATCACATGCCAGAGCAGCCGGAGCAGAAACCACCAGAAAGTAGCAGTCGGCGTAGGAGAGTGGAGCGGAGGAGCGACGATTCCACATCACCTGATATAGATAAGAGTCCACATGCAATAGCGGCACAAGGAAAACCTCGATATCACCCTTCCATTCTACGTAAATTGTGAGGTAGTGAGAGGGGTGACTCAGTAACAACGGGTAGCATCGTAAATCGGCGCCCAATGCAACACCCTCACGGCACTTCGTAATTTGTTACTCCATAACTGCGTAATGTAAAGGAATAAAACACCCAGACAAGATTGGAAGTTGCATACATGAGCATAAACACGGGAGTCAGTTGTTTATTCTCGAAGCGATAACTCGAGAACTATACGTCGTAGAAAAATGATCTTTGTACAGACTGCTTCAAAAATTCTCGCCGCATACAGCAAGGTATATTAGAATGTCGAATTTCCAGTAATAATTTTGGGCGCATGAAAAAGAGAAGTCTCTGTTGTTCACGCTTGTGCTGTGCGTTCCGAACTAGGCAACGCTGCACGACTGTGATAGGACAGTCGCTCTAGGCGAGCACCCTCGAGCTCCGCCTCATGTGCCTTCTAATACCGTACGCCTTATAGCACCTCGTACAACACAAATAAATACATATCCTAGACTAACAAACGTTTTGCCGCATTTGCTTGCTTTGAAGAATCCGGAGTAGAATCTAACTTGAAACTGGGTTATAGCGTATGGTAATTTATTTTAAACTATTCTTGGTCTCGCATGTTAAACTTGCGAAATCTGCACAGGAATAGCATTAATATATTTAGGAGCTTAAGACTCGGTCACTTATCGCATAAAATAATAACTTCATGTAAGACGATGCTAAGGCGGGCTTATGTTTATGGAAAAATTAAAGAGCCAAATTTAAAACGCAGCGCCTCAGCCAGATTAGAACCCCCTTTATTCAAACTTTACCCGTTTGAGAGGATGCATTTGTGACTCAGCTGGTCTATGTTCACGAATTTCTAAAAGAGCAAATGTACAGTACTTCCACGGCTCTTGCCACTTAAGCAACCCAGATTCGAAACCCGAGTCAAGATGCTTAGCTGACCTTAAGAGGCATCTTCCCTCGAAGGTTCCAAGCTGAAATAATAATGGCTTATCGGATTGGCTGATATGTTGCACTCGCATGAATTTCTCTACTCTTGTACTATTCTACAAACGTTTATTTCCCTATCTTTTTCATGTTAGTCGAGATACACATTTGCAGAAATTATCTTATTGCTAATTTTCTTGTAGCTGAGAGGGGAACATGGGAGTACAGTAGGCTTTGAGCGATAGTCAAATATTTTGAACCTGGTCGCTATATGAAGGCTTTAAAATTCCGTTCTCTTTGCACGGCCAAGAGATAATGTGAATAACGACCTTCCATTTGAGAAAATTATTACTACTGCACAACTCTCAAATAACAAGGAACATCTCCAAAATGGTTCACTCCACAAAAAAATGCATTTGGACATAAATGGTGTGTTAACTATATCTACATTTTTGTATGGTAAGATTTGGTCCATCTCTTACGGTTTACCAGTTATGTAAAAGTCATTCAAAGTAGACAGGACCACGTGGGCTATTGCGAGAAAATTCAAAATATACGTAAATTTCTTTTGCCGTAAAAATCTCAAATATACGCCATTTTAATGAAAATCGTTAGCCATTTTTAAGAAAATTAAAATTTTCGGAAAATTTTCCATGTAAAGGGTACTTTGGGACGGAGGAATTTTCTTCAAAATCTTCGTGTCGCATCCTTGGGAGATACCGACTTCTGTGTTATGCTATTCAAAGACAGATGCGCGCGTGGTGCAGTGCTATGCGTAGTGAACATTTTCCCCTATCATTTCGTACAGACTGCTAGGAGGAAGAATAATCCTGGTACGGTTAAAATTCTGCTATGTTTAGCTTTAAGTATTTGAAAATGACTTTCGTCATTCCGCAAGATACTGTTCTTATATTTTAGCTTGGTAACCAACGTTTATCAAATACTGTAATAGGAACAGTTTTCCATCTCTATGAGCTTTATACTTTCCCATTAGTTGAATTTGTTTCTCATTATTACATGACAGCTGTGGAAAATTCTTTTTACTTGAATTATTTTATGGTTTATTTCATGTTGCACTGATAGAATGATACTTACCACAGTGTGTATGTTTGGATGCGGGCTGAAAAATGTTTAATTGAAATGTTTGTGGAAAGAATGTGGACCATTGGTAGTACGCGGATATTCATAGTTTGCCTGCACACATGTCCAGTAGAAATGTGTCAACCTCGTCACATCCAACCTACCTGCTAGCTGTCCCAAAGGATATTGTGGTGTTCCCTTACCTGTGGTTCAACAGAGGAAATGATTAAGTTTGTTTAGGTTGGCAATAATAAGGCCAGTGGTGGGGGAAGGAGGCGGCTCTCTGTCGGTAGGGACCCTTCTGGTATGGACCGCGTCCGCCCTCGTGGGCACTAACCTGTGAGCGGATTTTTATGTTAAACAACCATGAAACACGACCTCTCCCGGCAGTGAACACAGGTAATTGTTATGTAAACTATTTTAGTAATTGTAACTCCATATGTTTAGAAGTCTAAATTAAAATGTTTCGTTTTGGTCTGTTAGAGAATGTTCGAGATTAACTGAATAATGGAATGTAAGCCTTCCCAGTAATTCCTGGTACCAAAGTTAGCTCTACCTCTGATGTTATTGTCCCTAGTCGAAGCCTAATTAGTAGCTTTACAATATATTGGCCCCTATCACAAGCGCACTATATTTTTTTCCAGATAAAAACAACTACACTGTCCCAAACGTGCTACAGCCTCCGCGCCTGCACCTTTTTCTGAAAATGCTTTTTTGGATTTCACGGGGCCTCGAAACACACTACCGCTCAACTTTTGAACACACTTCATTTTTAGGATTTATTGAAACAATGAAATAAGAGACACACTATATAGTCACAACATTATATTTAATGAAAATCAGCAATACATGTTAGATTTTGCTTTCTTCAAAGTAACCTCCTCTTGCTTTAATTACGCGTTTGCAAACTCTGGGCATCCTTTCTATTAAGTGCGCCAATGTACTTATCTTCAGAAATACCCTACGTTTTGCACACGACTCCACAATACATTTACATTAATGGGTTGTTTCTTTCTGACCTCTGTCCACATGATCCCAAAGTAATTCAATAGGATTGCAGTCAGGACTTTGAGGGGGAGGGGGGGGGAGGGGTCAAACCATGATCTTCAAGTCTTGTCTCTCTTCCAATCGTTCAACGTGTCTTCTACAAAGTGAAGATGTATGCTTGGGGTCATTGTCCCTTGCCAATTAACCACATCCCAGAGGAGAGTTTGTCATGGCGTTGGAGAATATTGTGATAATGCTCCTTCTTTATATTTATAATTCCTTCTATTTTCACAAAATCTCCTGTCTGTCCTATTGCCACCAAAACAACACCGAACCACCTCCATGCTTCACTGTAGGAGATAAGCACTGAGGTACCATGCGTTCACCTTTTACACGTCGGACAAACTGGCGACGTTTTGAGTCAAATAGCTCAAACTTAGATTCATCAGTAAATAACACATTTTTCCGTTGATTAGCAGTCCAGCTTACATGTCGGTTGGCCCATTGTAATCTTTTCCGATTATTGATAGCTCTCGATGAGGGTTCGTTTGCCGCAATGCAAACTTTCAGATGTTCATCCTGAAGTCCTCTCTTTACTGTAGGAACACTCAAGAGTTTCTAACTGGTTCAGTTCCGCTGTCAGCATGGGTGCTGTTTTGCAACGATCACGTTTGCTGGTCAGTATTAAATGTTTATCCTTACTTTCCAAGGTAGCCCTAGGACTCCTCTTTCGATAACGATCCTTGCTATTTGTAGTTACATATCTACTTACATTCCCAAGGAAACTTGTCGTGTGGCAATTTGACGCATGGTGTGGACTGCTTTATGTAAGCTGACTATTGCACAGTGGCGTGTGGTCCATGTACGCAAGGTAAGCAGTGCTTACACTGTACAATGCTACAAAATTATTTATATTATCTAGCAGCACGTTCTGATTCTATGTTAAGCGCTTGGCTACAGCAGTTGACCTGAACTAAGATGTCCCTTTTATTTGTACGATACGCTCTCAATACGTGTAATCATGCGTGCAACAACGTACTGTGTCCACGAGGAGTCAGCTCGGGCGCCATCGCACTACTGGCTCAAGAGAAGCACATGTGTTCAGTACGGGACTATGCGAATGACCTTCCAGCATTGTCGCAGTTTAGTAAGTGTATTTCAGGTGAATACACAAGTAACGAGTGACTTTTTGCAGTGTGTTTAGCTTTATTATTTGATGACAAGTGCGATATCGGTGACATCTTATTAACAGTTGATTTATGATAGAGTTTCAGATAGTTTACCACGTGCCGTGCTAGAACAAGGTAAGCAGTTTCAAACCGTGCGTACACTAGTGCTTGCAGCTTGGAGAGGGGAGGAAACATGGAATCTTCGCTTTCTTTGGAGAGCAGAACTGCACACGCGGATGGTTGCATTGTGTGCAATATTATCTCACGAAGTTTTTCTTCTAGAAATTGCGAAGAAAAGATTAAAGCTGTGCAGGAAGAAAGACCAATGTCTGATCTAAACATTACCACTCCATTGAAAAGCTGTGTAAGAAAATTCAATTCACAGCTATATATTACTAATGAATGGCTTACTGGTTGTCCGAACAAACAAAATCTTTATTGTTGGTGTTGTCTTCTGTTTGCTAACGGGAAAAAAAAAAAAAAAAAAAAAGAGTATGCTCTAGTGGCGGGTTCAGTGACATGGGGAACATCCACAAAGCAATTAAAAACACAGTTTGACTAGCACTCATCTCCAAATCATTATTCTACTGAAAACATTCGGCAAATCCAGAATTGACCATTTACTAGATACTCAGAAGAAAGTGAGAGCAAATCAACACAACGAACTAGTAAGAAAAAATAGAGAAGTAATGAAATGTCTAATTGATTTTTTTTAAACAAGATTTAGCATTTAGGGGTCACGATGAGTCATCATAATCCAGTAACAAGGGGAATTATGTAGAACTTGTAAACTTGCTTTGTCTTTATGACGACAAGTTAAGAACTTTCATGGAGCCGGGGACAATGTTTACTGGGCTATCAAATCTGATCCAGAACGACTTGAGTCAATAAGTAATGTTCTAATAATGGATATAAAGAGACAAATCAAAGAGACCAGTTTTGTTGCCATTAGTTTGGATGAAAGTACAGATGTTGCAAATTTATCCCAACTTTCTGCACTAATGAGATTCGTTGGACCTGACTGTGACGTTCAAGAAAGGTTTCTCCGCTTTATAAATATTTCAGATGACCGGTCAGCTGATGCATTATACAAAATTGTAAAGGAACTCGTGGATGAATTTGACTCAGGGGAAAAGCTAGTTGCTCAGACATATGATGGTGCGGCTGTTAAGACGGGGCATTTAAATGGACTTCAAGCAAAAGTACCAGGATCATTTCTCCAAGCTCATTTTGTGCACTGTTTCGCCCATAGATTAAATCTAGTACTGTCACAGGAGGTTTCACACATTCGAGAATGCAGGATATTCATGACTGTTAATCGTATAGCAGCATTTTTTTCCAAGTCTTATAAGAGAACTGAGGTCCTGAATAATGAGATACACAGAAGATTGCCGCGTGTTTCGCAAATGCGCTGGAGCTACAGCTCTCGTTTGGTGGAAAGAATATATGAATTCAGAAAAGAACTTTTTTCATTGTTTAAAACTATTGCAAATGCAGATGATAAATGGGATCAAGATACGTATACTGTTGCACGCGGTTTCGTAAGCACAATGGAGGATTTCACCTTCAAATTTATGTTAGAGATGTTTGCTATAATATTACCCATCACGGACACTGTATGATATTCTCCAAGCAAAGTCATCTGATATTGGATATTGCTTATTGAAAGTTACGGCATTTCAGAGGGCCTTAGAAGAGAAGCGCAGTTCCTTCGATGAAGTATGGGACAAAGTTGAAGAAGCTATTGGTGATCCACGTCATACCAGCAGTGATGGTCGGAATAGGGAAATGCACTACAAACGTTTGTATTGTGAGGTTCTGGACAAACTTCTACTCCATCTCAGAGAAAGATTTGGCAATATTGAGTCTCTGTGTTTTCTGGAATTGTTAAATTTTAAGAACTTGAACAAATACAAATCGCCTTTTCCAGAATTATCTTTTCAATCACTGAAAGAGTCCTATGGGACAGTCTTTGACTTTGTTGCGTTGAGGTCACAACTCTGTGTCACTTACTTGCCTCTAGACATGCATCATAAATCTGTGGATCATCTTCTAGCCTTCATAGAAGAAAATGAACTGAACAGAGCGTATAGTGAAGTGACAAAACTGTGCGAGTTAGTATTAACTATTCCAGCAAGTAGTGCTGCAGTTGAACGTAGCTTTTCTAAACTAAAAACCATTAAAAATTATGCACGCAACCCTCAGGGACCGGAAAGACTTTCAAACTTATCTTTGGAAGCACTAGAGAAGGAGCTTCTGGTAAATCTACAACAGCATCCCAAATTCTATGATCTTGTGATTGACGATTTTGCCAAGAAAGGGAGGAGAATCCAGCTCTGCTTCAAATAAGACAAATAAGAAATCATCAATATTTTGTTACAAAGTAATGTACAGGATAACACTGATACTATTGTTTTTAATTGCATGTACTATGTATCAGCATATTTTCGTTTAACCATTTACAATGAGATTGCTTACCCTGACCAATACCCTCACCACACGCCACTGCTATTGCAGCACGTTTTTCTGCTGAAAGCTCCCTCTTTTACCCATTACAAACTTTTCAACTGCACAACAACGTGTACCACTCACCTACTTATGAAGCACGAAAGTGCTGTTTACAGCCAATACCTTTTTACAGAACGTCTGTGAACATCTAGAGAATCACAGATATAATATTATATCCAAAACAATGTTAGGGTAAGTGTTCCTATAAGGGTCAACAAATGCTACATTTTCAAAATGAACATAATTGACAAACAAAAGGTATCATAGTAAATTTGAATTATGTTTCCGTGGATTTCTACCATATAACATTGGCTTTATTTGGCGTTGTACACTTGCTAACTGCAGAAAAACAGGCTGTTCAAAAACCTTTGAGCGGTAGTGTACATTCCCGGGGAACTCTCGACATCGAATTTTTGGGTCGAATACAATATTTCCGTTACTTACTATACGTAGTGGAGAAAATAAAAATCTAACGTGTTCCACTGTCATGACTTTCTCTATTCTTGTACAAACTATTCTTACAAACCCTTATTTCTCTACATTCCTCAGGTTAATCGAGATTAACTTTTGCAGAAATTCTCGAACTCCTAATTTTCTTGTAGAGGTAAGGGGAATATGGGTATACAATAGGCTTTAAGCCAGAGCTGGGCAACTGGTGCTCAGAGCGCAGACTGCTCACGACCTTGACTGCGTGCACATAACGCCAGCCCATTTCTGAAGAATGAGACAAGAGAGTTTGCACACACAATGTTCAGTCAATCGAGCATTTGGTTTAGTTTCTCACTTTACAGTTCTTGCTAAGATTTATTATTCAAAATGAAAAGACTAACTCGCTTGAGTTTTGTGCATGCATGTTTTAAAATTAATAGTTGTCCTTTTTTAATTTGTGTAGCCCCCTTCAACTTCTTTGTTCATATCGGCAGCTTTGACTTGAGAAACAACTGATGGTGTTATTGTTTGCTGAACTGTAGGGGTTTCTTAACACTAAACGCTCACATTCGCTCCCACATTTATACGTCCAGATTCTGTGGGGTATAGGGCGTGTCTTCTACACACTTAATAAACGATTTACCCTCCCTGCATAACATTCGCTGTTTTGGAAACCATGGAGGACTCCGAAGCACAAGCTACATCCACCGACGCACCCAGCATTAAAATTCAATCCATTTTTGTGCATGTCAACAATTACCAACAGGTTTTAGTCGACTTACGTTCTCATTCCTCTTCTGACTTCACAACTCAACAACGTGGAACTGTGTTAAGGATGATCAGCAGCAGCAGCAGCAGCAGCAGCGCCGCCGCCGCCACCACCGCCACCACCACCACCACCACCACCACCGCCGCCGCCACCATTGCGGATTACCGTTCGTTCACCAAGCTTTTTGAGCACGAACAGCTACCATTTCATACTTTTGAAGATCCCCATTCTCAGAAACTTGAATTTTCATACGTGGGGTTCCCTACTCTTTAACGGACGAGGAGGTTCTGCACGAACTGCAAACGGAAAAGTTGCCTATCAACAAAGTGGTTCGTCTCTTCTTTTGCAATAAACAACCGATGCCCTTTAGTGCAGTAGAATTGGACCATTCTGACGATGCCAAACGTATCTTCGAGTTTAAGCATATTCAACATGCTGTTGTTTCCGTCGAGCATCGCCGCAGAGCTCCTACCATCCCTCAGTGCACCAGCTGCCAATGTTACGGGCATACCAAGAATTTCTGCCACCTTCCTGCACCATGTGTTAAATGCGCCGGCAACCATCATTTTTACTTTCTCTGCTGGTAAATAGGGGAAGTATTGTATTCCACCCAAAAATTCGATGTCGAGATTTCACCAGAAATATATGTTTTGAGGCCCCCTGAATCCAAAAAAAAAAAAAAAAAATCATTTTTAGAAAAAGGTCCGTGTGTATGTGTGTCAGTCTGTGGACAGCATAACTCAAAAACGAAAAGTCGGTTAAAATCCAAAGTTGGCATTTAAGTTTAATGTCTTTCGAGGATGCAACACGAAGATTTTGAAGAAAATAGCCCCACCCTAAACTGCCCTTTACATGGAAAACTTTTCGAAAATGTTTATTTCCTTGAAAATGGCTCCGACGATTTTGATTAAAATCGTCATGTATATCTTGAATTTTCTGGCTATAGCCCCTGCAGTCGTATTTCCTCTAGACGACTTTTGCATAACTGGTAAACCGTTAGAGATAGACCAAATCATGCTATACAAAAAATGTAGGTCTTGCTAAAATACACAATTTATGTCTAAATAAATTTTCTTGTAGGGTGAACCATTTCGGAGATATTCCTTGTTATGTGTGTGAGTTTCGGAAAACTTAGAACTTTCGTGAAATGGATTATTGAGGGGCCCAAATGACCTAGCTGTCGACGGGCCCTTAAACGCCACTCACTCACTGGATCATTGTTGTTCATTTTTTGTATATATTAAGTGTGCAAAGACAACAGAATCTCAAAGCTTTCAAACATTTGACTATCGCACAAAGCCTACTGTATTCTAACATTACCCTTGCGCCTACAAGGAAATAAGCAATAAGATAATTTGTACAAATGTTTATCGTAACAAGAAGATATAGGAATAAGAGTTTGTAAGAATGGTTAGTACAAGAGTAGAGAAAGTCATGTGAGTGCAACACATCAGATTTTTCTACCTCGACTAAAGCTCGTCAGACACCTTCTTGCTGTGTAAACTGTGGGGAAATCAATGCGGCAAATTATAAAATATGTTATCTCCGACTCAAACACAAACAGCACCGTAACGATTCTACTAACACAACTATTCCGCGAGATCGTGAATCGCCACCACCCCACCCGTCAATGATCGTTATTTCCCCGCCACGCCGGGCAAGCTTCATCCTCTTCTACACCACAATAGTTTTCTAGGCCTCGAGTCATCTGCCAAAAATTCTCCACTAAGAACTTGGAAAATAAGGGGCCATGATTATGGCTCCATTTTTTTCAGAGTTCTTAGCCGACATTTTCTATTATGACCGTTGAGTTGGCCCCGGTCTTCTCTACTCTCACCTTCCTGAATTAGAATGCTAACGAGCTGAAATCCAAACGCCCAAGTATCCTTGCGTTTCTTTCTCGGCAGAACGTCGACGCTGCTTGTGTTTCCAAAACACATCTAACCCCTCCTGAGAAGTTAACTGTTCCTGGCTACAGAATTTACCGGGAGGATCCTGACGCTGTCGTGGCTTCCGGTGGAGTTGCCATTATCATTAAACGCAGTATTAAGCACCACTCTCTTTCTGGTACGATTTCGTAGCTTCGAAGCCTACGTCATCCAAGTCGCCAATGCTAATGGCCAACTGCTCAGCATCTCGACCAGGAGCTCTACCCGCACCTTCCTTTGACAAAAGTAGGATGCAGATATGGCTGTAACCCATTTCACCACTACCACGATTGCGTCTATTCGATCGGCTACCACTGTTCCCCGGCGTGCCGGCCACCGCCCATCATTTCATGAAACACTGCTTTAGACGATTTCAGGTGCTGAGAGAAGCATCGCATCCGTCGTTGCTGGCAACTGCACCGTCAACTTCATCAGCGTCATAGATTGAACCAGTTGACGTGGCAAGTTAAGTGAGCACTGGATGAACACCGGTATTCTTCGTATCAATGCCATATGTCCTATATTTTTCCACTAGACAGCAGCCTCTGGAGGGAAACCAGCCCCATTCTACGGGGGATCAGCGCTGGTTGCCACTGCGAGCTTTTGCTGACTATTTTGAGACAGCTTTTACACCCAAACTAGTCGCTGATGCTGTTAATACTCCGCTACAGAGGACCAGCCTCTTTTTTTTTTTTTCTTTTTTTTTTTTTTTTTTCCCTTCTCCAACTCTTCCTGTGCCCATCAAGTTCACTTCACCGAGCGAGGTTCGAAGCCTATTGCACACATTGGTATCCAAAAAGGCTCCTGGTCACAACTGTATTTCCAATATTGCTCTTAAGAATCTTTGTCGCAAAGACTACGTCTTTGACTGGTGACACGTGCGTTGCGTTTGATTTACGAAAGCACTTTTAAATATTATGCGATAAACACCTGTACATTAGACTTCTTTGATACTGCTTACGTTTAAGAAGTCAATATTTGGCGACAAAGTAGAAGTACAGCGCCCTATTAGATCCATCAAGTAATCGTCGCGTAAGATATTGCGATACAGACTTTTAACATAGTTAAATTTGGAGAAACTGTTCACAATTAAATTTAGAGCCATAATCACTTTTATACATACTATTCTTGCAAATGCGTATTTCTGTATCTACTACATTTTAATCGACATAAGCATTTTCAGGAATTAAATTACTGCCAATTTTCTTGTACGTGCAAGGTGAATATGGGAATACAATAGGTTTTAAGCTATAGTGAAATGTTTTAAGAGCTAGTTTCTACGTGATGCCTGTGAAATGTAGTTCCTCTTTGCAAGGCCAAGAGATGAACAAACCAATAAAATATTGATCAAACTGCGTAAGCTTTCACGGCCGGTGTCATAATGTAGAAACTGATTATCCGGGCTTGTGGGCCGTGGTCTAGTCAGGAAACTCCTTCCAGACGTTTCGTCCGAAGCTGCGTCGAACATCCTCAGTGGCGTTGCCTTAACACTCTCTTAGTCTCGGCGATGACTGACACGGAGCCTTTTGTCAATAAAACATTTTTATTTGAAAAAAGTATAAGTATTAGCAAAGTCAAACAAATAATATCTCGGAAATGGTTCACTCAAAAGAAAAACCAAGTACTTGACATAAATGCCGTGTTTTGACGAGATCCACGTGTTTTATTTAGTAAGCTTTTGTCTGCCTCTTAGTGTTTACCATTTATGCAAAAATCATCCAGAATGGAGGTCTTATGAGGATATTCACAGAAAATTCAAGGTATGACTTAGAAACTGCCATGGAATAGCCTGTTTGTGTCCATCACTGGATACTGACTGACTGTCCCTCCGATAAAAGGAATGGAGTGAGGTGCAGGGTTGCCAACCCCTACGATAATTCCAATATAGGTGAAATATTTTCACTGGTTTGTCACACTAGCGTATGAAATTAATTACAAATAGCGACACCACTTTTGCCCTCGTGGCCTGTCTCCACCCCTCTAAGGCAACCATTTCATATCCTACTAATCCTTCTACCCTTTATCCTCTTATCGCCAGTGTGCCCACATCTGGTAATCTCAATGAAGAAGGCACTGTTCGGAAAATTGATGATCAATGGAGAAAACTCAGAGTAAGTGATATTCCGTGTGAAATAAAGACCATGCCTGAACCTGACAGTTTCTGGAGTGCTATTAAACACGTCATCTTGGTGGAAATGCTGATTTCAAAGAATGGAGTTTGCATTATCAGTGATTTAATCGCCCCACAGAAACACTTCTTGTGAAACTTGTTTCTAAACTGGGTTTAATAAAAACCAAAATTAGAAAGATTGGTGCTAGATATGGTAAATGGACTTTTTCTGTCATCTGTGCTTATGAAAGAATGTGGTGGGTCCGAAAACCTGCAAGTCACCGAGAAGAGTTAAAGTTTATCTCAACAACAAATTTGTATAATGCTGCAACAGTTGAGGAAGATGAACTTTCAGATGAATAGTGCGAGAAACATAAGTACTAAAGTTGTAATACTGATTGAAGTCATCATTCTTGTAAGTGGATATCATAAACATCAATATTATTACATTTTCATAAATGTTATGCTGATACATTTATTGTTGTAACATTTGATTCAAGATGTACGATAATTTTTAATCCAAATCTATAATTTTGAGCGGCCGGTACGATAATTTTACTTTTAAACATTGGCAACCCTGGTGGGGTATAACCACTCATTACGTAGGCGTCTCCAAAGAGACAAGGTTGGATATCGCTAGTGTAGAAGCACGAGCTGTTAAGCTTACCTTCTCCTCGTACTTTATATGTGATCGATAAAAATTCCAATCCCAAATTAACCTTAAAAACTTGAAAAATATTACTAGACCAAACTGTGATATAATAATTGAGTACTCAAGTGTGTGAACTGCTTTGCGTTGCATTTCTCGAATATGGCGATTTTACTTTCCTTAATATGACCATTTTACACTCGGCAATTTCTCTAATAGAGGAAGATATAAAATTGTTTTAATATCTTTGTTTAGTATGTTTATTGCAAATGAAGGAGGCTGTAAAAACTGAGTAAAAGAATATTGTTATTTGCTATTATTTCGTATACTATGTTGGTTCATATTATGCACGCTGAATATAAGCTTAATCTACAACACAGTATTGTTAAAATCAATACCAAATCGTTTATTTCAGCTTTTAACGAACCCACTCTGCAGCACTGGTCAGACTAATAAATAGAAACAACGTCTCACTTTTATTCTCTGGATTTGTTACATGCATTCAGGAAATAATCAACAGATCTAGTGATTCACTCCACTTATGACTTCAGCGATAAGCACCAAGGTTCTACAAAACAAGATTGCAGAGGTACTTTATTGGAAGGCAAGTGATTCCTGGAACACACAAAACACGCCATTTAAATACAATTTAACTTCTTAGCAAATAACCTACATACATTGTAATGATAAGACAATATACGTATTGTTCCATTACCGACAAAGCAAAAGACCTCCGAACGGACCGTCCGCATCCTCGGCGCTCGTTGCCGTCTGTCGCTATCGTAGAAAGGCGTGGATGAAACCATACAACATTTTAAAAACTATTTTTAAAGGCTTTACTTACCAATTTTATGAAAGAAGATGCTGAAACTGGTCGCCGTCTTCAATACATTTTTGGGGCTTCTTTAGGAAACTATCCATCACTCGCCGTACTTCCCGTTGAGAAATGCTGGCAATTTCCTGGCGGATATTATGTTGTAATTCTTACAGGGTGTGTGCGTTTGTCCTCTACATTTTAAGTTACCCCAAAGATAGAAATCGCATGGGGTTAAGTCGGGGGACCACAAATTTCTACTAATGATTCTGTCCTGAAACACTTTTAATTGTTCTCATCGAAAGATTGGGCGTATGAGCTGTTGCAAGTCTTGTTGAAAAAAGGCAAAATCACGCTCCCTCTCTGTTAATTCTCTAAACAAATGGGGAAAAATCGTATTCATGTATGTACGGGCGTCAAATGTTGACTGGAACAAAACGGCGCTATAGCTCAGAACCTATAATAATAATAATAATAATAATAATAATAATAATAATAATAATAATAATAATAATAATAATAATAATAATAATAATAATAATAATAAAGTGAGGAATTTGGACATGGTATACACCATGCCCGGGCTGCTTAGGGTTTCCCCTCTTCAGCCTAGCTTGGTTTTTTGTCTGTCGTGTGCTTGGAGATCTTCGGCGGTGGGGCAGATTGTCATGTGCGTATGATGTGCATGTGTTTTGGTTAAGTATTATGAGAAAATATATGTTGTTTTTTTTTTTTTTTTTTTTTTTTTTTTTTTTTTTTTTTTTAATATTAGTGCACATCAGTGACGTTCGAAGGCGGGTTTTTTGGTGCCAGGTCCCACAACCATTTGGTGCCGACTGAGAAAAAAATTGGATTTTTCTTGTCTTAATGTTGTTTCCTTGTGCTGCTGCAATGACTCGCCTCGCATTACTGTTGTCTTATGATGTTGTTTTCCTGTCGGGGTGTTGGTTTATCTGTTTAGTAGCTGGTTGAGTGTCTGGATGTGTTGTTCTACTTTGTCCAGTTCGTCTTGTTGGTATTTATCATATATCCTGATCAGTGTGAGCAGTGGTGGATTTTTTTCTTCTTGGCCGGGAGGGAGGGTTCTCATATTTTGCGCTGTTCTTATTAGTTGTCGTCTGTGTTTTCTTGTGTGGGCTTTGTGGATATATTTTAGCATTAGTTGGGCTATGTGGTTGTCTATGGGTTTAGTATTTGTGTGGCTGTGTACCAGATTTGATTTGTAGTCTCTCTTTAGTTTGAAGGCCGTTCTTAGACATCGTCGTTCAAATGCCTGTATTTGTTCGATGGTCTTGCGATTAATGAGGGGCATGAGGGCAACTGCGGCGAATGTTGAGGTCTTATTAGAGCTATATAGACTTTTTTGAGGATTTTTGGGCTGAGCCCCTGGTTGTCGAGGCGGGCGAGGAAGTTTAGCGTGGAGTGTACCTGTCTGGTTCGTTGGAGTAGTTTCGTATAGTGTAGTTGTACGGAGAGCTTGTTGTTAATGAGGACGCCGAGATACTTGATGGTTTTTTGGCAGTTGATTTCGGTTTTTTCGAATTTTATGGTGGCATATTTTTTTTTGTTTTTTTTCCTGATTAGGATGGCTTGTGTTTTCTGTACGTTGATGTTGATGCGCCACTTTCGTGTCCAGTCCGAGAATTTCTTCAGTTGACGCTCGAGTTGGTGTTTTGCCATTGTTATCCTCGGACTGGTGCACCAGTAGGCTGTGTCGTCTGCGTATTGTGCAAGCTGTATTTTTGGGTGAATGGGCTGTGGGGTGTCTGCGGTGAAAATTATGTATAAGAGGCCTGATATGGCACTTCCTTGGGGTGTTCCGGCTCTTAGATGTATTGGGTCTGACAGTTTGTCCTGTATCCTGATCTGTGCTGTCCTGTCCGTGAGAAAACTGGATATCCACCTGATGAGTCGTGCGTGAACTTTATATGTGGAAAGTTTGTAGAGGAGACCGTTCAGCCAGCATTTATCGAATGCTGACTGAACGTCTAGGAAGGCTGCGGCGGTGGTATAACCTCTGTTGTATCCATCTTGGAATTGTGACATTACCCGTACAAGCTGATCTTGTAGCTCAGAACCTAATACCTACTGTGCATGAAGTAACCCTCCATGGTGTATGGTGCGCCATTAGCGGAGCAAGATTTCTCAGAGCTCCAATAAGCGATTTCTATCTTTGGGGTAACTTGAAACAAAGTGTACAAGACAAACGCAGCACGCTCCCTGGAAGAATTAAAATATCCGTCAGGAAATTTCCAGCATTTCTCAACGTGAAGTACGGCGAGTAATGGATAATTTCCTAAAGAGGTGCCATAAATGTGTGTATAGACAACGACGGTGGCCAGTTTCAGCATCTTTAATTATATTTTATGGTTTCTTGCGCGCCTTCCTGTAACTGCGGCAGACGGCAACGAGCGCCGACAAGCAATACACCGCGCAGCTCGTTCGGAGGTTTTTTGTTCTCCCGGTATCTATAGCATAGTACTGCATGAAATATTAGCTTAAAACTTAGTTTTTGTTTGCTCCTTTAAGATAAACACTTCACAAGATTCGAAAAATAGTTCACAAAGCAAAATAAAGAAAAACGCTAATGTGGTAAACTCGCATAATTATTTTCCCTGCCTTTATTACTTCAGTTGTTCCATTTTATACAATCGCCCTGAAGAAGGTCATGGAGTATGTTCATAAATCTGACACGGCCGATCACCCTGAAGCCTTTATTAATAACGCTCGCCATGAAAGCTTCAAATCTTATATTTTATGCAAGTCAAATAAAAACGATCCTTCTATCCACTTTTAAATTAATCACAACAAAGTAGAGCTTAAATGGTTTCAAGTGGTAATATAAGGACTTGGTACGTGCAACATGCGAAGGGGGAGGGGGCTGGAAAAACCCTTCTATCACAAGATAACTTTTTTCTTGGCTCTCGAGGTCGCGGGTGCAAACCCGAATAAAGGTGTATTTTTTTGGGTTGTAAAAATATATAGCATGACTTTTTTCGGAAGGGAAATACACACGTTGGTCCTTGTGTTACCTGGCAAAGCCATGAAGCGTATCGGAATGTGAAACTGCCCAGTTGTTTATGTAAGCTTATCGCATAAACATGGCTAGACGGTGTGCGTACACTGTTCAATGCACTCGTATCTCCAGGACAGCAACGTCTCATATCGGCAGGCACGAGAAATCATCTATTTGTGTATCACTGACTATACTCCAAGTTACTGTTATTTCGCTCTTCTAACATACAAGATAAGAAGCGATCGTAGCGCTGGACCACCGAGGTCAATGCGCCTCAACGCTTTGCCAGGTAATACTGTGTATTTGCACATAAAAGAACCTCATACCTTGAAGCAGAAGGCACCCTAACAAAATTGTTCATGTCATGGAGCAGCGTCCTGCTTCTCTCCCGTGGTGCTACCAACGAGCGGTGGGTCAGTCACCGCCACTAGGCCACATAATGGCGAAGTCTATTGACTCGTCAATGACGACGATGTTACCCGATTACAGGAGTAAGCATTGCTATAGTGTATATCCATACGCCATCGTCGCCACAACAAAAACAGTTTTGGTGCAGGAAATTAAGTAGTCTCGATGCGGGAAAGAAAGTGAATCACAAATTTACGGTAATGCTTCCTAGAAATTCGCATCACGTTTGTACCTGGGAAAACTTGGTGGAAATAAATATTTCGAAATGGCCAATTTTATTTTAAATTTTTACAGTATTTGATATAATAAACCTCTAGCGCAACAGCCCTTCGCGGGCCAACGCTTACCGCCCGGCCGCTGCGTCCCCCACCTCTGCCTACAGGCGTCATGAGTGGGGTGCAGTACTGAAGGGTGGGACGTGGTCAGCACCTCGGACCCTCCAGCTCTGCATTTTTATTAATTTTTTTTACAAGTTCCACTCTATATTTTATGGTTTCCCTGTTACATGATTTACACTCAGAGAGAATGAAGGCTTTACGCGGTGTTAATAGACAATCCCATGTACACGTTTTGTGTCGGTCTGGGTGGCTCAGTTGGTTAGACACTGGCCTACTGATCCCAAGGTCACGGGTCTAAATCCGGCCCAGACCGACGGTTTATAAGTGTGCTTAAAAACGACAGTCCATGTCAGTAGATTTACTGGCATGTAAAATAACTCCTGCGGGATGAAATTCCGGCACACCGGCGACGCTGATGTGATCCTAGCAATTGACAGCGTCGTTAAACAACAACATATTTTTTACCGGTTTTGTCATGTACACCCGTAGACAAAAGAAGTCATGTTTGGAACGTCAGGCCATCTTAATGGCAGAGAACAACTCCACGAGTACCAAATAAGTTGCAGTTTTCAACAAATAGGTGTCTGACTGTCATGTATGTGTTCCAGACATCTCTCTCTCTCTCTTTTTTTTTTTTTTTTTTTTTTTTTTTTTTTTTTTGTTCACGGGGGTACATCTCAAACGTGGACAGTTACATATTAATTGCATTTGAGCCGCCATTTCCGACAAAACAAAATAGAAGCCTGTTCATACAGAGTTGGCTGGGGTGGTATGAACTTTTAAATGTAACTCTTCGTGTTCCGTTCACAAGAGCGTGTCTGAGCTAAGCATCAAGTTTGGTCTTCATCCGGCATCTCGTTAGAAAATGCTTTGTTCACGTATGCGCGCGGTGTTTGGGGAGGATGGCTAAAGGTTCAGGTACTCCACAAGTAAAATTCGATATCGAATTTTTCGGTGGAATACAATACTTCCTCTATCCAAGATAGGTACGTAACAGAAAAAGCAATATGCGTTTTGTAGTTCTAAAATGTTCCACAAGTTAATATCCACTTTTACTTCGATAACACTGCTTTGATTTTAACAAAAAGGACGATGTAATAACCAAGCGACGTGTTAGTCAAACTCAGGATAACTATATCACTTAACTAGACCCTAAAAACAAGCGGTTAGATTAAACCAAGGATGAAAAACTGGTGCTCGCTGAGCGCAGTCTGCTCACGGCATTGCAAAGAAGATTCTATGTTTAGCACCTAAAAACCGAGCGGGATACCTCAGGTGGAACCGTGTGTGGCCCACATTCGGAAGGTCGCGGGTTCGATCCTCGTGGCAGACCTTCCTGACCCATGGGTTTTTTCGGAGGTTTCCCCGGGTCGCCAGGCGAATGCTGGGAAGGATTTAGACATCCTCCGAATTTCCCGTCCGTTACCCTTCAACCCTTCCTTCAGGGTTGGATGCGTCAGCGAGCGTCGCTGCAGCTCCAAGCAGGGGGAACAAATGCGCTTTGGAAATCTCGTCGCCCGTAATGGAGGGAGGAGAGCTAAGCCAGCCTCCGTCGGGGTGCTTCTAACAGGGAAAATGTAGGGACCCTGCCAACTACTCTGTCGTGGCAACGTTCCGTCCGCCATTCAGATCCATTCGCCCCAGCCATCACGGGCATAGGCACAAAAGATCGCCTTTCGGCCGAAGTGCCAAGTCCCCCTCCTTGAGCCATTAGCACGTAAAAACAATGAAGGTCACTGCTATCCCGCGAGTCGCCCAGGCCTGCGTGTGCCAATGCAATTTAGACGCTCCTGTTGAGTGCTTCACACGACTTACTCTATTCTGTAACATACAGATTATCCATTTGCACATTTCGTTGTAGATATAAGAATACTGTAAACTATGGCGATGGTCACTCTTTTCAAAGCCAATCGATATATGATGGTTTTCAAATTTTCTCTCTGGACATGAATCGGAAAAAGAAGGGGGAGGGAACAACGATTTGCATGTTCGGCTTCCAAACGACTTTTGGTTTTCGAGCTCTGCTGTTCATGACACGCACCACGCGCGGAGTTTTTGCAAAAACTCTTTGGGGGGGGGGGGGAGGTGGTTCGAAGGCCTCAAAACATGTATTTCCGGTAACATGTCGGTATTAAATGTTTGGATGGAATGCGATACTTCCTATACTTACTGTAAGTACGTAGTACACAAAGTAAAAATGAACTGAAATGGCTTTGAAATTCCATGCTGTTTGCAGAACCACGAGAAAAACGAATAACAATTGCAAAAGGTGAATTACCTATTCGAAAATTCGAACCTGTAACAATATCACGAAAATGGCTCGCGCAACAAACAAAAAATTTAAGTTTGCGCTTTAGCGAGACTATTTCTTTCTCTTCTTTTTTTTTTTTTTTTTTTTTTTTGGGGGGGGGGGCGGGGGCGGCAGTAGAATTTTGTCCTATTGTTTCCTAGTTACACGAAAGACATTAACAGGGCCCAGATGTTTATGACATGTAAGTTTCTTTTCGTGAAAAATATAAGCGAAGCACGATTTTATCAATGGTAATTAAAGTTATGCAATCATCATGGGTCATGTGGTCATATTTTGGCTTTTTAGCGGTTTTAGTCATTTTATTGTTTTTCGTATTAGTCATATTCCCTTAAATTTTCGGATTTTTTGTCATTTTTATACTTCCATCCCAATTTTGCATATGTGCTTGCAGTTGTTAGACGATTTTTCACATCTCCTAATTCTTGCCTGTAATATTAGATCTTTTTCACGTTTCAATGTTGCGTGCAAATAGAAGCTTATTCCTTTTAGAAAACTTTAAAATGTATGTAACTTGCTACTGTAATTCTTCTTCTGATCGCCTTTCAAAATGTGACGTTTATTTCATTCTGTGTAGAGCTCATGGTTAGCTCTGGATTGAGCAATTAAATAAATTAAAAATGCCACAATAAAATTAATATTACTTATTTACTATTGAGTGTGCAAGAGTTTTAAAGTAGATTCTCAATATAATGTTAATTTAAACAGCATTAAATTTTTGAAGATTTCAAAAATGGACCGCAAAAAAATTTAGGCCATATCCATGGTCATATTTTTCTAACAATTTCGTTCATAAGTGCTAACATTTTAACATGTTTAGGTCATAAATTTCCGGGCGTTGGTCATTAAGAATGACCAGCTTAATCCCTGAAAATTCAAGCTAAACATGCCATGCCAATATCTTACAAACAACGTTATTTAATTAAAAATTGTCTACTCGTTTGAGAAAATTAAAAAATTATGAAAATGTTTCCAGAAAAAGGCTGGTCGTATGGTGGGATTTTCTTGAAAATCTCCGTGTTGCGCTCTTGGAAGACGCTGAACTTAATTTTCACCTTTGGTTTTTGGCCGACGTTTCCTTTTTCAGTTGTGTGTTCTCACCCCCCCCCCCCCACTCCTCCCTTTCTCTCACACACACACACATAGGTAGCCATATCTTTTTCTAAAAATGGCTTTACTGGATTATGGAACCTCAAAACGTGCACTTCTATCCTAAAAACTCGGTATTAAATTTCTGGGTGGAATGGTACTCTCAGTTTCCCACAGCAAAGAAAGTCCCCGGGGAATGAAGTGCCACGGGAAATTGCCGATTAGACACGGGTCCAACACCCTGCCTCAACCTACTTGTTTATGACTAGGGCTAGGAAGTTCATGCATTTGCATGTTTTTTCGTAGGGGTTAAAAACATATGCTTTTACATTATGTGCACGAATTATGGAATTTTCAGTTATTTGGACATAATTTTATGGTGCATATAATTGCATATTTTCTTGATTTTTGATACATGCATATTATTTCAATATTATAGCCCCTATATTGCATATTTTAATGATTTTTATGGTTTTTATTATTTTTCCATGCGTATAATACTTTTCATATTGGAAGTATTGCACATGATGATGCAACTCGCTAGGTGAGTCATGCTGTCATGCAGTGAACTCCTGTTTCCATCCTTACATTATATGTCTGTGCGTAGAGAATAATCAGTGCGTTATCTGAGAGGATTATATTAACAAAGATAAAGTGCAGGTCAACGTTTTGAGCAGCACGATTATAGCAACACTTGCCTGCCCATCCAATAGTTGTGCCATGGTTTTCAAACGTAATAGTGTTGTGAACTGGTTCCCGCCAAATTAAATTAGGCGTATAAAATGTTAGAGCTCTTCAAATGCTGAAAATAAAACCAACTTCGAGTGCTAGATTAATTAGTTTACAGAAAGAGTTTTCGGGTGATTTAATATCTACAGATAATAGGGAACTGTATTGTGGAGCGTGTGAGATAAATGTAGGGAGTGAGAAAAGATTTCAAATAGTTCAGCACATAAATACAGCAAAACATGAAGAGAATTTAATCAGAAAACTCGCAAACAAAGAATCTGTTCATAAACAGCTAGTAGAGTGTTTAGGAAGTAGGGTTACTGAATTTTCCTATGACTTGTGCCAAGCATTTTTCATTTTCCCTTATTCAAAATTAATAATCCGACATTTAAAAACTTTCTTGCCAAGTACACTAGACAACATGTGCCTGAAGAAAGTACAATGCGCAAGACTTATGTAGGACATTGCTGCAATAACGTATTATCAAATATACAAAATGAATTAGCGGATCAGTTTGTGCGGTTGTCTGTTGATGAAACCCCTGATTCTGAGCGCCGTTCTATTGCTAATATAATCGTTGGTGCTTTAAATAATGAACAAAAGACTACACCTTATCTTGTTAATGTGTGCGAATTGTCGGCCACTGACAATGTAACTGTGACCCAGTTTGTGATGGACTCTTTGAAATTACTATGGCCATGTGGAATCAAATACGACCGGTTACTTTTATTTGTTACTGATGCTGGTCCTTATATGGTAAAATCAGGACAAACTCTGGAAAGTATTTTTCCTAACATGATTCATATAATTTGTTTGGCACACGCTCTTCATCGCATTTCTGAGACAATGCGCGATTCTTTCCCATTGGTAGATAGATTTGTGTCCAGTACAAAGAGAATTTTTGTTAAATCTCCTAAGAGTTAAGTTCTTTAGATCAACAACACCTAATATCCGACTTTCTCCTGCACCAGTGTTAACTCGATGGGGAACATGGTCGATGCAATTTTGTATTATGCTAAGCACATAGAAATAGTCGAAGAGGTTGTTAATTCATTGGACTCGAAAGATGCTTCATCAATAGAAACTGTGCAAAATATTCAGTCAGGCATTGGGTTAAAAGAGGATCTTATTTCATATCGGCCCATTTTTCTTTCTTACCAACAGCCATAACGACATTGGAAGCTGTAGGATCTCCTTTGCATGAATCACTTTCTGTCTTTGTAAAAACAATATGTGATCTAAGTTTGGTTCCTGGTAGCATAGGACAAAAAGTGAAAGAGAAAGTGAATTATGTAATTTCAAAAATTTCTGGTTATAAACAGATGTGCGATATTCGAGACATCCTTGATAGAAAACCATCTGCCACACCAAGAGAGTTGACTCTCTGTGAAGCAGTTAACATTATTTAAATATGCCCCGATAACATCTTGTGACGTGGAGAGAAGTTTTTCACGTTACAAAAATGTTTTGCGAGACAACAGACGATGTTTTACAGTTGAAAATTTGTGCAAGGTGTTGGTTGTGAAATGCAATTTAGCAGTTAATACTAGCACTTCTGCTTCAAAGTCTAAGGAATAAGGAAACTTTATTTATTATTTATACTAACTTGTCTACTGCAAAGGGATATTAATTGTTTTAATTCAATAGTGCACATTTCTTGGCATATTTTCAAGTTTTTAAGAGCATATTTGCATGCATATTTCAGTGTTTTTAGGGCATGAACTTCCGAGCCCTATTTATGACACTAGAACAGTTTTTTTTTTTTTTTTTTTTTTGGATAGCTATACTCTTTGTGTAGTATACTTTCTGTCACACACACTCGCTGTCCTTGTCGCACAGTTTCCAAACAGATAAGAGCAGTAAATTCTTGTCAGGGGCTTTCTTTCCGTTGGCGAACAAGTTACCTCAGGGCTGTGCACTGATAACTATGTCTAGCAGGTGAATAAGGTCGATCAAATGCCTACAGTAAGCAATACACAAAGTAAAAATTTGATGTGTTGCACTTACATGACTTTCTCTACTCTTGTACTAACCATTCTTATTCCTATATCTTTTTCGTGTTAGTTGAGATGAACATTTGCAGAAATTATCTTATTGCCTTGTAGGTACAAAGGGAATACAGTAGGCTTTGTGCGAAAAGTCAAATCTTTTAAAGCTTTGAGATTCCGTTCTCTTTGCACGATTAACATATAAAAAAACGAAGAACGATGTTGTATTTGACATAAGTAGTTCTGCAAAACTCACACCAATAACAAGGCATATCTCCGAAATGGTTGACTCTACAAAATATTTATTTAGTCATAAATTGTGTATTTTAGCAAGATCTACATTTTTTCTACAGTAAGATTTGGTCTATCTCTTAGTCTCTTACGGTTTACCAGTTATGCAAAAGTCATCCAGAGTAAATACGACTACAGGGGTTATAGCCAGATAATTCAAGATGTACATTTCATTTGTCATAAAAATATCTCAGACATATGGCATTTTAATCCAAATCGTTAGTGCTATCTTCAAGAAAATCAAAATTTTCGAAAAATGTTCTATGTAAAGGGTAGTGTAGGGTGGTGCATCTTCGTGTCGCATCCTTGAAAGACAAACTTAAGTACCAACTTTGGTTTTAACCGACTTTTCGTTTCTGAGTTATGCTGTCTCCCCCCCCCCCCCCCCACACACACACACACAGTTTTGTAAAACTGCTTTTTTTAATCCAAGAGGGGGGGGCCCTCAAAACATATTTCCGGTGAAATCTCGACATCGATTTTTTGGGTGGAATACTATACTTCCTCTACGTAGTAGAGAAAGTACAAAATCTAATGTGGTGTACTTTCACGACGTTCTCTACCCCTTTTTCAACAAATATTCTTACAACTATATAAGTTTAATACTAGTGGAAAACATTTGTACAGATCAATAAGAAGCAATATGTTGGAAATGGCTAACTCCATAAAAAGAACGTGTTTGACAAAACTTGTGCTATAACGAGATCTACATTTTTCGTGTGGCAAATTTTTGTCTATCTTACGGTTTACCAGTTATGCAAAAGTCATGCACAATGAAGACTTCAGAGGCTATTCCCAGAAAATTCAATACAGCAGAACTGCAGTTATCCGGGGTCCAACAGTCCGGATTGCTTTGAGGGAAAAAGAAAAAAAAATGTTACTCAAATTACTTTATTTAACCAACGACTTGATTTTGTTTGACAGTTACTACTTTACATAGTTGTAAGGTACTGTAGGTACCTAGGCTTTATATCATTCTAAAATCAACCCGTAGCGAATGTATTAGAAGACTATAGTTGGGCTAAAAGTACATGACTATACGCAGGCGATGGCTCATCATTATACAAACATTTCAATTCTTTTCAAAAAATGACATGTTCAAGATTTATCCAATTATCCGGGCATTTCATTATCCGGATCGGGTCCGGTCCCAATTAATCCGGATAATTGGAGTTCCACTGTATATACCACTTAATTTGTCATGAAAAGATCTGAACATCTTCGTGGATGGAAAACTTAAAAGCGAAGTTTCGTTTTAGTTATGCTGCTCTCTCTCTCTCTCTCTCTCTCTCTCTCTCTCTCTCTCACACACACACACACACATTTTTTTTCTAAATGGTACCTTATACTATATGCATAACGCAGAGAAAGTAAAATGGTACACAGCATACATCATACCGAAATATAGTGAACCCACAGAAAATCCGGGGACGAATGCCTATACTAGTTGCGACGAGTGTATTTATATAATCATAGAAACGTTCAAAATGTGACGAGAGCTTTAGGGAATGGCCATTTCATACACGGTAGCACACTGGCAGTATTCCTCAAATTCATTACAATGACTTTTTGCGTTTATACAATTTACACAAAAAACACACTTATTTTACTAATTATCAATAGTGTGAACACTGGATTTCCAAATGCAAAGCATTTATGCATTTTAAATGTCACCATTAGCCCGAGTGCCATTCAGTGCGACTATTTATCAACAAGTTTGAACACTAAACCTCAAGAACAAGCGTCTACAAACAGCTAAAAAAGAGAAATATGCCCAATCCTATAATGAATATGCAGTGAATTCTGATTTCAGACAGCACCCTTTTATTTAACATCATCCAAAAGCTACCCCAGAAGACGGTTCAGAAAACTATTTATGCTTGCCAATCAAACTATTAATCTGCTTAGGTGATGTTGGCCTCCAAATCCAGAAATAATGTTTTAAGAGTACCAGCAATGGCAGCAACATTTTGTGCAAACAGAATGAAAGAGCATGAATATTTATGTGACATTCAAAGTTTGAAACCAAAGTAATAAAACCACCAGTGATACAATAGGTGAATGTGTTAATAAATGGCAGATAAGCAACAAAACTGTTTCCAAAGTAAATCGCTGCTCAAGTATTTTAAGACATCCAAAGTCTTTTATACACCATGCCTAACAGGACCAAGAGTGATATGTTAGAGATGGCAATAGGTCTGCTCATTCCATGAGGAAATATCTCTCTCTATTAACATGTCCAGATTTGTAATCAGCTGGAATACATTGAAACTACCACATCCTTTTAAACCATCTATAAGAACTTGATTTTGAATTTCATTTCTACAAAATTTAGAAATAAACATTTTCCAGTTTCCAACTGATTTGACAAAAAAGATGTGGGTAACTCCCATAGATTAAATTTACATTGCTATTCAAATGTTTTATTATTATCGTTATACATCTTGAGTGAGTGAGTGAGTAGGGTTTAAGGGCCCATCGACAGCTAGGTCATTAGAGCCCCTCGTTATACATCTTAATCTCTAATCTAATCTAAGCTAAACACATTTTCTTCCAAGACAGTGGGGTTGAAAATATTAAATGCTTGTTTTATTTTGTACATAATATGCTTGCTTGTTTTTATGTTTCCATGGGATATGTATTGCCATTTTTGTTACATTTTTTAAGCAGGAAGAACAAGAATGTGGATATGATTATAGAAAAGCAGTCATGATGTCCAAAAATTGAAGAGTTAAAATCCCTAGTAAGGATACATCAACTGTCTCTTACCAACTTGGTTCCTGTGTGATTCATCTTTCACTTAGTTTATCAAACCTGTGTTATCAGAGTGTAAATTACAATTCAGGTTGCTGGTTTATAACTTTAATCATATTTAATATTTATTGTTCTTGCATAAGGAAGTAGAAATAAAAACAAAAAGAATTATGTAACCCATGTAAGTAAAATCCTGCATTTGCTTTCCAGCAAGTTATGAACAAAAAAAATTTTTTTTATAATTTGCCAAAACAAGTCACTTCAGAAAATTATAAATAATAGGCAGCAATGTAATATTTTATAATAATGCACCGCACCATATGGAATAGAGGATCAGAAAACATTCAGGAACCATACGGCTGACATATTCCTGAGCGAATCAGGGGGCAGTAAGGCAAGTGGGACAGAGATAATGGAGAAGTTTAAGGTATTTATAAGAAACATTAGTGGCCCTTACAGCAATGTAGTGAAAAATAAAGTTTAACCTTGGCTAATAAAACTAAAAGCTGAGGATAAAATTCTGAAATAAAAGCTGCAACAGTACTTAACTAGATTTTCATAAATAATTAAGAATGAAGTTTGTGTTTTCAACGCTGAAGTTCACTGAAGATTTTTATCACAAGCTCTGGTCTTAGGAAGTCCCATACTAGCTTAAATAAACTATAAATGAAGTTTCAACTTTTAGTGCATAATTCACACGTTAACAGACATATGGTTTCAACAAGTAAGATCTAAAGAAGCTATAAGCTCTTAAGGCACAGATGTAAAAATGTGAGTGAAATAAACATATTAACCCATACGGTTAGTACATTATAAATAATTTAAAGTTCAAAATTAGAATTAATGTTATTTATTGGCTTTTTGTGTTCAAGAGAACAGGTTAGATCCACGACAAGGATAACTGGCAATTATTGCATTTAAATACAGCATCCTCAAGACAGTATATTTACTGGCATGTCGTCCGCTAGTGCCTGGTTGGTTAGCTGTTCTGAGTAACCAACTATATCCTAGTGCCCACAACTGCCTGTTCTACTTGAAAAGAGTGACACAGTACATTACTCGTGAGTGTCAGATAAGGGCCACGACAACCTGCACTGCAAACATTGTCCATGTTTGAAAAAGGTTGTATGCATTGGCAACATTGTCGTGTTTCACAATACTTGGTGTGCTCATCATCACCACCCAATGGTTGCCAAACCTTGACAGGGAAGTGGGGTATGACATTGGCAGCAATCACATGTTGCATGCTTATTTTCATCTTTCTACATCTTATATCATGCAGGAGGCACAGAATTATTCAATGTAATGCACAGTTTTAGAACTGCTATCATTAATCTCTTCATTCTCTTAAAACAACTGTAATTGGAAATAAGACCTTATTAAAATGCTCACCAATCTTAACATCTATTTACACAATTCAAACACTCAGTAACATATGCATTAGACAATATAAATATTTCATAATTCTAATACACAGAAACAAACTAAACTATACACAGGAAAGGTAAGTATTCTGTTCACAATAAGATTTCTTAGTACACCTAGTATGAAGTAGTATGTCTCTCTCATACCTTGGAGGACCCAAGTTCAAACCTTGGATGGGGAGAATTATGTGGATAACATTGAATTTGGTTTTCCCTTATCCTAAGTAGAAAAACACTCGATAACTCAAAACCAGCAGGACTCATTTAAACTTTCATTTCATTCACATCAGGGACTCATTTAAACTTTCATTTCATTCACATCAGATATTATGTCTTTGGCTAGGGAACATTAAACTTACAAACATACTTGACCACGTTACTTTGGGTTTTATCCATTAGAACACACACACACTCGTTCATATTTTCAGACTCTAGAAAGGAACAATCTCGGCTAGAGAAAAATTCCCACTCTCAGCCAGGAATTGGATCCAGCGCCCCTCATCTTTAGTATTGAGATTATTAAAATACACATTTTTTATGTTCAATTTCACTATTAATAACTTATTTTATTACTAATACTCCTATAAATTATTGTTATTTCAATTGTTCTACCCCGAAAAAGTCAAATAGAAATTTGTGTATTTAATGGAAGTGATATCTAATAACTCATCTAGGATCCTACATGATGCTGTAAATGTCTGAGTAATTCAGCTTTTCAAACTTTACTTTATTTTGGTTAAAAATAAGTAAGAAATGAAAATGTATTAATTTTACGAAACTCTGGCACATCAGGAGGATTAAAACATGCTGCTTCTTCCTATCCTCGTTGGCAACTGCAGAGCAGTTTCAGCCTTAGGTTACTAAAAAAATTGGTAATTTCTTTTAATAGCAGTGAAACATGTTTTAGGTCTCTTGCTTCTCTTTCTTTCTTAAGTAACTGCATGCTTGCAAAAATTTTAACGGAAGTTGCCCACTCTTTCACATTAACAAATTTGCTGTTTGAGTTTCTCAAGATTACTAAGTATTTTGATTCAAATACCATATGCTTTGAGATAATGATGTGATAAAAGTATCAGAACTTTGTTAAATAACCTGGAAATTCAGAAGCCATTACACATCAGCAAAAATGGTTGGTATATAACGTTGGTAATAATACCAGTCTTTTGACGAGAAGTGCAAAAGAACAAACATTTACCACATGAAAAATGTACAGGTATGGCCAGAAGAAATAATTTATAACTGATAGATAACACTTCTGAGACCTGAGAAATTGCTAACAAAGGGAAATAGTGGATAGTGAAAGTTTACATTTATTTTTATTTTGACAACTGGTCTATCCTTTCAGTTGAACCACATTTATACTTTTACAGACAAAGGGTGGCATTAGATGCTAAGTATTTCCAGTTTTGAAAAAACTGCGAGTGAATGTGGAAATTATACACAGAACTAGGGGTCTTATTTTGCAACTAACTTTCTTTAAGCTAAACTGAAACCAGAAGTACAGCATTACTTTCTGATGCAAGGTTTTACAAATAAAGAAGTAAATTTTGTTGAAGATACCATTTGACAATTCCAACATTTGAATACTCCCTAATTATTTTTGTTTGTTTTATGCATAATTTTCAAATTATTAAAAGGACGAACTAGAAAGTTGTATGTTTTCAAGATCTAGAAAATCTTGAAATCGCTCATGAAATAACTAATGAAACATTAAGAATATTTACTTCATTCTTGTAAAATAATGCAGCAGAGGGGAATGCCGTTACACTTCATGTTCAGTTTGATTTAAAATACCACTGTAACGTGTACTTAAAACTAAATGCCTAGTACATTTTTACCAAACTAATGATATTTCTAAATTTCTACTATAACCTTCTAATTTACAAATTGGTACTGATTTAATGAATCTTATTTCTAAGCCTTCATACATAAATACACAACAGGATATTTATTATCAAGTAAAGTTTTGGTAGATAATATATCTATTGTTAAACATAACTATGAATAAAACCTGCAAATTATACAATGTCTACCACATAAAATCCAGCCCCTTGAGTAATACTTTTTAAAATAGATCTCCTGGTTTCTGCAGCAAATCAAAATCACATCCAAACTATATCTCATTACCATCACTTTCAATATTATACCTTTTACATTTAAATCATGCTCAGTACTTTCTTGTAATTTCTTTACTAGATAGGTTTTGTTACATATCTTGATAAAATCGAACAAATAATACAGGCGATGCCATTCAGGCCCATGTCTCGCTACCAACATTATTTCAGAAAACAACTCATTCCTAAGCACTGTTAATCGCATTCTACATAAATGTCAACAAGCACTTTTGTCATGCACGCACATGCACAACAATAAAATATCTTCAAAATAACAGTAACATTAAATGGCGATTTAAATGGGTCCTACTGTATTGTTTCCATTAATAATCAGAATTACGAGAAATGAACCGCCTTTCTTAACAATTGAAAGGAAAAATAATATTGCAAATTTGACAAATATGCTTGCGAGTGGCTTGAAACGTGAGTAGAAGTGAAATGCACCAATGAAATCGATGCCGGTCAAAGTATACTTTACTATACTTGTGCTTATAAAGAATAATAGCAATTAACACCTTGACATAAAGCAGAAACTTCTAAGCTTACCTATAGTAAACGCTAAACCGTAATTTTCAATTTGAAATTATTTGTCAGATGGAAAACTAAACCACAATACGGACTTTACCAGTGGTCCCACCCACTGCACTGACGCATAGCGTAAAGAAGGCATTGAATGCCTTACAGGTTAGGCAGTAGACTTATAATGACAAGAACAGATTAGGGCTTATTTGACATGGTATTATATTTCAAAATCCCTTTCTCTGCTATCGCTGGTTTCAACACCTTCGATACCCACAAAGGCGACTTCAGATCAATAGCGGAACCGAAACTAACGCTACAAAGTGCTGCGCGCTAAACCAACAGAGCTGTCATTAAATATTTCGCTGCTTTATTTAATACTGGTGTAAGGACAAGTTCGAAATAAAAATCGATGGCTGGCCTTGACTATTCTGCTGGAAAGCATGGCTGCTTAACGCTCTTCCATTCTGGAATATACAGTATTCCACACACTAGTGTGTTTAGGTTATCCTACCTCCACATAACTATAAACTCCTCTTGAAACCAGGAGAGCAATACAGAACGCCCAGATTCTGTAGAGTTCAATCATTTCGGATTAGTTTTTACCCGACGTATCACCCGCGCACACACCACTACACTTCAGTTGTACCTTCTCATCAGTTGTCAAGCGTACTAGCTAACTGAGTCGACTGTGATGGCGGAACGACAAATGAGCGAGATCTTGCGCAGAGCTGTCTGATGCGCACGCGCAGCAGATCGATAACCTGTACCGCTATCTTTGAAACTCTCGAGACATCAGAAACAGAAGGCCTAACTTCCTTTTCATGAATTACACCATCCTAATTGAAATATTGCTTAAAGCTCAGAAAGTAACTTCTGCCTATGCTACAAGGGGGTAGCAAGGATAATCGTAGGCTGAATATTTGTGTAAATCTATACTATTAAAGAGAGAAACTCCCTCCCTGCCTCTCCTCTCCTCTCCTCTCCTCTCCTCTCCTCACTCTCTCTCTCTCTCTCTCTCTCTCTCTCTCTCTCTCTCTCTGCGCACGCGTGGCTTTGTGTTCAGCATAACTCGGAACTCACTAGTTATTTTTACAATTATTTCAGCAGTTAAAGCCCAGTGAACACAGGTTACCAGATATTGCGAAAAAATTTAAATCGGAGGGTAAGTAAAAGATTTTTCATATCATAACTAGGGCTCGGACTAGAAGGTAAATAGGTACATATCTTTTTGCTATTACTTATGATTTCCAGACTTCGTCAAAGTTCCGAATGAGACATTTAGATTCAAAATACCGAGTTGCATACCACATAAAAATATTTTCGATATTTTTTACGTGAATAAATATTTTTGATAACGTAAATAATTTTACATTTATACCACATATCATGCTTATAAATGAATATTTTGACTGTTCACAAAACTGCACCACATTTGGAATGTGATTTCATACATAGTATTACTAGGTAAAGCCATGAAGCGTTTTGGAAAGAATGTGAATATGAAACTGCCCAGCTGTTTACGTGAGCTTATCGCACAAATACTCTGTTCAGATACAATCATATCTTCAGGACAGCCAAGTCTCATCTAACAACCGGCGCGAGAGATAATTTATTTGTGGTTTATCACTGACTATACGCCTAGTTCCATTATTTCGCTCTTTTAATAAACAAGATAAGACGCGATCAGAGCGCTCGACAGCCAAGGTCAATACGCCTCATCGCTTTGCCTTTGACAAAGCAGTTGTGTTTTTTCATTCCCTTGAGATTAACATAAGCAGTTATTTTAGGTTGTGATTAGGATTAATGACAATGGGAAAAGTAAACTCCAGTGACGCTGCTCGTTTACGGCAATATGTTAGTGAATTTAAAGATGTATTCACAACGAATAACAAAATTCGTTGAAAGAAAAGAGTATAACTGCCAATCGACGTTCTCAAGTGACTCAGCACTAAAGTGGACATAGGCATATATCCTCAGTGAACCGTTTTAAAAATCAACATACTAGGCAAGAGCTATTTGGTGAATCTGCTTCTTCTTCCTCCTCCTCTTTTTCAGAACCGTCAAAATCTGCAAAATATTCAACAGATATGTGCAACGCATTTATTTCTGCAGACATTCCGCTCTCAAAGCTAAATAATCCTGTATTTAGGAATTTTCTTGAAAAATATACACAGATGGATCCTCCCGACGGATCAACATTCTCTGGCCAGAGGGTGTTAAATACGACAATGCGTTGTTACTGCTTACTGATGCTGCCCCCTACATGATTAAAGCTGGACAGGGACTTTCACTGAGCTACCCTAATATGATCCACGCTACGTGTATAGTTTATGCTCTGCATAGAGTCTGTGAAACAATTCGTGTGCTTTATCCGATGTGGATAAATTGATTGCTAGTGCAAAAAAAAAAAAAAAAAGTTTTCGTCAAATCACTATTTAATAGTAGGGCACCAAATACCTACTCCGCTTCCTCCTAACCCCGTCATCACCCGTTGGGGTACTTGGGTAGACGCTGTTATGTATTATGCAACTAATTTTGAACAGATCTATTCCGTGATAATGAATTTGACAGAAAAGATGCATCTTCCATTACAATACTGCACGACATTTTAGACTCCGATTGAGCTAACTGCACTGAAAGCAGATTTGACTTTGATTGGTGCAAATTTCTGTGTCCCCTCAGAGTGCATAACTAAGTTGGAAAAATCAAAACAATAAAAGAAATCAACAACACTGAAAAAAAAAAAAAAAAAAAAAAAAAAAAAAACACTTAACAAAATTAGCTGTTTAAAAGCAAACAAAATGAAAGAAAAATTCCAGTCTTGCCTAAAAAAAATGAAGGGTTACAAGTGATGCGCAAATTTTCAGATATTTTAATGGGTAACAGTGTAGAGAACTTTGAGCAGATCGAACATCTGAGTGTCAGTGATACAAATATGCAAGATTAACATACTGTGATGTTGAACGCACATTTTCGAGATACAAGTCTCTGTTCCGCGACAATCGCCACAGTTTAAGATGCCCAACTTAAGCTCTACTTTTGTCGTTCACTGCAATAGTTCTCCTTTTGCTGACTAGAAGACTAAGTGAGGGCTTTTATAAATATTGTTTATATAATTTAATGAAAATATTTTCGTATGTTTGGAACATATTTTTGACTTTTTAAGCACGTAAAAAATAAATATTTTTAAATTTATAAGCACCTAAAGGTCCAAGCCCTATTCATAACACCCAGTTTCATTGCAGTTTTGTTGGATTTTAGGTAGCGTTTCTGTTTCTTTCGCCCACCCCTTCGTTTTTTCGAATATAATGAAAATGTTATGAACATGTAATGGCATTTCTGCCCTAAGGAGTAAAGGGAATGTATGTGTGTTTGTGTGCGTATATGTGTGTATATGTGTGTATGTGTGTACATATGTGTGCATGTATGTGCATATGTGTGTATATGTGTGTATGTGTGTGCATATGTGTGCATGTGTGTATATGTGTGTATGTGTGCATATGTGTGTATGTGTGTATATGTGTGTATGTGTGTATATGTGTGTATATGTGTGTATGTGTGTGCATACGTGTGTATGTATGTGCATATGTGTGTATGTGTGTATGTGTGTGCATATGTGTGCATGTGTGTATATGTGTGTATGTGTGTATATGCGTGCATATGTGTGTATGTGTGTATATGTGTGTATGTGTGTATGTGTTTGTGTGTATATGTGTGCATATGTGTGTATATGTGTGTATGTGTGTATATGTGTGTGTGTATATGTGTGTATGTGTGTATATGTGTGTATGTGTGTATATGTGTGTATGTGTGTATATGTGTATATGTGTGTATATGTGTGTATGTGTGTATATGTGTGTATATGTGTGTATGTGTGTATATGTGTGTATGTGTGTGTATGTGTGTATGTGTGTATATGTGTGTATGTGTGTATGTGTGTATGTGTGTATATGTGTGTATGTGTGTATATGTGTGTATGTGTGTATATGTGTGTATGTGTATATGTGTGTATATGTGTGTATGTGTGTATATGTGTGTATATGTGTGTATGTGTATATGTGTGTATGTGTGTATATGTGTGTATGTGTGTATATGTGTGTATGTGTGTATATGTGTGTATATGTGTGTATATGTGTATATGTGTGTATATGTGCGTGTATGTGTGTATATGTGTGTATATGTGTGTATATGTGTATATATGTGTGTATGTGTGTATATGTGTGTATATGTGTGTATGTGTGTATATGTGTGTATATGTGTGTATATGTGTGTATGTGTGTATATTTGTGTATGTGTGTATATGTGTGTATGTGTTTATATGTGTGTATGTGTGTATATGTGTGTATGTGTGTATATGTGTGTATGTGTGTATGTGTTTGTGTGTATATGTGTGCATGTGTGTATATGTGTGTATGTGTATGTGTGTATGTGTTTGTGTGTATATGTGTGTATGTGTATGTGTGTATGTGTTTGTGTGTATATGTGTGCATATGTGTGTATATGTGTGTATATGTGTGTATGTGTGTATATGTGTATATGTGTGTATGTGTGTATATGTGTGTATGTGTGTATGTGTTTGTGTGTATATGTGTGCATGTGTATGTGTGTATGTGTATGTGTGTATATGCGTGCATATGTGTGTATGTGTGCATATGTGTGTATGTGTGTATATGTGTGTATGTGTGTATATGTGTGCATATGTGTGTATGTGTGTATATGTGTGTATGTGTGCATATGTGTGTATGTGTGTATATGTGTGTGTATGTGTGTGCCCGTGTGCTTTAAACTGGGAATGTCTGTCAGCGGATATGACCAAATTTCCCTACGATCTCGCTGAATATTCATGCCAGTTAATACTTTAGGAGTGATTTTTTACCCCTAGCACAACAGCCCATGTAAGACTAAGGCTTGCCGTCCAGCCGCTGCGTCCCTCACCTCTTCCCACTACAGGCGTCATTGGTAGGGTGCAGTACTGGAGGGTGGGACGTGATCAGCGCCCCGAGTCCTCCCGGCCAATTATACGGCCTTTTCAACCTGGTGCTGCTACTTCTCCATCAAGTAGCTCCTCAATTGGTCCTCCCGGGGCCTAACGACGCTGAATGCACCCCGTGCCAGACCTCCCAGAGGTGATAAAATCCCCGTACTGGTACCGAGGATCAAATCCGGGTCCTCCGCGCCAGAGGCAAGCTTTAGGAGTGATGCATGAGGAAAAAATATACTTTTGATATCTGGGTTTTAACACTCGGCAAAAATTACGATCTACTTTACTCGTATATCTTCCCAAGATTATCCCAAGGTAAATTTTCAAATTTACAAATTAGCGCCATTCGGCTTATGTGGACAAAACTGTGATAAATTTTACCTTAGGGTCCGCAAAAAGTGCCTGCGTTACAATAAAAAAACTCCTCTTTATTGTCAAGAACCTAAATACAGATGTAAATCATTTGATCGATTTAGAAAAAAAAAGGTTTGTGCATTTGAGGTAGGACTCAGAGAAAGTTGTAAACTATCCCAAGAATTACAGCCCCTTTATGTATGACTATCCCGTTTTACCAATATAGGCAAAATTGTGTGTTCTTACTCTGTTGGATCCAGCGAAAGTTATAAGCAGAGCGCGGATTGTAATGACCCACAACTACTTGAACAATTTTCTATAAAAGGATTCAAACATTTTTAAATGGCATAATAATTATAAAATGACCTAATGCTGAGATTTCTTTAACTTATTAAAACAAAAGTCATGTTCCATGTTCTTGTCTAAATAATCTTAGAAAAAAATTAAGAAAAAGATTTTGAAGCAGGTCTCAAACAAAACTGTAGCATTAACTCTTTTGATTTGTCAGATTATACAAAATTCACAGCAACCTAAGAGGACCTCACAGCCAGTGATACGACACAAGGACGAGGACAGTAGCAACCTGACTGTGCGCACTCATTAATGCGAATGTCCGAAAAACTGACCTGTCTCATTTCTCTTTTGGGACATGAAAGCATAACTGTAATTATACCTGGTACCCTGACAATAATCACTCCTCCATCCGCAATTAACCCCTTCGAAACTAAACATTAAATTGAAGTGTGATTTTTTTTTCAAAGAATGCGAGTAAAGAATGCACAAAGTTACTCTTATTTCTCAGTTAAATTGTGCAATTTCTATGTTTGAAAGATTATACTTATGTAAAATAGCATAATATAAAACCTTTTATATACGAGATGGAAAATGCAAGAAAATAGATAAATAAAGAGCAAGAAAGTGATAAAATAATGGCCTTAAATATAAAAAAAAATGTCCTACAAGTAGAAAATGGCAGAAATCATATAAAATTCCCCAAAATGTTATAAATATATATTGTTATAATTCGGGATTCATGATAGCGATTAATAGTACACGTTAAGAATGAATAAAATGCATGATTTAACAGATGACGTCATCAGGATCCGGACCCTGGTTTTGATTTATAAGCAACCTTTTAGCTTTCAAAAGTTATCTCTTCGCAAATTTTCAACGCTTTAATTCAGTTACTGATTTTATATATACAAACCGGGTGAGGTGGCGCCGCTGCAACATGTGCGACTTGCATTCGGGAGGTCCCGGGTTTGATTCCCGGCGAACGCGCACCCTGACATTGGTTTTTCCGTGGAATTAACATGTCACTTAGGCGAATGCTGGGGTGCTCAATTTCATACCACTGTTTCGTTTTCATCATTCCCCTTCATCCCATTTCCTTATCATCTTTCAGGTGTGCTTTCAGGCGAGTAGTGTTGGAGGTTTTGGGCAGATGGCGCAGATGCTTGCGCATGGTAAGTGCTGCTCGTGGCGCTAGGTGGCGTCTGGGCGGCTGCTGTCTTCCGTCGGGGAGGGGACTTGGACGGTTGCGGCCCCGCTGTGTGGTGGCTGCTTGATGGGGGTCTGGCGCCAGGATGAAGAGATCTGCGCACTTGTTAGGGACTTTCGCGCGTCTCTGGGGCCTGTCCGACTACGGCCCTGTGGCCCCTTCGGTTCCTTCCCTTCATCCTTGCCTCCTGGGGGGGGGGCGAGGTATCCCCTCCGTGTCTGTACTCTTCACCTTTACCCTTTTATTTAAACAAAAACTAGTAACAGGCTTTCTGAAATGTACCAGTCATAAATGAAGAATTTAGCAATATTGTTCCTTTCAGATAATTTAAACTCTAAAGAATGCGTAAACTTAAAAAAATCTGTCACACTCACACGATCTTAACTATTAATTACCTATACTATTCATAGAAAAAATAAGTCCTTTAACCACGTTATAGCGGTCTCAATAAATACCAAATGATCTCAAATCGTGTCATAGGATCTGTAACATGCATGATGCGGAAACAAAGCACAGTTGATTATATTAAATATCGGTGCTTTATATTACTTAGCTCCAATGGTAAAAAAATGAAATAATGCAACATTTTCAAACACGCTTAATATGTTCGTTTTCTATTTAGAGACGTAACAAAGGATATTTCGGAAACGGCTAATGCAGGAAAAAGATTTTATGACACGAATGACACTTTTATGTCCTCTTTTAAGTTTTTTCTACAGTATACTTTGGTCATCGCTCATGATTTCTAAATGTAACTTTCTGGAAGAACAGTCTTGTTTTTAAATAAAAGATTAAAACATACAGTAGGCTGCAAAATCCATCAGTAGGTTTCTCATTAAAAGCTTCTTAGATGTGTAACTGTAAAACGTGATGGGCTCAGTCGTTTTGAAATACACACCGAGTAAACAGATATCTATACTTGTATATACATTTTTTAAAGTTGTTCTCATATATGTGTTAGTAAAAGCCAGGGCAATCGCAAGAATACGATGTACCACGCAGGACATTTAGGAATAGCGCTGTGATCATGCTTACATTGAAGTAGCCTGTACTTCGTTATACGCCATAGGAATAGTTGCTAGTTGCTATACTGGCCGCATATAGGTAAACAACGCTACAGTGCTTCCGTATTACTGTCACTCCAATATTCGTCTCCATTTTCAAAAATACTTACACCCCAATAAACGGCGAGGAAATTTTCATTTTTAACATGTAGAAACAACGAACAAAAATTAAGTTTAGGGGTTCTTGCGTTTTCCAAATTATGTTTTCTTTGTATATATCTACTAGGTAGAGAGGGTATTGCATTCCACCCAACAATTCGATACCGAGATTTTGCTGAAAATTGCAAGCCTCCTGGGGAGAAAAAAAAAATTAAATAAAGGATTCTCAGGCGCGCTCTTGCGTGTACGTATGTGTGCGCGCACACACACGCGTATGCCTGTGAACAGAATAACTAAAAATGTAGAGTAATATAAATACCAATCTTGGTATTTACGCTCAGTAACTTCCAAAGATGCGACACGAAGGTTTTCAAGAAAATTGCCCACACTAAACTTGCCCTTTACACGGCAAAATTCTCTAATTTTCTTTCTACTTCGTTTTTCTTTCTAAAAATGGCTCTAAATATTTTGATTGAAATACCATGTTTAAGTGATTTACATTAAAAATTAAATGTACATCTTGAATTTTCGGAGAATAGCCTGTGAAAGCTTCTTCATTCGGAAGGAATATTGTATAGAGTGCGGCACTGGGATATGACGATTTTTGCAAGCAAAATGAAAGAATATACCGGAAGTAAGCAGGCACAATGCAGTTTATTAATGTCTCATTAATTTTTAAAAACTACACTTTGTAAATAGCCTCCATGGCAAAGAATACATTCCTGCAATGTGATGTGAAATTTCTACATGACTCGCCCCAACAAAACATGATCGATGCCACTAATTTCATGTCTTATGTTTTCTTTCAGCACGGTGATAGTGTGAGGCTTGTTGCTATACACCCTACTTTTCAGATAATCTCAGTTGCAGTCAGATCAGCAGATCTTGGCAGCCAGGTTACGAATGTCTCCTAATCATGAAATTATACGTCCTGGGAACATGTTTCGCAGACAATTCATTGAACTGCGCGCAGTGTGCGCTGTGGTGCAATCTTGATTAAATTTGCCATATCCGACATAACAGTCCGTTCAGAGTACCCGGATTCACAATGTCAGTAAACTGTGTACAAAGCTACATTCGAGGAAGTTCATCACTTGGTTTGACTGGATGCACAAAGTGAAATTTGAAGTCACATTGTAGGATGTGGCGAAAACCTGTGCACCATAGATTTAAAGCCATTGACTGACACCTTGGGGAGCGAGTTGAACTTAGCTACACTGCTTCTCTTACTCTCGCGAAGTTCTTAGGCCTGCAGACTATTTTTGCACTACCAACAAATTTATCACAAACATTACCACTATTATACATGCTTAAACTTTCACGGCCGGCGTTAATCCAATAGATGGTCGTTTTCAAGCTTGTAGGCCGTGGTCCAGTCGATGAATTATCTGACGTCTCGCCCAAGACTGCGTTGGGTATCTTCAGAGAGTAACTCCTGGCTGGTTAACAACTAGATGACGATTTTTTCTAACTGGTGACGATCATCCTCAGAGGCTACATCGTCTCCGCATGCACATGTAGTTAGTACACTAAGCATGCAAGCATGCAAGGCAGAGAAAGAAAGGGTGCTTGTTAGTGAAGTGATACATGCAGTTAGGTCGGGTTCCGCGATAGCACCCCGGTTAGTAACATTTAGTTCCTAGTCGGCATGCAGTGCATGCGAGCGCGTGAGTTGCGTCCTGGGAGTCAGCACATACCGAGGAGGAAGAGCGTGTTAGTGGGGGTTAAATGGTGTTACAAACTAGTGAGTTGAGGTAATGTTTAGTTAACGGGTTAGCAACATGCGTGATTATATGCTAGAAAAATGGCTATTTACATATAATGGAATGCAGTGGTGAGGACAGGTTTTTGTGATCAGTAAAGTACCTGCTATTGTAAGTTCAGTACTCGTGTCTAACGGTCTTAACCTGTTGGCAGAGAGTTGCATGTGATTAATTGTGGTTCATAATGTTGAACAAGTGGACTCTGGCATCTATGGCAGGGGTGTTATAAAGTGAGCGTTCAAAAAGGTGGAGTGGTGCTTTGTTCTTGGTTAATTCAAGGTGATATGTGCCGAGGTTGGCAATGAGTGGGTTGTAGTGACAGGAGTTTTTGGCATAGAGGTCGGAGGCAAGCTTTTTAATAAATTCTTCAATAGTGTGCATGTACAGCTCCTCATGCAGATTGTAGGCCAGCGCCCGCCTGGATACGCCGGTAATTATCCTTAAGACCCGATTCTGAAAGTTGTTTAGTCGTTTTATGTGGGTGGCTGCCGCGTACCCCCAGACTGGGGCTGTGTACGTGAGTATAGGCCGAATTAGAGTTTTGTAGAGCTTGAGCCCGAGTTTCGGGGAGATTTGTGAGCCTGTGCGAAGGAGGGGGTAGAGTCTCCTTAGTTGCACTTGCGCTTTGCGGCGGCAAGTATGGATGTGTGTATGCCAGGTGAGGCCTTGGTCCATTGTGACACCAAGGTAGGTAGTATGGTTGGTCCAGTTGATAGTTTGTCCAAACAGTGTTAAAGAAGTGAGTCTGCGTGCTGTGCTTCGATGTGTGTGTGTGTGTGTGTGTGTGTGTGTGTGTGTGTGTGTGTGTGTGTGTGTGTGTGTGTGTGTGTGTGTGGCACTTAGTGAATACTATTGCCTGGCATTTGGCTTGGTTGACTGTGATTCGCCATTTGGTGAGCCAGTCTTCCAAGTGGGTGAGGGAAGTTTGTAGCCTGTTGCGTATGAATCAAGGGTTGTCTAATTGTGCCGATACGTCATCAGCATATTAGTACAGCGTTGTGTTTGGGGATTTGGGTATGTCGTTTATATAAATGTTAAAGATAGTGTAGGCCCCAATAAACTGCCTTGGGGGACTCCTGCTTGCATCGTACGTGGTGAAGGGAGTGTGTTGTTTACTGAGGAGGCAAACTGGCGGTCGCGTAGGTAATTCGCCAAGAGTTTTACAATGGTGTCTTGACCGTTTATATAAGTTAGCTTGCGTAAGAGTCCTGGGTACCATACAAGGCACGCTCAATATCCAGAAATAGGACTTCCGTGGATTTATTAATATTGAAACCGCGGGCTGTGTGCTCGGTGATACGGAGTAGCTGTAGCGTGGTGGAGTGTTTGGCTCGAAAGCCAAACTGCTCTTGGATAATGATGCCGTGTTTAGTTAGGAGTGCGTTTAGTCTTTTAAGTATTATTTTGTCAAGTACCTTGCTCAATGAGTTCAGTAGGCTAACCGGTCGGTAATTAGTTGGGTTGGTGTGGTCCTTGCACTGTTTGGGGAAGTGAAGGACTTTGGCCTTTTTCCAGCGAAACGGAAAGATGCCGCTTGTGAGTACATAGTTATAGATTTCCGCCAATCGGTTAATAGCATCAGGTGGAAAGTTTCTGAGTGCTATGTTGGGTATGGTGTCGGGTCCGGGCGACTTCTTTTTCGGTAGCTGTTTTATGATCCACATCACCTCAGATGGTGAGGTTTTGCGGAGTTTGTTATGCGTTGTGGATGCGTGTATGTTTTCGGTTAGTGCTATGGTCTCCGCGGTAAATTGTGGAGAGTTTGACATAAGGTACGGCGTTAGCGTGTGTTCAAGTGCGTCTGCTAGTCTCCGCTTTTTCATCGTCGTAGGTAGCTATGCGCAGATAGATGTGTAGGGGCGGAATGATGGTGGATTCGCGCATGAGACATTTGGCAATGCGCCAGAGTGACGTCCGCGTCTAGGTCTGAGACTGTCATTTCCCATTGGGAGGTAAGGAAGTCAGCTGTGCTCTGTCTGATGTGTGAGTTTAGCTCCCGGAGCTGTTGTAGGGCTTGGGTACGCCTCGTGTGTTGCCACATGCGGCGGACTTTGTTGCGGGTCTTCACCAGATCCTTGAGGTCTTTAGGCAGGGGTTGAGGGCCGCGTGTATAGGCGTGAATTGGTACAGAGGCGGTAATGGCATACTGAATAGTATTTTCTAGATTCACAATGGCTCGGTCTAGCTCGCCGCATAACGCGATTGGAGTTTTGTGAAGTTCGGCAGGGACAATTTGGTTAAAGGTTGCCCAATTTGCTTTGTTGTAATTGCGTCTGAGAGGTTGTACGGTTGGTGCCAGTGAGCCCTCTAGGTTGATGAGTACGGGGAGGTGGTCCGAGGACAGTGCATTCACTACCTGAGTGTAACCCTTAGGTGCGATTGGCGTACTAAAGTAATGTCTAGGATGTAGGGATGATGGTTTCGATGTGTCGGAATGAACGTGTGTTCGTCAGGTGCATATATTACGTAGTTTGAATTGTTCTCGTGTCTCAGGAGTTGGAAGCCCGCTGGGTTGTCTGTGCGGCAGTTCCAGAGCGGGTGCTTAGCATTTAGATCTCCGGCAATTAGAATGGGGTTGCTTAAGCGGAATAGCACGTCCAGGTCATCAGTGACCAAGTCGCCCAGGGGATTACAAGCCGCAACAATGTATGCGCGCGTGTTGTTAATTTTGACAAACGCGCCTGTCGCCTCCATGGGTCTGAGAGGGGGTAGTGTATCTTGTTCGTGTACTATGGAGCCTTTGATGATCAAAGCTGTGCCTCCGCCACGTCTGGTCCGGTCGGTTCAATAGTTTAGGTATCCTGCAATGCTGAGTCTCGATTTGAGGTTTAAGTTAGTCTCAGTTATTAGAGCAATGTCTATTTCGTGGGAGTGTAGGAAATCTGTGAGTTCGCCTTTGTGGTGGTAAATGCCACGTGCATTCCAGGTCATTAACCGAGTCATTGCAATGGTCGTCATCGTGGGTCATTAAGAGCTTCTGGGTGGAGGGGGGGTATTCGTCAATGAAATTGGCATCCAAGTCTGTGAAGAGGGCAAAGGAGTCCGAATAGATGGATAACATCTCATGTGTGAGGTGCGGTTGGGTAAGTTGGTGAGTCAATATGTTAATTACCTCGTGCCGCGCTTGGACCCAGTTCATGCGTGGGAAGGTTAGGTTTCTTTGCAGGTTGGCGGGGGTTAGGAGTGGGGGAATGGCAGGATTTGGGTTATGCAGGGGGCTTGAAAGTCCCTTTGACGGAAGTGGGTGGGAGTGGAGGGTCTTGAAGTACACGGAGCAGGTCTTGTGGTGGATGTGTCATACCTTCGGACCGAAGCAGCGGGTGCAGGGGGCCGTGCCCTCCTGTGTGGGGGCGCGAGCGTGCTCCCTGGTGCCGAAAGGCGTGGCGGCGCTTGCTCCCTCAGTCTCACCAGCTGGCGCTGGTTTTCACGACATCCCCTGAACCTAGCCTCATGCCCGGGTAGCCCGCATAGGGCGCAGGTTCTCCTTTCCAGTGGTACCATGCAGGTGCGTGATTCGTTCCCCCGTGAGCACTTCGAGCACACAGGTCCTCGAGCAGGGCAGCGCCGGTATGAGTGGCCCAGTCTCTGGCTCTTTAGACACTGTAATTATTGCGTCTGGTGGGTGGAAAGTTTCTATTCTTACTTTAAAGTGGAGGAGGGAAGTGATGCGTCTTAGTCTCTCTTGATCGTCAGTGGAGGGGACCTCTATCAAGCAAATGGGCAGGAGACCCTGTCCCTGGCCAGTCGCCTCAACTGTTTCACTGGCATTGTGTGGACACCTTTATTCAGCAGTTAATCCCTCAGTTCGGAAGCAGCACCATCCCGAAATAGCGGCTTTACCACCATTCTGTAGGAGCGATCCTCCCTTTGGGTATTGGTGAGAGTAAATTGGATCCCCTTCGTCCGCACAAGAGCGCAGAAGTTTCGGTAATCCTCCTCCAGGGCAAATCTCACTATCGTGTTATGCGAGACAGGTGCTCGGTGACACGAATAGTGCCACGGACTGTAGGACCGATCGAAGTCAGCAAGCACTCCGGCCAGTTGAGGGGAGTCTTCTTTCAGCACACAAATGGGGGGCTGATACTCCCTTGCTGTAGCTTGGACAAAGGTCTGGGAAGAGGTAGAGGGGGGACGGGAGGGGAGTGGATAGTGGTGCCTTCGCCGATGCCGCCACTCACGAGCGTCTGAGACTGAGCGCGTGATTCGGTTGAAGCAGGTGGGTGGGAAGAAGTGCTGGGTTGAGGCGCAGAAGGGGCGGGAGCAGGCTCAGAGGTGGGGAGAGAGGGGTGACTCGAGTGGTTGGAGACCAGCAGTGTCGCTGGGGTGTCGATCATCTCAGGGATGTCTTCTGCTTCTCAGCCTAATTGATAATGGTGGTTTGGTTTGGTAGTGTTTAACGCCCGCTTTTACTACGTACGGCACCGCAGGCGGATCCCTGCAATTCGTATAAATCCCTCGACAGTGATGGTTGGGAGAGGGTTGGCTATAGGGGCAAAGTGCCAGGGGTGGGTGGTCGACTGTCCGTCTTGTCAGTCAAATTGGTACCACGTCGGGTTTTTTGCCATAACCGTGTCAGAAATAGCGGGGGTCAGTATTTGGGAGCCCAGTAAAATATATGTATTAACCTATGAAGTGTTGGGACCTAAGCCTACACAGAGAAAGAGGAAAGAAGTAAGAGAGGGAAAGAACGAATAATAGGCGCGTATAAGCAGAGTAGCGGCGGGCCAACCCAGGAAAGGGCGCCAAGATTCTAGCTGTAGGCTGTTGGCTGCGGCCTTACTACTCTGCCCAAGTATCACTTTGGTGCAGCAAACACTCTACCGAGATAGCGGCAATGCCGCGGGGTCCTGCCGGTCGCTGAGGATATTGCTTGGCCACTCGTCGAAACCGGTTCTGTCCGCCGCAGGTAGTTCCTTCCTCGTCCGCTGCCAGGTCCTTACTTAATTTATTACTGAAATTTGGAATAGTGCCGGTATATTAGGCCCAGCTTACAGGCTACAATTTGCATGGTCTTATAACTAGCGAAATTTACAATATTTACATTTCTAGTTTTTTTATTACAAACCCATATGGTGACCACCCTTAGGTAACCGAAAATAGTTTTTTCTTGTAGGCTTTTCTATTGTCTTTAACTTTGTGTATTGTTTTTTGTATATATACAAACAGATTTATATACACACATAAACCGACGCATTCACTCCTGGGAATACCATAACAGTATGTCCCATCATACACACACGCACACACACATTTTCACTGGGCACAATGAAATATGCGTCCCAGCTTCAGTGGGCACACCAAAATATGCGTCCCAGTTTGCGCAGTGAAATATTTACACTGCACTTCACTTTTTACACTATGTACAGTTTTCAGCTGTTTTCCTGCCCGGACAGGTTGCAGCCCTTGGGTGGTTCCCGAGGCGCGGGCCTTTGCCGTATTGTGTGTGCGGCCTAGGGCCTGGGTTGCATGGGCGCGCGTTAGTCGGCGAGCCGTGCCGCGTCTAGAACATTTTTATTCTAGTATGCTTGCGGTGCTTCGGCTCGCCTTTGCCAGTGTTGGTGATCACGTAGTTCTCGTGGTTTCTAAATGCGCGTCCATGTTGCCTTGTCTCTTTATGATCTTACCTCTGCGAGGGATGGGAGCTGGGTTTCGAGGTGAAGAGTTTGGTTAGTGGTAAGGAGTGGAACAGAGAGGATTTTTCGAAGGGAGAGGTTTTGGAGGGTTTGGATTTGTTTTAAGGCGGTTTTGGAGGCATTGGCCCAGGCCACACATGCATACAGGACCACCGACAGGATCAATTTCGTGTATAAAATTAATTTGGATCTGAGTTGCAGCTGTTTGCTGCGGAACATGGGGGCGCATAACTTCAGCCGCTGTCTGCCTTTATTGGCGCTATGTTTGTGTGAGTGAACCAGGTGACACCTAAGTATTTAATATGCTGACGGCAGTGCAATATGTGACCGCCGACCGTTAGGTCCATTGCCCAAATGTGATGCCGCTTTGAGAAATGAATCAGCTGGCATTTTTTGGGGTTCATTTTGATTTTCTAATCATGGAGCCATGAGAGGAAGTTATTTACATATCTTTGCATTTCTGCTAGGCCGAAACGAGGATTTTTGTGGTGGTTGTATATTGCAGTGTCGTCAGCATTCATGGCGACCTTGTATCTAATGTCCACTGGGAAATCATTAATAAACAATATATACAAAAACGGCGACATGATTGCCCCTTGTGGAACACCAGCCCGCATCACTCGCTCCCGAGAGGAGAAGTGGCCCACTTGGACTTAAAATTGCCGATTTTCTAAGAAGTTGTGCAGCCAGTACAGGTAATTTTGAAGAGCCGGGAAATTGTGGTGCAGTTAATAAGTGAGGCCATTGTGCCAGCACCGGTCAAACGCAGAAATAACGCCAACGCTGAAGCCCCATTGTTAAATTGCTCTGTTACGTCATCAGTTAGTCTGAAAAGCTGTAATTCTGTGGAATGTCCTTTCCTAAACCCTAACTGCGATTTTGAAAGTTCATGTGTTTCCGAAACTTGTTTTTGAAGTCTAGAAAGTATCAGTTTTTCGACCAATTTACCAATAGTAGACAAGAGACTAATCGGGTGGTAATTTTGTGGCTGTCTGGTGCTTTGCCCTTGCTTTGGGAGCATAATGACCATGGCTCACTTCCAAGTAGAGGGAAAATAGCTGTGCTGCAAACAAGCGTTAAATATCTTTGTCAGTTGCACCAGAACTTTTCTCGGGAGATGCTTAAGTTCCTCATTAGTCCCTTTGTCTGGGCCGACAGCTTTCCCATTAGGCAATTTCCTAATGAGCTTGTAAACTTCCTGCAGCGTTATAAAGGATAGCTATTCCTCTTGTTTCTGCGCCACCCAGGTTTGTACCATGTCTGAACCTCCCGTTCTAGGTCACGGTTGGTCACTGGGTTTTCGCTGAATCTCTCGTGGAGACACGTGCGAAGGCCTCAGAGGGGTGTAGCGCCTCAGTTGCGGAGATAACGCTCGTGGAGGCCTTGAAAGCCTTTAGTAATTTCCACAAAGAAGAGTCCGAATGTGTGGTACTCAACATTTTATTTTCCCACTGTTCTATTTTGTTGATTTTAATTTGTTGCCGAATGACGTTGCGACGCCATTTTGCTAGCACTTTATATTCAGGCTGACGGGTATATCTCCACAGTCTTGCCAAACGCCGTCTCCGCGGAATGTGTTGTTCCACCTCGGGATATGTGCAGAAACCGGGTATTCTTGTGGTGTATGTGGTAGTACTTCTTTTGGCCAATGTAGTGAGGCACTAGTTTTCAATGGCAACATCTATGTCTGCCTCGCTATAGTATGAAAGCCTGGCTTGAGCCATCCTATGCATTTCCCTGGCAAACTTATTCCAGTCGGTCTCGGCCCTCCTCCCAAGACCAGAGGCATCGGCTGTAATGTTACTCTGGATGTCGAAATGCACAGCAAGATGGTCGGAGTGCAGGCTGTGATACACAGTATAGCTATTTAGGAGTGTCGCGTTTTGGGAAAGTACGTAATCCCAAATTTCGGGGTCAAAGTGCCCCGATTTGTGCCAAAACGTGGGTTCTGAGGGAACATGTACCTCAATACCGTCATTATCCCTTATAAGTTCAACCAGGAGATTTCCGGCCACGTTTGCTCGTGTGAAACCTGGGTAGTTAGGGGCCGATAAAGTGCTACCAGTATCACCGTTTGGTTGTTAACACGGGTTTTAAGAGCCGTGCACTCCAACGCTGCCAGTGCGGGCAGCGTGACAGAAGCATGAGCAATTGTGTTTCTGAGCAAAATAGTAGTACCTTCCTCATGCCTGCCAAATCTGTCGTTCCAAAAATCTTCGTAACCCTGGAGCTTATAAGTGTGCTCTTGTTGTAATTTAGTTTCATATATGAATGCGACATCAATTTTGTTACGCAGTAGGTAATTTTCAAGTTCTTGTTGCTTCCTGTGACGCGCGTGCGCGTGTTAAAGTTATGAATTCCCGTACTTCGGCCATTTACTCACCAAACATATGATGGCTTCTAACTTATCCATGCTGGTGTTGCAGCTTTTGAATTTAATAAAAAATGGCCGCAACTTTGATAGAAGCCCCGGGAGATTTAGAACTTTGAACAGATTAAAGATTTCTTTTAAAACTCATAAGTCGTCGGTGGGTGCCTGGGGGGGCTGGTGGTGTGGAGGGGGACCATTTAGTGGCAGTACGGATGTCTGTTGCCCTCCGGTGGCTCCCGCAAAGGGACATCATATGCAACCAGGGAAGGATACTTGATGGGTTTTGGCCCTGGCTGAGCACCTGGAGAGCTCCTGACCAAGGCTGTCAGTTGGTGGCGATGACGCTCGTTCCGGAACCTCTCACACTCCGAGTAGCTGGCAGGATGCACTTCCCCACAGTTTGAACAGTGGGGTACAGTGTCCTGCTTTGCTTTTTTGGGCAGTCAGCCAGGCGGTGGAGGTCACCGCAGAGGACGCACCAAGAGGTCATGTTACAGTTTCTGTATGTATGGCCTAGTGATTGGCAATTGAAGCACTGGGTGATATTGTTACTTGTTTTAAGGACCTCTACGGTGACCATCATACGGCACACCTCTCTTTCCTGTAATGCAAGGTCCAAGATCAAGTTCAAGTTAGTTTATTCAAGTACTGGCCTGGTGCCGGTACATAGGGCCCAGCTTACAGGCTGGAATTTACATTATATTATAGTTTACCTATACACACATATACATTTTGTGAGTTTCGCAAAAACCCATACGGAGACTAGCTTTAGGTCACTGAGGATAGTTTTTGTTTGTAGTGTTTTTTTCACTGTTTTTTCTTTTTCTTTATATAAATATTTACAATTATATACACACATACACACACGTACTCACTCTGGGGCATATCTTAAGAATATGTCCCCTCACACGCACACGCACATACACACACAAATATGTGTACACACACTGGGCACACCAAAAATATGCGTCCCAGCACACGTACACACTCGCTGGTCACACCAAAGCTGTGCCTCCCAACACACTTACATATGCATTGCACTGTATATAGTGCACTATATACGCTATAGAGTTTTCCGCAGTTTTCCTATGCAGCCAGGTTGCAGCTCCTGTGTGATTCCCAGAGGCGCAAGCCTCTGAGGTAGCCAGAGTGTGGGCTGGGGCCTAGGTTGCATGGGCGTGCTTCAGTCAGCGAGCCGTGCCAGTCTAAAACATTTTAATTCGAGCCTGTTCACGGTGCTTCAGTTCACCAAAAATACGTGGCAATCACGTATTTTTGGTGATTTCTAATGCGCGCCCACGCTGCCTTGGATCTTTTAGCTATTGACTCTGGGATGGATGGGGTCTGTGTTTCAAGGTGAAGGGTTTGGTTAGTGGTTCGGAGTGGAGCAGAGAGGATTTTTCGAAGGGAGAGGTTTTGGAGGGTTTGGCTTTGTTTTAAGGCGGTTTTGGAGGCATTGGCCCAGGCCATACATGCATACAGAACCACCAAAAGGATAAGTTTCTTGTATAAAATTAATTGGGATCTGAGTTGCAGCTGTTTGCTGAGGAAGATGGGGGCGCATAACTTCCGCCGCTGTCTGTCTTTATTGGCGCTATTTTTTATGTGGGTGAACCAGCACACCGTACGCGTCATGGTGACACCGACCGTTAGGTCTATTGCCAAAGTGTGATGCCACTTTGAGAAAGTATCAGCTGGCATTTATTAGGATTAATTTTGATTTTCCAATCATGTAGCCAGGAGGGGAAGCTATTTACATATCTTTGCATTTCTGCAAGGCCGAAGCGAGGATTTTTGTGGTGGCGGTATATTGCAGTGTTGTCAGCATACATGGCGACCTTGTATCTGGCGTCCCCTGGGAAATCGTTGGTGACAATATGCACAAGAAAGGCGACATGATTGCCCCTTATGGGACGCAAGCGCGCATCAGTCTTTCCCTGAAGGAGGAGTTTCCCACTTGGACGTAGAAATGCCGATTTTCCAAGAAATTGTGCAACAAGTACAGATATTTTTGAAGGACCGGGTAAGTGTGGTGCAGTTTATAAATGAGGCCGTTGTACCAACACCGGTCAAACGCGGGCTTCACGTCCAGAAATAATGCCAACGTTGAAGCCCTCCTGTTAAATTGCTCAGTTACGTCATCAGTTAGCCTCAGTAGCTGCAATTCTGTGGAATGTGCTTTTCTTAAGCCAAATTGTGAATTTGAAAGATCATGTGTTTTGGAAACTTGTTTTTGAAGTCGAGAAAGTATAAGTTTTTCAAGTAATTTGCCAATAGTAGACAAGAGACTAATGGGGCGGTAATTTTGGGGCTGTCTGGTGCTTTTCCCTTGCTTTGGGAGCATAATAACCTAGTCTCGCTTGCAAATGTAGGGGAAGTAGCTGTGCTGCAAACGGGCGTTAAATATCTTTGTTAGTTGCGCCAGAGCTTTTCTTGGCAGATGCTTCAGTCCCTCGTTAGTCACTTTGTCTGGTCCGGCAGCTTTCCCATTAGGCAGTTTCCTAATGAGCTTGTAAACTTCCTGCGGTGTTATAAGTGGTAACTGTTGCTCTTGCTTCTGCGCCACCCAGGTTTGGACCCATGTCTGGACCTCCCATTCTAGGTCACGGTTGGTCGCTGGATTTTCGGTGAGTTTGTCTTGGAGACAGTCAGCGAAGACCTCGGCTTTCTCCTCTGCGGAGAAATGTAGGCCACCTTGAGTGTGCAGCGCCTCAGTTGCGGAGTTGACGTTCGTGGTGACCTTAAAAGCCTTTAATAATTTCCACAAAGAAAATTCCGAATGGGTGGTACTCAGCATTTTGTTTTCCCACTGTTCAATTTTGTTGATTTTAATTTGTTGCCGAATGACGTTGAAGCCATTTAGCTAGCACTTCATATTCAGGCTGACGGGTATGCCACCAAAGTCTTGTCAACCGTCGTCTCCGCGCAATTAATTGCTCCACCTCGAGGTATGTGCAAAAACTGGGTGGCTTTGTGGTGGCATTTCTCTTGGCCGTGTGTAGCGGGGCAGTAAAGTTTTCAATGGCGACATGTATGTCTGCCTCGCTATTGTATGACAGCTTGGGTTGTGCCATTCTGTGCATTTCCATGGTAAAGCTATCCCAGTCGGTGTCGGCCCTCTTTTGAGGGCCTAGGGTACCACCCAAAATAGCACCCGGTATGTCGAAATGCACAGCAAGATGGTCGGAGTCCAGACTGTGATAAACAGTGAAGTCAGTTGAAAGTGTCGCATTTCTCTTAGCCGTGTGCAGCGGGACAGTAACGTTTTCAATGGCGACGTGTATGTCTGCCTCGCTATAGTATGACAGGCTGGGTTGTGCCATTCTGTGCATTTTCATGGTAAAGCTATCCCAGTCGGTGTCGGCCCTCTTTCGAGGGCCTAGGGTACCGCCCGAAACAGCACCCGGTATGTGGAAATGCACAACAAGATGGTCGGAGTCCAGGCTGTGATAAACAGTGAAGTTAGTTGAAAGTGCCGCATTTTTTGTGAGTGCGAAGTCCAAAATCTCTGTGTCAAAGTGCGCTGATCTGTGCCAAAAAGTAGGTTCTGGGGGTGCGGGAGATGTACCTCAATATCGTAATTTTCTCTTGTAAGTTCAACTAGGAGATTTACTACCGCGTTTACTCGGGGGGCGATACCACCAGGGATGCCGGTCGTGAAATCTCCTGCAATTATAACGTGGTCATCTAAAGCGAGGATTTGTTCGAGATCTTGTGTGAAATCTGGAGAGTTAGGGGCCGATAAGGTGCTACCACATCACCGTTTGGTAGTTCACACGGGTTTTTAAGAGCCGTGCACTCTAACGCTGCCAGTACAGACAGCGTAACAGATGCATGAACAATTGTGTTTCTGAGCAAAATAGCAGTCCCTCCTCTCTGTCTGCCAATTCTGTCGTTCCGAAATACTTGATAACCTTGGAGCTTAAAAGTGTGCTCATATTTTAATTTAGTTTCGCAGATAAATGCGGCGTCAGTTTTGTTAAGCCGTAGGTAGCTTTCAAGTTCGTGTTGCTGCCTGTAGATGCCGTCGGCATTCCACAGGAGTGCGCGAGTTAAAGTTATACCTCCCCTTACATAGACCAATTTTTCAAAGAGGGTGGAGAGGAGACACATAATGGTTTGAATTTTCTCCATAGTGCTGCTACAGCTTCTACACTTGATCAGGAAGGGCTGCAGCTTTGTTAAAAGTACTGTGAGGTTGAGATCCTTGAACAGATTTAAAATATATTTTAGTCCGCCCAGGTCGCCGGTGGACGCCTGCGTGAGTTGAGATTGTGGAGGGGGGCCATTTGGTTGTGGCGCGGATGACTTTTGCCCTCCGGCGACTCCTGCAAAGGAGACGCCTGGGTTGCCTGGGGCCGGGTGCAGGATGGGTCTGGGCCCTGACTGTGCACTTGGAGTCGTCCTGGCTAAAGTTGCCAGTTGACGGCGGTGGCGTTCGTATCTGAACGTCTTGCACACCCTATAACTGGCAGGATGCGCTTCTCCACAGTTTGCGCAGTGGGGTTGAACGTCCTGTTTTGCCTTTTTGGTGCAGTCAGCTAGGCGGTGGAGGCCACCGCACAGGACACACCGAGAGGTCATATTGCACATTCTGTATATGTGCTCTAGCAGTTGGCAGTTGAAACATTTGGTGATGTTATTAGTTTTGAGGACCTCTACGGTAACCATTATATGACACTCTTCTCGTTCTTGTAGTATTTTTTGATTAGCGGTGGTCCTGTCTGCACTCACCTGGAATATTGGCAAAGGTCTGCACCGGGAAATCAGTTGACGCACCTGGACGACGGTGTACTCCTTCAGCTCTAGGTCCTCTTTGATGTATTCTTCCTCCAAGTCGACAGGAAGACGTTTCACGACGCATCGCGGAGGCTGGTCATTCCGGGGCGTAAAGCTGTAATTTTCGACTCCGGCGTCCTCCAGGAGCTACATGGTTGGTGTGGCATCCTGTTTACGCTGGAGGAACAACTTTAGACAGTCCCTCGTTGTTTGCTGCTTATAAGTACCAGCTGGCAGGGAGTCTCGTAGGAGGCGGAGGACCTTTACGGTTTGAGTTTTGTCAGGGACTGTAATTCTGGGAGGTTGTTGGTTTTCAGTATTTCGTATCGTGTGGGTGGGATTCTGATTGGGAGTGGTCGTGGATGTGGAGCGTTGGGATGTTGTTGTTTGCTTGTGGAGTGGCCTGGATCGCCGTTGTTGTCGCGGTTGGGTCTTTCTAGGGAAGGTATTTGTTGCTGGTGACAGGAATTCCTCCTCGTCCTCTGAACCTGCGTCTTGCAGCGCTAGGGGCACAAATTGTTTTCTGGTTGGGATTTGCGGTGGCTTAGGTTGTTTGTTTACCCTCTTGCCAAGACACTCGCTGTACGAGTCGCTTCCCCGGCCGCTGCCTCGATGAAGTGGGCGCTTCTTGCTCGCTGGAACCGTTTACCAGCCTTCCGCTAGCTTGACAAGGAGCCGTCCATTTGTGCAAGTAGTTGTTGATAGTAGATGATCTCATTGCTGAGATCATCCACTTCTTTCTGGAGCTGTGCAAACTGTCTTGCCTTCTGCTCCTCATACTCTACGTTGACGGTGGTTCTCGTTGGCTGCGTCGTTACCGCTGCGGTCAATGATGAGATGACGGGCGGATTGCCGACAACTGTGGCCGGCCCTCCGTTTTTTGTAAACACAGTCGGCTGAGCGCCGCAGTTAGTCAGTCCACTACCGATGGCCGGCATGGCAGGGGAGTTTGCGGCTGTCGCAATCTCCCCTTCTTGTCCCCGCTCCCAGTCACAAGTGCTTTTGGGGGCCTCCGGTTAAATTGGGGACGCTATCCGTTGCGTGCTAAATAGGCACACAGCCGCGAGCCCCACGCTAACTCTTTAAAACTTAGCCAAAACTAGGCACTGTCACTCTCAAATTGTAAATACAAGGGATATTCAATTACTCTCTCTCTCTCTCTCTCTCTCTCTCTCTCTCTCTCACACACACACACACACACACACACACACACACGCACATGCACACACACACACACAAACGCGGGAACTATATACACTGGATTGTCACACACACTTATATATAACACATACGCCTGGGTTGGTCACATACGCTTATGTACAAAACATCATTCTCACTTTAAGTTCGCTTTCACTTCACCAGCTCAAAAGTTTACTTTCACCGCACTTTTGAATGTTTTTCAAATAACACTTTGCCAAAAAAAAACAAAAAAAAAACACCAGAATTCCGTCTTGGCTGTGGCCAATGTGGGCTAAACTTGCCAAAGCCAATCACCGCGAAGATTATAAAGCCCAATCAGGGCAAAGATAGCGAGAGTGGCGAAAGCTTGCGCGACCACCCGTACTGCTGTCGATCTGAGCCCAGGTCCATTTTTATGGTTTGTTTTTCTTTAAAAAGTTTTTATTTATAATATTAAACTTCTTCTGGGGTGACACAATTTATTTGAACAGGGATGGTGTGTTGTCCGGTACCGCCTAAGCAAACCGGATGATTGTGAGTGCATGTTAAGATGGGTCACTGGCTTGGGCAGGTCAAGTATCATGGCGGATGCCCCTGACCTGCGATTTGAGGAGAACGCGTATGGAACTTTGGGAGGAAGGGGAAGTCTGGGGAGTGTCAAACTGTCCTCAATATGGTTGAGTCTAGTCTCCAGTGCTGTTGTGTGTCCTTGTAGAATCTCTTCTAGCGTTTTATAGACCTTGTGTATGCGTGAGTCTTTTATATAGGTGACCACTTTCTGCAGCTGCTTGTTGAAGTGGCCACGGAGGGTATTGTTGTCTTGGTGAACTGTGGCTGGTAACGTTGTTTCCACGTTATGGGTGGTGTCCTGGGCGTCCTCGAGAGCACCTGCAACCCGGTCGGTGAGAGTCTGAAGTGTTTCCTGTAGTTTTCGCAGTGCCACGGTGTTGTGGAATACGGCGGTGTAAAGGCTGTTGTCTACGGCGTCTTGTTGGTCGGTGGTTAGACGGTTGGTGTTGATGTGCGGTTGGTGTGTGGCGGTGTGATGGTGTTGGAGTCGTAGACTGGTTGTTGCGAGGGTCGCTTGAGAGCTGCAGGCCGCTGACGGCGTGGAGTCCTGGAGCACGCCGCCTAACCCGTGAAGTGACCAGTGCAATTGCACGTTGCACAATACACGGGGCGACATATCAGGCCGTGGCTGGTGCAGAGTGTGGTGATGGTGCCAGCGCCACCATTACCGCAGCGTGGGGCGTCGGTGCAGGCGTCGGCGGTGTGACCGTATTGGCAACAGCGTCGGTATGGATTAGGGCGGACACCTCGGCCAGCCTCAACTGGGAACACCTGCCCAAGGGCACGGAGCTCGTCAGTCAAGGCAGCACCCAGGTTACAAGTTATTTTTTATTACAAAGTATTTGCCTGGTGCCGGTACATTGGGCCCGGCTTATAGGCTATAATTTATATATATACAGTTGGCTTTGTTCATATTTACATCTTTTTTGTGGTATGTACAAAAACCCATACGGTGACCATCATTAGGTCACCGAGAACAGTTTTACTTTTGTCTTTTTTGAGTTCTGTTCTGTCCTTGTTTTATATATACATATGTACATATTTACATTATTTACAGACACATACACGCACGCATTCACCCACGCGCACACACATACACACACATACACACATACATTCATCTTCACTGCGCACACCAGAAATATGCGTCCCAGCTCGCGCTCGGCACTATTTACACTTTTGACACTATGTAAACTGTCTGCCGTGGCAGCTCCTGAATGTTTTCCGAGGCGAGGGCCTCTGCCGGAACATGTATGTGGCCTAGGGACGAGTTTGCGTGGACGCGCATTAGTCGGCGAGCCGAGCGGCATCTAGAACATTTTTATTCTAGTATGTTTGCGGTGCTTCGGCTCGCCTTTGCCAATGTTGACGATTACGTAATTTTCGTGATTTCTAATGCGCGTCCAAGCCGCCATTGCTCTTTTGTCTATCGCCTCCGGGATGAACGGGATCTGGGTTTCGAGGTGAAGAGTTTGGTTAGTGGTGAGGAGTGGAGCAGAGAGGATTTTTCTGAGGGAGAGGTTTTGGAGGGTTTGGAGTTGTTTCAGGGCAGTTTTGGAGGCATTAGCCCAAGCCACACATGCATACAGGACCACCGAGAGAATAAATTACCTGGATAGTATCAGTTTTGACTTCAGTCGCAACTTTTTACTACGGAAGATGGGGGCGCACAACTTTAGCCGTTGTCTGCCTTTATTGGCGCTATTTTTTATGTGGGTGGACCAACACATTGTACGGTCCCAGGTGACACCTAAGTATTTAACCTGCTGGCAGCAGTGCAATATTTGACCACCGACCGTTAGGTCCATTGCCAAAGTGTGATGCCGTAAGAGAAGTGAATCAGTTGGCATTGGTCGGGATTAATTTTGATTTTCCAGTCATGCTGCCATGAGATGAAGTTGTTCACATAACGTTGCATTTCTGCAAGGCCGAAACGTGGATTTTTATGGTGGTTGTATATTGCAGCGTCGTCAGCATACATGGTGACCTTGCATCTGGCGTCCACTGGGTAGTCATTAGTAAATAATATATACAGAAACGGGGACATTATTGTCCCTTGTGGGACGCCAGCCCGCATCACTCGCTCCCGAGAGGAGGAAATGAGGCCATTGTGCCAGCACCGGTCAAATGCGGCTTCTACGTCCAGAAATAGCGCCAACTTTGAAGCCCCATTGTTAAATTGCTCTGTTACGTCATCAGTTAGTCTGAGGAGTTGTAGTTCAGTGGAATGTCCTTTTCTAAAGCCAAACTGTGAACTTGAGAGTTCATCTGTTGCCGAGACTTGTTTTTGTAGTCGAGAAAGGATACATTTTTCAAGAAATTTACCAATAGTAGACAAAAGACTAATGGGACGGTAGTTTTGCGGTTTTCTGGTGCTTTTCCCTTGCTTTGGGAGCATGATAACCTTGGCTCGTTTCCAAGTAGAGGGGAAATCCAGAATAGAGCTTATGTATATTTATATGTGGCTGTGAGAACGCCACATGATTGGTTCTGTTGGCGTTCTGGGGCTTCGCTTTTCTATTGCCTAGCAAAGGCACCCAGGCTGTCTGTATACGTATTGTTTCTTCTTTTGTATTGAAATGTGGTCTACAAGCCCGAAAACGACAATCTATTGGATTATCAGCGTTGTTTAATTTACTAACCCACATTAGAACAGTATACCTGGAAGGAGTTCTTTTATACCAAGCAATATTAAATCAATTTCCAAACCTTTTCTGCACATGAGTGATCGATTTCAACCCAAAAAGATCCTTACAATTCTTATACATTCCACCACTGACCAGTTAGCCATATTATTTTTCAGAATACTAAGAAAAATAGTTGCATGCTTTAGGGGAGATGGTGCCTGACTTCACTGGTATATTTGTAAATCCGTATCTCTTACATTTTTTGTTACATTTCAATAAAATCTGGTACAGTTACTTAGAGAGGCCCAACACATTTTAAGTAATTTTTACAGAATTTGTAATAAATTATTAGTGCTTTGAAAGAATTTTAAATTTTTTATTACATTGTTATTTTCCAGTACACTTTTTCATTATTTTCAGGCAAAATTTTCTAATCTTTTGCATAGTAAAATAATCTACACTAACACATGTACATTTAAGTGCAGTAACTTTTTGATACATTTTTTCAATTATTTTACATGATGTTTTTATTTTAACATTTTTAAAAAAAAATTCCATATACTTTCAACCATAAAACTGTTCATACTCTGTAGACTAAAAGTCTGTTCCACTGAAATGTTTCTTATCATAACAGGAATGAGTGTGCAAAATTTCAACAAAATCTTTCCAGTAGTTTCTGATGTATGTATTCCTAAAGGGTGAGAATTTTAAACTGGAGAAAAACCAATTTAAATTTTGGATGAAAATTTCCTTTATCATACCCTAGCTAAAACTGTCCATATTCATATTCTTCTTGTTCATCATCCTCTGCAACTATTTTAGCTCCTCTGTTTCTTTGTCTGGTAATTCTATGTAGATCTACAATTCTGAAGTCTTTATTTCCGTTCTGTTTTTCCTCTCCTGGCACAATACTTGATCCAAGTTTTATTTTAGATGTACTTGGAGAAAAGCTTATATTTTCATCTGCAGGCCTAACCTTAACCTCAGGGTCTTTTTGCCTCATTATATTGTTAATATGGGACTTACCATACTTTTTAAATACTTTACCAGGTCTTGGCTTTGTAAGAAAGGTTCAGTACAACCCACTTTGCACAAAGAATGGCACAATAACTCAAATTTTTACTAAAATTGCACTAAACAGCACAAACTTGTTTATGAAGCCCCACAGCGTTTTATACAACACTGTTGTGACAACAAAATGGCTTGTGCAACTGCACAAAAAATATCAGCCCTCTAAACCTAGAGTTTCAAGGTTCAAAAGGCAAAATTGAGCAAGAAAACTGATTGCTCCACTGAAAATCTTAAAAATTGGGCGTGGCTCATTGCATTGTTTAGGATTATAATTTTTTTATAGCATTTGTAGTTCCAATTTCGAAGTAAATCTTTGGGAAAATAATCCCAATTATATGTACTTTCAAACAGGCAAATAAAAATATTTTGAGTTTTTCAGAATTTCTGCCACCATCTCCCCGTGCCATGCAATATTAAATTCATTTCCAAACCTTTTCTGCACATGAGTGATCGATTTCAACCCAAAATGGTCCTTACACTTCTTATATATTCCATCACTGACCAATTATCCATATTATTTTTCAGAATACAGAGAAAAATAATTGCATGCTTTAGTGATCTCATTAGCAACACTGCTGGTTACGTCATTCAAAACCACTACAAATGAGTGCATTCTAAAAACCGTCGTATTCCGCTGTCACACCCTATTTAATTGATAATGTACGACACAAAAATGCAGATGTCTTTAAAACACAACTTATTCCAAACAACTTTTTTGTGGATTAATAAGGGTTTGCATGTACAGGCATGGAAAAAATGGTTGAGCGCATTAGGAGAGAAGAATGTTTTTAAGTTCCACGTGTTGTGGTAGTGCGGTTTACACAAATCGATATTCCAATATGCAGCTGAGTTTATTGATAGTCTTTGATCCATATTTTATCTTCTTTTGGACACTCAAGTAGGCTGTGTGTTGAATTGCGGCTTGCATGTGTATTTACGAGTATATATACAAATGCGAGTGGTGATTCAAGAGACAGCCTATTTGTGTGTTCCATAGATGATAACTAGGGCTAGGAAGTTCATGCATTTGCATGTTTTTTCATAGGGTTAAAAATGTATGCTTTTACATTATGTGCACGAATTATGGAATTTTCAGTTATTTGGACGTGATTTTATGGTGCATATAACTGCATATTTTCTTGATTTTTGATAAATGCATATTATTTAAATATTATAGCCCCTATACTGCATAATTCAATGGTTTTTATGGTTTTTTATTATTTTGTTCCATCTGGATAATATTTTTCATATTGGTAGTATTGCACATGAAGTGCAACTCACAAAGATTTCAATATTATAGCCCCCATCTTGCACATTTTAATGATTTTTATGGTTTTTTATTATTTTTTCCATCTGTATAATATTGCACATATTGGTGGTATTGCGCGCGTGTGTGTGTGTGTAGTGTTTAACGCCCGCTTTTACTACTACGGCACCACAGGCGGTGACACTGATGATACATGGAATGAAGATGGAGCACCGGTGGAATGAGATGGCGGGGGAAACCGTAGAACCCGGAGAAAACCCGCCCAGACGCCGCTTCGTCCACCACGAATACCACAGTGGTATTGCACATGATGATACAGCTCGCAAGGTGGCGAGAACTAATGTTGAGTCATGTTGTCATGACGTGAATCCCCTGTTTACATCCTTTCATTATATGTACGTGCGTAGAGAGTAATCAGTGCGTTATCTGAGAGGTTTATATTAACAAAGATAAAGTGCAGGTCAACGTTTTGAGCAGCACGATTATAGCAACGCTTGCCTGTCCACCAGTAGTTGTGTCGTGGTCTTCAAACGTAACAGTGTTGTGAACTGGTTCCCACCAAATTAAATTAGGCGCATAAAATGTTAAAAAGCTCTTCAAATGCCGAAAATAAAACAAACTTCGAGTGCTAGATTAATTAATTTACAGAAAGAGTTTTCGAGTGATTTAATTTTAATATCTACAGATAATAGAGTACTGTTTTGTGGAGCGCGTGAGTAAAATGTAGGAAGTGAGAAAAAATTTCAAACAGTTCAGCACATAAACCAGCAAAGCATAAGGAGAATTTAATCAGAAAATTTGCAAAGAATCTGTTCAAAAACAGCTAGTAGAGTGTTTAGGAAGTAGGGTTACTGAATTTTCCTATGACTTGTGCCATGTATTTTTAGCTGCTGATATTCCCTTCTTCAAAATTAATAGTCAGACATTTAAAAACCTATATCAACCTTGTTGTTAAGTACACTTGGCAACATGTACCTGAAGAAAGTACACTACGTAAGACTTATATAGGACATTGTTACAATAACGTATTGTCAACTATACAAAATGACTTAGCAGTTCAGTTTGTCTGTTGATGAAATCCCTGATTTTGAGCGCCATTCTATTGCGAATATAATCGTGGGTGCTTTAAATAATGAACAAAAGAGTACACCTTATATTCTTAATGGGTGCGAACTGTCGGCCACTGAAAATGTAACTGTGACCCAGTTTGTGATGGACTCTTTGAAATTACTATGGCCCTGTAGAATCATAGAATCAAATACGACCGGTTGCTTTTATTTGTTACAGATACAGGTCCTTATATGGTAAAATCAGGACAAACTCCGAAAGGTATTTTTCCTGACTAAATTCACATAACTTGTTTGGCACACGCTCTTCATCGCATTTCTGAGACAATACGTGATTCTTTCCTATAGGTAGAGTTGTGTCCAGTACAAAGGTAATTTTTGTTAAATCTCCTAAAAGAGTTAAGTTGTTTAGACCAACAGCACCTAATATCCGACTTCCTCCTGCATCAGTGTTAACTCGATGGGGAACATGGGTCGATGTAGCTTTATATTTTGCTGAGCACATAGAAATAGTCGAAGAGGTTGTTAATTCATTGGACTCGAATGATACTTCAATAGAACCTGTGGAAAATATTCTGTCAGGCACTGGATTAAAAGAGGATCTTAGTTTCATATCTGTCCATTTTTCTTTCTTAGCAACAGCCATAACGGCATTGGAAGCTGTAGGATCTCCTTTGCATGAATCACTTACTGTCTTTGAAAAATATTGGTTCCTGCTAGCATAGGACAAAAAGTGAAAGAGAGCGTGAATTATGTAATTTCAAAAATTTCTGGTTATAAACAGATGTGCGATATTCGAGACATCCTCAAAAGGAAACCATCTGTCATACCAAGAGACTTCACTCTCTCTGTGAAGCAGTTAACATCATTTAAATATGCCCCAATAACATCTTGTGACGTGGAGAGAAGTTTTTCACGTTACAAAAGTGTTTTACGAGACAACAGACAATGTTTTACAGTTGAAAATTTGTGCAAAGTGTTGGTTGTGAACTGCAATTTAGCAGTTAATACTAGCAGCACGACCACTTCTGCTTCAACCTCTAAGGAATAAGGTAACTTTATTTATTATTTATACTAACTCGTCTTGTTCACTGCAAAGGGACATTAATTGTTTTAATTAAATAGCGCATATTTCTTGGCATATTTTCAAGTTTATAAGATCATATTGGCATGCATATTTGAGTGTTTTTAGGGCATGAACTTCCGAGCCCTAATGATAACATATCGAATAGAGACTATCAATGAACTCAGGCTACATGTTGGAAATATCGACTTATGTAAACCGCGCTGTAACACAACGTGGAACTTAAAAACATTTCTCTCTCCTAATGCGCTCAATCATTTTTTCCATGTATGCCTAAGTTAACGATGACGATCAGTAGGACTGTGGTTAGATGTTTGAAAATGTCGCAATTACTCGTAGATTCCTTTAGAGGCACTTAGAGCTAGAATTGATCAAATACCACCTCCAAATAAGCAACTGTAAGACATAATTGTGCATCAAGTGAGATTAATGCTGTGACAGTATCAGTTAGCCAATATCTTCCAGATTGCTGTGGTGTTTATTTAGAACGTGAAAGTTGATTCAATAAATTATGACATTGAAGAAACTTTGACTTTCATTTTCTCAAGTTTTAAAAAATTGCACTTGACCAGTATAGTTATAGTTCTCAACCCTTCTTAAGTATAAGAAAAATAGTGGGCCATCTCCATCCACGATAAAAGAATGAGCTGATGCCATCAATCGTGACAGTTTGGAGTTGTGTGCAGGCGCGGATCCAGGGGGGGGGGGGCAGCGGATCCGGGCCCCCCCCCCCTGTCATATCCAACTTTATTGCTATAAATACCATATGTGTGTTACCTCATCATCACGCAAAGTGGCCAAACCGATTTCTATGACAATTGGTACATGTACTACCTTTGATAGTTGGTCCCACTTAAAGAATAGACCACTGAGGTGGAAGGTTTCTAATGGGACCCAAATTTAATAAATCAAAATAACTTCCCTTTTTTTGGGAGTTTTTGCAAAAATGTTCCGTAGCAAATGTTTCCACCCACCATGTTAAGTTTTGTAATAAGCAACATTTTGATTGGATGAATATTTAAAGAGTTATTGGAAGTTTTCTTTACCGCTATTCGGGTACGTGTACCATCAGGATAACGATCATTTAAACAGCCATACGGAACGGGCACAATTAGTGTGCTGTCAAGTATTTTATTTATTTAAATTCACATTAAGGCGGTGCCGTGGTCGAGCGGCTAGAGCGTTCGCCTACCACCTAGGCGGCCCGGTTTCGACACCAGGGAACCACATGTGGTGTTCGTGGTGGACGAAGCGGCGTCTAGGCGGGTTTTCTCCGGTTTCCCGCGCCACTCATTCCACCAATTGCTCCATTATCACCTTTCCAATCATAGATTTCGCCTACATTTCATATCATCCTCTTCCTCACTTTCATACCTAGTGCTTGGCTGCCCACCCGCTTCCAGGTCTTCACTCTGTCCGGTCCAGAGGTCTCTGTGCTCCTCGATAGGCGTCTGACTCTGGGCGCATCGCAGTAAGTCCTATATAAGGGGAGGGAATCAGCAAAAGAAGAAGATGAAAAAAATTCACATTAATCTTGAATAGTTATTAACGGTTTTCGAAACATCACTAATAGAATAGAATCTCCATATTCTTTATGCTGCTGTCGGTGACGCGGGTTGGTTAAACTTTGGGTTTCTGCACCCAAGATTTTCATCTTTCCGCAGCGCAGTCACTAGCATTTTAATAAATGTGATAATGTGTCAGGCTCAGGTGGGTAGACTTTCTGATATTAAACCAATGGCACATAACAACTGGCAAACAGGTGACAACTATAGGGCTTAGATTCAGAACAGTACCTACGTCGTTAAATAACCACACATTTATTATTATTATTACTACTACTGCCACTGCCGCTGCCGCCGCCGCTGCCGCCGCCGCCGCCGCCGCCGCCGCCGCCGCCGCCGCCGCCGCCGCCGCCGCCGCCGCCGCCGCCGCCGCCGCCGCCGCCGCCGCCGCCGCCGCCGCCGCCGCCGCCGCCGCCGCCGCCGCCGCCGCCGCCGCCGCCGCCACCGCCACCGCCACCGCCACCGCCACCGCCACCGCCACCGCCACCGCCACCGCCACCGCCACCGCCACCGCCACCGCCACCGCCACCGCCACCGCCACCGCCACCGCCACCGCCACCGCCACCGCCACCGCCACCGCCACCGCCACCGCCACCGCCACCGCCACCGCCACCGCCACCGCCACCGCCACCGCCACCGCCACCGCCACCGCCACCGCCACCGCCACCGCCACCGCCACCGCCACCGCCACCGCCACCGCCACCGCCACCGCCACCGCCACCGCCACCGCCACCGCCACCGCCACCGCCACCGCCACCGCCACCGCCACCGCCACCGCCACCGCCACCGCCACCGCCACCGCCACCGCCACCGCCACCGCCACCGCCACCGCCACCGCCACCGCCACCGCCACCGCCACCGCCACCGCCACCGCCACCGCCACCGCCACCGCCACCGCCACCGCCACCGCCACCGCCACCGCCACCGCCACCGCCACCGCCACCGCCACCGCCACCGCCACCGCCACCGCCACCGCCACCGCCACCGCCACCGCCACCGCCACCGCCACCGCCACCGCCACCGCCACCGCCACCGCCACCGCCACCGCCACCGCCACCGCCACCGCCACCGCCACCGCCACCGCCACCGCCACCGCCACCGCCACCGCCACCGCCACCGCCACCGCCACCGCCACCGCCACCGCCACCGCCACCGCCACCGCCACCGCCACCGCCACCGCCACCGCCACCGCCACCGCCACCGCCACCGCCACCGCCACCGCCACCGCCACCGCCACCGCCACCGCCACCGCCACCGCCACCGCCACCGCCACCGCCACCGCCACCGCCACCGCCACCGCCACCGCCACCGCCACCGCCACCGCCACCGCCACCGCCACCGCCACCGCCACCGCCACCGCCACCGCCACCGCCACCGCCACCGCCACCGCCACCGCCACCGCCACCGCCACCGCCACCGCCACCGCCACCGCCACCGCCACCGCCACCGCCACCGCCACCGCCACCGCCACCGCCACCGCCACCGCCACCGCCACCGCCACCGCCACCGCCACCGCCACCGCCACCGCCACCGCCACCGCCACCGCCACCGCCACCGCTACCGCTACCGCTACCGCTACCGCTACCGCTACCGCTACCGCTACCGCTACCGCTACCGCTACCGCTACCGCTACCGCTACCGCTACCGCTACCGCTACCGCTACCGCTACCGCTACCGCTACCGCTACCGCTACCGCTACCGCTACCGCTACCGCTACCGCTACCGCTACCGCTACCGCTACCGCTACCGCTACCGCTACCGCTACCGCTACCGCTACCGCTACCGCTACCGCTACCGCTACCGCTACCGCTACCGCTACCGCTACCGCTACCGCTACCGCTACCGCTACCGCTACCGCTACCGCTACCGCTACCGCTACCGCTACCGCTACCGCTACCGCTACCGCTACCGCTACCGCTACCGCTACCGCTACCGCTACCGCTACCGCTACCGCTACCGCTACCGCTACCGCTACCGCTACCGCTACCGCTACCGCTACCGCTACCGCTACCGCTACCGCTACCGCTACCGCTACCGCTACCGCTACCGCTACCGCTACCGCTACCGCTACCGCTACCGCTACCGCTACCGCTACCGCTACCGCTACCGCTACCGCTACCGCTACCGCTACTACTACTACTACTACTACTACTACTACTACTACTACTACTACTACTACTACTACTACTACTACTACTACTACTACTACTACTACTACTACTACTACTACTACTACTACTACTACTACTACTACTACTACTACTACTACTACTACTACTACTACTACTACTACTACTACTACTACTACTACTACTACTACTACTACTACTACTACTACTACTACTACTACTACTACTACTACTACTACTACTACTACTACTACTACTACTACTACTACTACTACTACTACTACTACTACTACTACTACTACTACTACTACTACTACTACTACTACTACTACTACTACTACTACTACTACTACTACTACTACTACTACTACTACTACTACTACTACTACTACTACTACTACTACTACTACTACTACTACTACTACTACTACTACTACTACTACTACTACTACTACTACTACTACTACTACTACTACTACTACTACTACTACTACTACTACTACTACTACTACTACTACTACTACTACTACTACTACTACTACTACTACTACTACTACTACTACTACTACTACTACTACTACTACTACTACTACTACTACTACTACTACTACTACTACTACTACTACTACTACTACTACTACTACTACTACTACTACTACTACTACTACTACTACTACTACTACTACTACTACTACTACTACTACTACTACTACTACTACTACTACTACTACTACTACTACTACTACTACTACTACTACTACTACTACTACTACTACTACTACTACTACTACTACTACTACTACTACTACTACTACTACTACTACTACTACTACTACTACTACTACTACTACTACTACTACTACTACTACTACTACTACTACTACTACTACTACTACTACTACTACTACTACTACTACTACTACTACTACTACTACTACTACTACTACTACTACTACTACTACTACTACTACTACTACTACTACTACTACTACTACTACTACTACTACTACTACTACTACTACTACTACTACTACTACTACTACTACTACTACTACTACTACTACTACTACTACTACTACTACTACTACTACTACTACTACTACTACTACTACTACTACTACTACTACTACTACTACTACTACTACTACTACTACTACTACTACTACTACTACTACTACTACTACTACTACTACTACTACTACTACTACTACTACTACTACTACTACTACTACTACTACTACTACTACTACTACTACTACTACTACTACTACTACTACTACTACTACTACTACTACTACTACTACTACTACTACTACTACTACTACTACTACTACTACTACTACTACTACTACTACTACTACTACTACTACTACTACTACTACTACTACTACTACTACTACTACTACTACTACTACTACTACTACTACTACTACTACTACTACTACTACTACTACTACTACTACTACTACTACTACTACTACTACTACTACTACTACTACTACTACTACTACTACTACTACTACTACTACTACTACTACTACTACTACTACTACTACTACTACTACTACTACTACTACTACTACTACTACTACTACTACTACTACTACTACTACTACTACTACTACTACTACTACTACTACTACTACTACTACTACTACTACTACTACTACTACTACTACTACTACTACTACTACTACTACTACTACTACTACTACTACTACTACTACTACTACTACTACTACTACTACTACTACTACTACTACTACTACTACTACTACTACTACTACTACTACTACTACTACTACTACTACTACTACTACTACTACTACTACTACTACTACTACTACTACTACTACTACTACTACTACTACTACTACTACTACTACTACTACTACTACTACTACTACTACTACTACTACTACTACTACTACTACTACTACTACTACTACTACTACTACTACTACTACTACTACTACTACTACTACTACTACTACTACTACTACTACTACTACTACTACTACTACTACTACTACTACTACTACTACTACTACTACTACTACTACTACTACTACTACTACTACTACTACTACTACTACTACTACTACTACTACTACTACTACTACTACTACTACTACTACTACTACTACTACTACTACTACTACTACTACTACTACTACTACTACTACTACTACTACTACTACTACTACTACTACTACTACTACTACTACTACTACTACTACTACTACTACTACTACTACTACTACTACTACTACTACTACTACTACTACTACTACTACTACTACTACTACTACTACTACTACTACTACTACTACTACTACTACTACTACTACTACTACTACTACTACTACTACTACTACTACTACTACTACTACTACTACTACTACTACTACTACTACTACTACTACTACTACTACTACTACTACTACTACTACTACTACTACTACTACTACTACTACTACTACTACTACTACTACTACTACTACTACTACTACTACTACTACTACTACTACTACTACTACTACTACTACTACTACTACTACTACTACTACTACTACTACTACTACTACTACTACTACTACTACTACTACTACTACTACTACTACTACTACTACTACTACTACTACTACTACTACTACTACTACTACTACTACTACTACTACTACTACTACTACTACTACTACTACTACTACTACTACTACTACTACTACTACTACTACTACTACTACTACTACTACTACTACTACTACTACTACTACTACTACTACTACTACTACTACTACTACTACTACTACTACTACTACTACTACTACTACTACTACTACTACTACTACTACTACTACTACTACTACTACTACTACTACTACTACTACTACTACTACTACTACTACTACTACTACTACTACTACTACTACTACTACTACTACTACTACTACTACTACTACTACTACTACTACTACTACTACTACTACTACTACTACTACTACTACTACTACTACTACTACTACTACTACTACTACTACTACTACTACTACTACTACTACTACTACTACTACTACTACTACTACTACTACTACTACTACTACTACTACTACTACTACTACTACTACTACTACTACTACTACTACTACTACTACTACTACTACTACTACTACTACTACTACTACTACTACTACTACTACTACTACTACTACTACTACTACTACTACTACTACTACTACTACTACTACTACTACTACTACTACTACTACTACTACTACTACTACTACTACTACTACTACTACTACTACTACTACTACTACTACTACTACTACTACTACTACTACTACTACTACTACTACTACTACTACTACTACTACTACTACTACTACTACTACTACTACTACTACTACTACTACTACTACTACTACTACTACTACTACTACTACTACTACTACTACTACTACTACTACTACTACTACTACTACTACTACTACTACTACTACTACTACTACTACTACTACTACTACTACTACTACTACTACTACTACTACTACTACTACTACTACTACTACTACTACTACTACTACTACTACTACTACTACTACTACTACTACTACTACTACTACTACTACTACTACTACTACTACTACTACTACTACTACTACTACTACTACTACTACTACTACTACTACTACTACTACTACTACTACTACTACTACTACTACTACTACTACTACTACTACTACTACTACTACTACTACTACTACTACTACTACTACTACTACTACTACTACTACTACTACTACTACTACTACTACTACTACTACTACTACTACTACTACTACTACTACTACTACTACTACTACTACTACTACTACTACTACTACTACTACTACTACTACTACTACTACTACTACTACTACTACTACTACTACTACTACTACTACTACTACTACTACTACTACTACTACTACTACTACTACTACTACTACTACTACTACTACTACTACTACTACTACTACTACTACTACTACTACTACTACTACTACTACTACTACTACTACTACTACTACTACTACTACTACTACTACTACTACTACTACTACTACTACTACTACTACTACTACTACTACTACTACTACTACTACTACTACTACTACTACTACTACTACTACTACTACTACTACTACTACTACTACTACTACTACTACTACTACTACTACTACTACTACTACTACTACTACTACTACTACTACTACTACTACTACTACTACTACTACTACTACTACTACTACTACTACTACTACTACTACTACTACTACTACTACTACTACTACTACTACTACTACTACTACTACTACTACTACTACTACTACTACTACTACTACTACTACTACTACTACTACTACTACTACTACTACTACTACTACTACTACTACTACTACTACTACTACTACTACTACTACTACTACTACTACTACTACTACTACTACTACTACTACTACTACTACTACTACTACTACTACTACTACTACTACTACTACTACTACTACTACTACTACTACTACTACTACTACTACTACTACTACTACTACTACTACTACTACTACTACTACTACTACTACTACTACTACTACTACTACTACTACTACTACTACTACTACTACTACTACTACTACTACTACTACTACTACTACTACTACTACTACTACTACTACTACTACTACTACTACTACTACTACTACTACTACTACTACTACTACTACTACTACTACTACTACTACTACTACTACTACTACTACTACTACTACTACTACTACTACTACTACTACTACTACTACTACTACTACTACTACTACTACTACTACTACTACTACTACTACTACTACTACTACTACTACTACTACTACTACTACTACTACTACTACTACTACTACTACTACTACTACTACTACTACTACTACTACTACTACTACTACTACTACTACTACTACTACTACTACTACTACTACTACTACTACTACTACTACTACTACTACTACTACTACTACTACTACTACTACTACTACTACTACTACTACTACTACTACTACTACTACTACTACTACTACTACTACTACTACTACTACTACTACTACTACTACTACTACTACTACTACTACTACTACTACTACTACTACTACTACTACTACTACTACTACTACTACTACTACTACTACTACTACTACTACTACTACTACTACTACTACTACTACTACTACTACTATTATTATTATTATTATTATTATTATTATTATTGCTGCTCCGCATTTATTGTAAAAATGCAACCAAAGCAATTGGAGGTAGATAGAGAAAGGTAAATTTACATGGCATCAGAAAAGTGGTAAGGAGAGTAACCGGCGGCGCCGTGGCCCAGCGGTTAGCGCGTTCGCCTACCACCTAGGTGGCCTGAGTTCGATCCCAGAGACCCGCATGTGGTATTCGTGGTGGACGAAGCGACGTCTGGACGGGTTTTCTCCGGGTTCTCCGGTTTTCCGCCCCTCATTCCACCAATTGCTCCATTATCACCTATCGAATCATCGATTTCGCCTGCATTTCATCTCATTTTCTTCCTCACTCTCATACCTGGTGCTTGGCTGACCACCCGCTTACAGATCTCCACTCTGTCCGGTCCATAGGTTTCCGTGCTCCCCGACAGACGTCTGACCCTAGGCAGAGGCTTGTAAGTCATGGGGAGGGTAATCAGGAAAAGAAGAAGGTAAGGAGAGTAAAAATTAGAAGGAGAAATTAAGGAGAATGAAATGGGGAGGAAGAGAAGAAGCAAACGAGAAAGAAAGTGACAGTTACGAAAATATGCCCACGATAAAAGACAACAATGCGAGCAACGCTGCAACCTCTACTAGCTTTTTATAATAATACGAATAATAATACTAATACATAAGTAGTTTTATGCCTTATTCCGTATTACAGAGCATTAAATATCATTTCTTTTGATCATAAACTATAAGGTGCTATATTAGGCTATTCAGCTTTTGATTTTTGTCGCCGCAGACGATTTTAACAAGTGTAAATTAAATCTAGGTCCGGAGAAAAACGTTTGGTGATCTCTGCCGATGACTTCAAGAATGGGAAAGCGGCAAAGCGGAAGCAACCTATCGACAATACATAGTTATACGTTTCGTTAATTCGAAACTGTCATTATCGATGAATTAGTTCAGTAACAGTGGCGGTGTAAGCTTGGTGGTAGACAGTGCCACAGTGGAGTGATAGTGAAATGTCTTGTTCTATGTTCGAGCTTTGATTGTGACTATAAGAGCCACAAGTTTAAGATTTTGAAACACGAAATTCAAAGGAATTTGTTACAGTTTGATAAAAAGGCGTGTCTTCAAGTCGGAGACAATTCTTGTGACAGAAAAAATATTGGTGAAAAATCCAATAATGATCAAGCTACAAATTTAAAAGTGAAAAGCACGCGTGCTGAAGTCAGAGAAGAGATAAATGGAGATTGTGTTACAGTTACTGCGAATGCCAGCAACAGCAATGACAGTGGATTGTAGACTTCATTAACAACTGCATTTAATGATTGCGACGAACTTCATATAGGGTACTTTGTGAATCACTATTTGCGCAATGACGATGCCAATTAGGCGAACGTTCCAATGTCGTATCCATAATAGGAGTATTTTGTAAACATTTGATCGGTGGGCCTGTGGCGGTTACAGTCTTCTTCCTAGACAGGTGGTAGCTGGTAGTTTAAACATTATTTCTTTCACTTAAATATTTAGCTGGGCATGTTTTAGCATCAATTGAATTATTCTGAAGTGGTAGTGAACCGGAACCGGGCCCCTCCTATCGAACATTTCTAGATCCACGCCTGGTTGTGTGTCATATAGTAAAGAGGTGCATGCCCACAATTTCGCATATACGAGTTTACGAATCTTTAAAATATTAATCACATCAGTTTTCCCTTCTGCTCAGTCATACTGGGCCAGACCCAAACAGCGATTCATGCTATGGTCTCACAGTCATGTAACTAGTTGGAAATATGGCTGACGTTGAGCAGGAATTTGGTGGAAACACTACTCTAAATTCGAGAAAAAGGAATAGAAGTAGTGAAAAAATTGGTGAATAATGCGAGAAAGAAAAATGATAAATAGTGGAGAAACATACAGAAATGTTATTGGTAAAGTTGTAGTTGCACAACTTTATACATACAAGGATTGTAAATGTGCACTCCCTTGTTTTGAGCGCCTAGTCACATGTGCTAACGGAAAGAACGTTCATGATGTATTTTGGAAGATTGGTACTTTTGATGAACGGAATCCACACATTGCTGCTTTGGTTCACATTATGGATATAAAACGAAGGAAGGGTAAAATGTTTATACGCTTTGGATGAAATGGGGGCTGGAACTCTAGACATTCCTCCAACTTTAAGAGGTAAATGTTTTGCAAAAGTAAAAATAACAACTCGTGTACCTTCTCCATTGGATGTAACACTGGCATGCACAGCTCTTATCAAGCTAACAAACATAATGATGATTAATTCCCTTGATTTTATTTATTCCACCTTTGAATCGTGAATTTTATAGAGGTCTAATACCTATCAGTAGTAGAAAAAAGTATTGCTAATTAATAGCATTTTGTGTTGAAAAATGGAGATGGCCCAGTAAATCATTACACCCTAATGCCAAACAACCATTCGTTTATATTTTCTAAGGGTAGATTACTATGTTGCTGATAATACGTGAATGTTACAAATTTTTCAATACATTGTCAAATTAACTAGACTTTACTCTTATTTTTATCTGCTTTTTTAAAAATGGCAGATGGTCCACTGTGGTTATTAGCCCTTCAATTCTTCAATACTCTGTATTTTTTTAAAATTCCCGTCGCCATTCACTTATTCACTTATTTATTGCGAATTCATGGGAAGAATATGACATTTTAAAGTCACATAGAGCCGCTCCTAAACATCATGCGTATCGATACGGTTTCTTCTATTCTTTTGAACCTATACAAAAATATGAGTAATGCTACTATATCTGGTTAAGTTTATCTCGATCAACATAAAGCAGATGGAAAAAAATCCAATGTATCACACACTTAACATTTGCAGACATTATTTTGTTGCTAATTTTCTTGTAGGTGCAAGGGGAATATGAGAATACGAGTATCTGGTACGAGCTGGTCACTATGTGATGGCTACGAAGTTCCGCTCTCTTTGCATAGCCAAGAGATTAAAAAAACGAACAATGTATTCCTATTTCAGAAAACTATATGTAACAAATAACAAGAAATATATCGGAAATGGTTCTTTGTCTATCTCTTACGGTTTACGAGTTATTCAAAGGTCATCCAGAGTTAACAGGACTACACAGGCTACTGCCAGAAAAAACAAAATATACATTTCATTTGTCATACAAATATATTACACATATGTCATTTTCATCAAAATCGTTAGCCATTTTCAAGAAAATCAACGTTTCCGAAAAATTGTCCATGTAACGGGTAGATTAGTGTGGGGCTATATTCTTCAAAATCTTCGTGTCGCATCCTCGAAAGACATTAACTTTAAATACCAACTTTGGTTTTTAACTGACTTCGTTTCGGAGTTATGCTGTCCAAAGACTGACAGACACACAGATACACATACACGGACCTTTTTCTAAAAATCCGATGTGTTGTAGTCACATGACTTTTTCTACTCTTGTATTAACCATTCTTACAAACTTTTATTCCTATATCTTTTTCGTGTTGGTCGAAATAAATATTTGTACAAATTATCTTATTGCTTATTTACTCGTAGGTTCAGAGGAAATATGAGAATGCAGTAGGCTTTGAGCGATAGTCAAATCTCTTAAAGCTTTGAAATCCCGTTCTCTTTGCACGTTTAACATACAAGAAAATCTGATGTGTTGCACTCATATGACTTTCTCTACTCTTGTCCTAACCAATCTTATTCCCCTGTCTTCTTCGTGTTAGTTGAGATAAACATTTACAGAAATTTGTTATTGCTTATTTTCATTGTAGGTGCAAGGAGAATATGGGAATACAGTAGGCTTTGTGCGATAGTCAAATCTTTTAAAGCTTTGAGATCCCGTTCTCTTTGCACGCGTAACGAATAAAAAATCTGATATATTGCACTCACATGACTTTCTCTTCTCTTGTACTAACCATTCCTAGAAACTCTTATTCCTATATCTTCTTCGTGTTAGTTGAGATAGACATATATACAAATTATCTTATTGTTTATTTCCTTGTAGATGTAAGGTAAATAGAATACAGTAGGCTTTGAGTGAGTCAACTCTTTTAAAGCTTTGAGATCCCGTTCTCTTTGCACGCTTAACATATACAAAAATCTGACTTGTTGCACTCACATGACTTTTTCTGCCCTTCTACTAACCATTCTTACAAACTCTTATTACTATATCTTCTTCATGTTAGTTAAGACAAAACATTTGCACAAGTTATCATATTGCTTATTTCCTTGTAGGTGCAAGGGGAATATTAGAATCGTGCGATTGTCAAATGTTTTAAAGCCTTGAGATTCCGTTCTCTTTGCACACTTAACATATACAAGAATTTACAATGACGTTCCATTTCACGAAAGCTTTAAGACTTCCGAAACTCACACACATAAAAAGGAATATCTCCGAAATGGTTCACCCTACAAGAAAATTTATGCAGACATAAATTGTGCATTTTAGCAAGATCTAAATTTTTGTATAGTATGATTTGGTTTATCTCTAACGATTTAGCGGTTATGCAAAAGTCGTCCAGCGTAAATACGGCTACAGGGGCTATAGTCAGAAAATTCAAGATATACATTTCATTTGTCATAAAAATATCTCAAACATATGGCATTTTAATCAAAATTATTCGAGCCATTTTCAAGAAAATCAAAATTTTCGAAAAATTTTCCATGTAAAGAGTAATTTAAGGTGGAGGAAATTTCTTCAAAATCTCTGTGTGGCATCCTTGAAAGACAAACTTAAATACCAACGTTGATTTTTAACCTGCGTTTCGTTTTTGAGTTATGCTATCCACAGTCTGACAGACACACAGACACACACACACACACACACACACACACACACACACACACACACACACACACACACACACAGACGCACAAACACGGACCTTTTTTAAAAATGCTTTTTTTTATTCAGGGGGTCTCAAAACATATATTTCCGATGAAATCACATCGAACTTTTGAGTGGAATACAATACTTCCTTCAACTTACCAGTAGAGAAAGTAAAAATGAACAACGATGTTCCATTTCACGAAAGTTTCAAGTTTTCCAAAACTGACACAAATAAGAAATATCTTCGAAATTATTCACTCTACAAAAAGAAATATTAGGGCATAAATGGTGTGTTTTAGCGAGATATACATGCTTCGTATAGTAAGACTTTCTATCTCTTAGGGTTTACGGATTATTTAAAAGTCATCCAGGGTAAACAAGCCTACATAGACGACAGCCAGAAAATTCAAAGTATACATTTCATTTGTTATACAAATATCTTAAACATGTCATTTTAAGCAAAATTGTTAGCCATTTTCAAGAAAATCAACACTTTCGAAGTTTTCCATGTAAAGGGTAGTTTAGGGTGGGGATATTTTCTTCAAAATATTCGTGTCTCATCCTTAATGACACTAAACTTAAATACCAACTTTGGTTTTTAACCGACTTTTTGTTTTTGAGTTATGCTGTCCACATACTGACAGACACACAGACTGACACACAGACACACACAAACACACACACGGACCTTTTTCTAAAAATGCTTTTTTTCTAATTCAGGGGGTCTCAAAACATATATTTCCTGTGAAATCTCGACATCGAATTTTTGGGTGAAATACAATACTCCGCTACTTACCAGTAGAGAAAGTAAAAATGAACAACGATGTTCCGTTTCACCAACGTTTTAAGTTTTCCGAAACAGACAAAAAACATAACAAGGAATATCTCCGAAATGGTTCACTCTACACAAATATTTATTCCGACATGAATTGTGTGTTTTAGTGAGATGTACATTTTTTGTACAGTAAGATTTTGTCTATCCCTTACGGTTTACGAGTTATTCAAGTCATTCAGAATAAACAGGACTACATAGGCTATAGCCACAAAATTCAAAATATACATTTCATTTGTCATAAAATATCTCAAAGAGTGGCATTTTAATTAAAATCGTTGGAGCCATTTTCAAGAAAATCAAATTTTTCCATGTAAAGGGTAGATTAGGGTGGGGCTATTTTCTTTAAAATCTTCGTGTCGCATCCTTGAAAGACCAACTTTGGTTTTTAACCGACTTTTCGTTTTTGAGTTATGGTGTCCACAGACTGACAGACACACAGACTGACAGACACACATACGGACCTTTTTCTAAAGATGCTTTTTTTTTTTATTCAGGGGGTCTCAAAACATATGTTTCCGGTGAAATCTCGACATCGAATTTTTTGGGTGGAATACAATACTGCTACTTACTAGTAGAGAAAGTAAAAATGCTTTTCTTTTGGATTCAGGTGGTCTCAAAACAAATTTCCGGTGAAATTTCGACATCGAACTTTTTGGTGGAATACAATACTTCCTCTACTTACCACTAGAGAAAATAAAAAAAAAGTATAAGTATTGGCAAAATCAAACATAACAAAAAATGTCTCGGAAATGGTTCACCAAGAAGAAAAAAATAAGTATTTGACCTAAATGGTGTTTTAACGAGATCCACGTTTCTTATTTAGTAAGCTTTTGTCTGTATCTTACTGTTTACCATTTATGCAAAAATCATCCAGTATGCAGAAGTCTTCTGAGGACATTCCCAGAAATTTCAAAGTATGACCTACAAACTTCCATGAAATAGCCTGTTTGTGTCCGTCACTGGATACTGACAGTCTGCTGTTCCTCCGACTGAGGAGTGGAGTGAGTTTTTGCTACTCACTGCCTAAGGTTCTCCAAAGAGAAAAGGTTGCACATGCCTGATCTAGTTAATCGAGCCAGAGAAAAGGAGAGATAATGAACGAGTATATTACATGCAACATTTCACTTCGTGCTCATTTCTAAGCGCATTATTCCGTCTGCCCGTCTCTTGTCGCCAATTCCTCTTACAATAATAGAGAAAACGGAATAATCAATAACTGTATTCAGACAAATCCTTTATGAAGAAAATAAATTCAACGCGTAATTGCCTGTAGTAAAACCACGAGAGAGTTTCATATGAGGATAATTTCGCGAGCGCGAAAGGCTCGAGTGGTACTTGTTTAGAGTATTCTGCGAAATAATAATTCACTTAATACTATGTAACATTAATAGTGATTAAAAAGTAAACACCTTACAATAACATCCATACATTTTTATTAAGCTTTATTTTCACAGTTGCCACTACAACAAATCCTTTGGCTGCGAGTACAACAATAACTTTAACGTTTAATCCAGGGAAATAAGGAATTAGGCATATGAATAGACATGAACGAATTTGCGTAAATAGGCCATACATTTCAAGTAGGTCTGCTATATTTAAAATTACAGTTGTTTGACTTAGCCTCTTCAATTAAAATATCAATATCCTCACTCGAACGTGCCCTAATGACCAAGTTGTCGACGGGCCCTTAAACACCACTGACTCTCTCACACTCACTCACTCACTCACTCACTCATTCACTCATTCACTCATTCACTCACTCACAATCACTCACAATCACTCACTCTCACTCACAATCACTCACTCACTGACTCATTCACTCACACTCACTCATACTCACATTCACTCACACTCACTCACACGCACTCGCACACTCACTCACTCTCTCACTCACTATGTCACTCACCCACACTCACTCACCCACACAATCACTCACGCACTCACTCACACACTCAATCACTCTTACACACTCACTCACACACTCATTCACACTCACTCACGCTCACACGCTTACTCACTCATATTCACTCACTCGCACACACTCACTCACACACACTCACTCACACACTCACAGACTCACTCATTCACACACTCACTCTAACATAGTCACTCACTCACTCACACTCACTCACATTCACTCACACATTCACTCACACTCACTCACACACTCTCTCACTCACTCACTATCTCACTCAAACACACTCAGTCACTCACACTCACTCACAGTTACAACTCACTCACACTCACTCACACACTCACACACTCACTCAAACTCACTCACACTCACTCACACACACTCACACACACTTACTCACACACTCACGCACTCACACACACTCACTCACACACTCACTCACACACTCACTCACACACTCACGCACTCACACACACTCACTTACACTCACTCACACACTCACTCACACACTCACTCATTCACACTCACTCACACACTCACTCATTCACACACACACTCACTCACTCACTCTTACACAGTCTCATTCACACACACACTCACTCACTCACTCTTACACAGTCACTCACTCACACTTACTCACATTCACTCACACTCACTCATACACTCTCTCACTATCTCACTCACACACACTCATTCATTCACACTCACTCACAGTTACAACTCACTCACTCACGCACGCACTCACACACTCACTCAAACTCACTCACACACACTCACACACACTCACTCACACACTCACGCACTCATACACACTCACTCAAACACTCACTTACTCTTACACACTCACTCACTCTTACACACTCACTCATTCACACTCACTCATTCACACTCACTCACACACACTCACTCACACTCACTCACACACTCACTCACTCTTACACACTTACTCACACACTCACACATACTCACACACACTCACACACACTCACACACTCACCCACTCACCCACTCACACCCACCCACTCACTCACACACACACTCACTCACAGGCTGTCGCACTCACTCACTAACACACACTCACACACTCACTCACACACTCACTCACACACTCACTCACACACTCACTCACACTCACTCACACATATTCACTCACTCACAGTCACACACAGTTACACATACTCACACACACTCAAACACTCACTCACTCGCACACTCTGACACTCACTCACACACTCACTCACTCTCACACTCACACACTCTCTCACGCTCACTCACTCACTTACACACACTCACTCTCTCGCACATACTTACACACTTACTCAGACACATTCACTTACACACTTACTCACACACTCACTCACACACACTGACTCACACACTCACTCTCACACTCACACACTCACTCACACACATTCACAAACACACTCTCAGACACACCCACTTACACACACACACTCACACAGTTAGTGACACACTCACTGCCACACTCACTCACACACACTCACTCACACACTTACAAAGTTACTCACTCACACTCGCTCACACACTTACTCACACGCTCACACGCTCACTCACTTACACACACTTACTCACACACTTACTCACACACTTACTCACTCACTCACCCACTTACTCACACACTTACTCACTCACTCACTCACACACTTACCTACACACTCACACACTTACTCACTCACACACTCACTTACACACACTCACTCACACACACACTTACTCACTCTCTCAGACACACTCACTTACACACACTCACACACTTACTAACTCACTCACACACACACACTCACACAGTTACTCACACACTCACTCACTTACTCACACACACTCACTCACACACTTACTCACTCACTCGCACAGTTACTCACTCACTCATACACTCACTCACACGCTTACTGAATCACTCACTCACACACTTACTCACTCACTCGCACAGTTACTCACTCACACGCTTACTGAATCACTCACTCAGTCACACACACTTACACACACTCACTCACACACTTACTCACTCACTTGCTCACTTACTCACACACTCACTCACTCACATACACTCTCTCAGACACACTCACTTACATACACTCGCTCACACACTTACTCACTCATACACACTCTCTCAGACACACTAACTTACACACACTCACCCACACACTTACTCACACACTCACACACTTACTCACATACTTACTTACACACTCACACACTTACTCACTCACTCACACACACTCACTTACACACACTCACTCACTCACACACTTACTCACTCACTTACACACACTCACTCACACGCTTACTCACACTTCACTCACTCACACACACTCACTCACACGCACTCTCTCAGACACACTCACTTACACTCATTCACACACCTACTCACTAACTCACTCACACGGTTACTCACACACTCGCTCACTTACTCACACACTCACTCGCACAGTTACTCACTCACTCACTCACTCACACACTCACTCACACACTTACTGAATCACTCACTCAATTACACACACTTACACTCACTCACACACTTACTCACTCACTTGCTCACACACACTCACTCACACACTCACTCACACACTTACTCACAAAGTTACTCACTCACACTCACTCACACACTTACTCACACGCTCACTCACTCACTTACACACACTCACTCACACACTTACTCACACACTTACTCACACACTTACTCACTCACTCACACACTTACTCACACACTTACTCACTCACACACTTACTCACACACTTACCTATACACTCATACACTTACTCACTCACACACACTCACTTACACACACTCACTCACACACTTACACACTTTCTCACTCTCTCAGACACACTCACTTACACACACTCACACACTTACTCACTAACTCACTCACACACACTCACTCACACAGTTACTCACACACTCACTCACTTACTCACACGCACTCACTCACACACTTACTCACTCACTCGCACAGTTACTCACTCACACACTCACTCACACGCTTACTGAATCACTCACTCACACACTTACTCACTCACTCGCACAGTTACTCACTCACTCACTCACACACTCACTCACACGCTTACTGAATCACTCACTCAGTCACACACACTTACACACACTCACTCACACACTTACTCACACACTTACTCACACACTCACTCACTTACTCACACACTCACTCACTCACTCACATACACTCTCTCAGACACAATCACTTACATACACTCGCTCACACACTTACTCACTCATACACACTCTCTCAGACACACTAACTTACACACACTCACCCACACACTTACTCACACACTCACTCACACACTTACTCACACACTTACTTACACACTCACAGACTTACTCACTCACATACACTCACTTACACACACTCACTCACACACTTACACACTTACTCACTCACTTACACACACTCACTCACACGCTTACTCACAGTTCACTCACTCACACGCACTCTCTCAGACGCACTCACTTACACACACTCACTCACACACCTACTCACTAACTCACTCACACACACTCACTCACACAGTTACTCACACACTCGCTCACTTACTCACACACACTCTCTCACACTCTTACTCACTCACTCGCACCGTTACTCACTCACTCACTCACACACTTACTGAATCACTCACTCAATTACACACACTTACACTCACTCACATACTTACTCACACACTCACTCACTTACTCCCACACTCACTCACTCACTCACTCACTCACATACACTCTCTCAGACACACTCACTTACATACACTCACTCACACACTTACTCACTCACACACACTCTCTCAGACAGACTCACTTACACACACTCACCCACACACTTACTCACACACTCACTCACACACTTAATCACACACTTACGCACTCACACACCCTCACTTACACACACTCACCCACACACTTACTCACACACTCACTCACACACACTCATACACACTCACTCACACATAGTCCCTCACACATACTCACTGACACATACTCGCTCACACACACTCACTCACACACTTACTCACTAACTCACTCACACACACCCACTCACACAATTACTCACACACTCACTCACTCACACACTTACTCACTAACTCACACACTCACTCACACACACTCACTCACACACACTCTCTCACACACACTCACTCTCACTCGCACTCACTTACTGAATCACTCACTCAATTACACACACTTACACTCACTCACACACTTACTCACTCACTTGCTCACACACACTCACTCACACACTCACTCACACACTTACTCACACACTCACTCACTTACTCCCACACTCACTCACTCACTCACTCACTCACATACACTCTCTCAGACACACTCACTTACATACACTCACTCACACACTTACTCACTCACACACACTCTCTCAGACAGACTCACTTACACACACTCACCCACACACTTACTCACACACTCACTCACACACTTAATCACACACTTACGCACTCACACACCCTCACTTACACACACTCACCCACACACTTACTCACACACTCACTCACACACACTCATACACACTCACTCACACATACTCCCTCACACATACTCACTCACACATACTCGCTCACACACACTCACTCACACACTTACTCACTAACTCACTCACACACACCCACTCACACAATTACTCACACACTCACTCACTCACACACTTACTCACTAACTCACACACTCACTCACACACAGTCACTCACACACACTCACTCACACACACTCTCTCACACACACTCACTCTCACTCGCACTCACTTGCACACTCACTCATACACTTGCTCACTCACACATTCACTCACACTCACTCAGACACACTCACTTACACACACTCACTCACACATACTCACTCACACACTCACTCACACACACCCACTCACACAATTACTCACACACTCACTCACACACTTACTCACTAACTCACACACACTCTCTCACGCACACTCACTCTCACTCGCACACTCACTTGCACACTCACTCATACACACCCACTCACACACTCACTCACACACACCCACTCACACAATTACTCACACACTCACTCACACACTCACTCACACTCACACACACTCTCTCACGCACACTCACTCTCACTCGCACACTCACTTGCACACTCACTCATACACACCCACTCACACACTCACTCACACACACCCACTCACACAATTACTCACACACTCACTCACACACTCACCCACACTCACACACACTCTCTCACGCACACTCACTTGCATACTCACTCACACACTCACTCACACACACCCACTCACACAATTACTCACACACTCACTCACACACTCACTCACACACACTCTCTCACGCACACTCACTCTCACTCGCACACTCACTTGCACACTCACTCATACACTTGCTCACTCACACATTCACACTCTTACAAACTCACACTCACCAACTCACACACACTCACTCACGCACTCACCCATTCACCCACCAACTCACTCACTCACTCACTAGAATATTCGTCAAATCTTTTGTTTGCCGTTTTTGAATGGCCCGCTAATTGGTTTTACTGCACATGCTCAGAAATGTAAGAAAAGGTGGAAGTTGTGTAATCAGAGCGATAATTCCATGACCAAGAGGTGATAATGCGGAATGAGTTGAATAGTCAAAATAAGAATAAACCGAATTCTGCGATAGGTTTTAATGCACATGGCAACAAGCTGCATTAAACAAGGCAAAATATAGTAATCCTAAGCTCCTGGTACTAGCTCTCCATAAAAAAAGCAGTAGCTTCTGCCTTACAGCAACACTGAATTATCAGTAAAATGCATAAAGGTAAAACTGATATGAGGCTACACAACAGTTAAATTACCATAGTAGGCCTAAAGCGATACTTGGCAGTTATACCTGGTGTTTAAAAAAGGTGTCTGATATTGCAACGGGAGTTGGAATGGTCAAAACTAGAATAAATGTTCCTGTAAACATATGTCCGAAAACAAATGCCTGTTTTGTAGAGTTTAAAGTCCACCTTTACTACATACGGCACCGCAAGCGGCAACACTGATGATACATGGAATCAAGATGGAGCACCGGTGGAATGAAATGGCGGGGGAAAGCGGAAAAGCCGGAGGAAACCCGCCCCAGCACCGCTTCGTACCCACATTACTTGTGTTGAGTACTTACACCAGACAATGGACTTCTTCCAACAAGCGAATTGTAGTGAACACTTTTCAGTCACAAACGTTTAAGAGAAAAATTAATGGTGAATATCCATAAAAACCAAACAGAGGTTCTGATGATTTCTATCACTCTGTCCCCTGGTAACATCTCCACGTTATGTCGATACTACTGCAGGGTTACCATGCATTCTTACACATGCTTAAACTGTTCTTCTCAAAGAATCTAGAACTCTTTCTGTCATATGTGACTGCTCTCGGATATGGGCACATGCATGCGCTTGTAACGTATGCACATTGTCGATGGGTTTGGTAAACATAAATGTTCTTAAATGTGCTCATAACCAAACATCCAATGAATTGAGTTCCGGCAAATGGAGAGGCCATGTTACTGGAGCTTCTTGTCCAATCCAGCAGTTGGATGAACTCCATTGTCTGGCGTAAATACTCAACTCAAGTAAAATGACTCATGTGTCAACGGGCACTTGTTTAGGGACTTTCTAGGTTCACCCAATCCCAACCCCTGTTGCAATATCAGACACTTTTTAAACACCAGTATATATAAGAATTTGTAAGAGTGAAGAGAAATGGCACAATTGTAAAAGCTTGCATAGAGTACTGGTGGCCTATCTGGATGAACTCATACTGTTGAAAAAAAAATTGAAAATAAAAGTTCCAGGTCAGCAAAAAATATTCATGTCTACTCAAGAGAACCGAAAGTGATGTTTAAGGCCCGTCCGCCCGTCCGCCCGTCCGCCCGTCCGCCCGTCCGCCCGTCCGCCCGTCCGCCCGTCCGCCCGTCCGCCCGTCCGCCCGTCCGCCCGTCCGCCCGTCCGCCCGTCCGCCCGTCCGCCCGTCCGCCCGTCCGCCCGTCCGCCCGTCCGCCCGTCCGCCCGTCCGCCCGTCCGCCCGTCCGCCCGTCCGCCCGTCCGCCCGTCCGCCCGTCCGCCCGTCCGCCCGTCCGCCCGTCCGCCCGTCCGCCCGTCCGCCCGTCCGCCCGTCCGCCCGTCCGCCCGTCCGCCCGTCCGCCCGTCCGCCCGTCCGCCCGTCCGCCCGTCCGCCCGTCCGCCCGTCCGCCCGTCCGCCCGTCCGCCCGTCCGCCCGTCCGCCCGTCCGCCCGTCCGCCCGTCCGCCCGTCCGCCCGTCCGCCCGTCCGCCCGTCCGCCCGTCCGCCCGTCCGCCCGTCCGCCCGTCCGCCCGTCCGCCCGTCCGCCCGTCCGCCCGTCCGCCCGTCCGCCCGTCCGCCCGTCCGCCCGTCCGCCCGTCCGCCCGTCCGCCCGTCCGCCCGTCCGCCCGTCCGCCCGTCCGCCCGTCCGCCCGTCCGCCCGTCCGCCCGTCCGCCCGTCCGCCCGTCCGCCCGTCCGCCCGTCCGCCCGTCCGCCCGTCCGCCCGTCCGCCCGTCCGCCCGTCCGCCCGTCCGCCCGTCCGCCCGTCCGCCCGTCCGCCCGTCCGCCCGTCCGCCCGTCCGCCCGTCCGCCCGTCCGCCCGTCCGCCCGTCCGCCCGTCCGCCCGTCCGCCCGTCCGCCCGTCCGCCCGTCCGCCCGTCCGCCCGTCCGCCCGTCCGCCCGTCCGCCCGTCCGCCCGTCCGCCCGTCCGCCCGTCCGCCCGTCCGCCCGTCCGCCCGTCCGCCCGTCCGCCCGTCCGCCCGTCCGCCCGTCCGCCCGTCCGCCCGTCCGCCCGTCCGCCCGTCCGCCCGTCCGCCCGTCCGCCCGTCCGCCCGTCCGCCCGTCCGCCCGTCCGCCCGTCCGCCCGTCCGCCCGTCCGCCCGTCCGCCCGTCCGCCCGTCCGCCCGTCCGCCCGTCCGCCCGTCCGCCCGTCCGCCCGTCCGCCCGTCCGCCCGTCCGCCCGTCCGCCCGTCCGCCCGTCCGCCCGTCCGCCCGTCCGCCCGTCCGCCCGTCCGCCCGTCCGCCCGTCCGCCCGTCCGCCCGTCCGCCCGTCCGCCCGTCCGCCCGTCCGCCCGTCCGCCCGTCCGCCCGTCCGCCCGTCCGCCCGTCCGCCCGTCCGCCCGTCCGCCCGTCCGCCCGTCCGCCCGTCCGCCCGTCCGCCCGTCCGCCCGTCCGCCCGTCCGCCCGTCCGCCCGTCCGCCCGTCCGCCCGTCCGCCCGTCCGCCCGTCCGCCCGTCCGCCCGTCCGCCCGTCCGCCCGTCCGCCCGTCCGCCCGTCCGCCCGTCCGCCCGTCCGCCCGTCCGCCCGTCCGCCCGTCCGCCCGTCCGCCCGTCCGCCCGTCCGCCCGTCCGCCCGTCCGCCCGTCCGCCCGTCCGCCCGTCCGCCCGTCCGCCCGTCCGCCCGTCCGCCCGTCCGCCCGTCCGCCCGTCCGCCCGTCCGCCCGTCCGCCCGTCCGCCCGTCCGCCCGTCCGCCCGTCCGCCCGTCCGCCCGTCCGCCCGTCCGCCCGTCCGCCCGTCCGCCCGTCCGCCCGTCCGCCCGTCCGCCCGTCCGCCCGTCCGCCCGTCCCTCCATCCATCCATACATATGCACACATGCAGACTGACAGACACAGACACACACATACGCACATACACACATACCACATACATAATAGTTTACTTGGGATAAAGTCTGCAGTTTTCAAGTCTGAAAATATCTTTATGGACCACTTGTTTCAGATATTTGCAGATTATTTTAGCGGCGATTTGGAGTAAATATGTGAATTATACTGTCGAAAAATCAAGTCTAAATCGAAAATACTATCTCATCCTTTTTAATGGAAGTAGTAGTTACGATATAAAAATGCATCCGAAACGACACTAAGTCAGTCTATTGTAAAATATTTATAATACTCGTCTCCTATATCTCGAAACAGACATACTTAGTTGATGCATGTTTCTTGTGTTAGTATCTTGAGTATCAGACCTTCAGATATGTTTTGTAATTCTTGTATGCTACATTCACATGACTTTCTCTACCCAGTATCGTTTATTTTTATAGGTTCTACAAACTATTCTTATAAACGCATGTTTTGAGTATAGCAATACTCTGCATTATTGCGATTAATAAGAGTATAGCACTATTATTCAGTTTGTGACTGACACAATGTAAAGTAAATGTTTCTCAGAATATAACAGGTAAAAGGGAAGCCATTACATTAATTTAAACCATTTACAGTCTCACCATTAGGAACACATTTTATATCCTTCATTTTTTTCCACGAGCATTTTCTGCAGATATATTTTAGGTTCTTTGAGAATATAAAACCAATACGCTGGCAACGTTGCTGGTAGCTAATATGACACTCTCCCTTTCAAAATCAGAAGTTCATCAGTGCGTAAATAGCCCTTTCGCAGTACGGTGCTGATTCATGAGATAAATGCTTCTTGTCTATAGTCTCTTAATAATTGCATCTGCATTTTCCAGTGACATAGTTTGTAACCTAAACTCAGAGTCCACGGATAATTAGGTCGTTCAGCATTTAACTTTAATCCGTTTTCTAATTAAAACTGCTAGTTTAATGGACCAACCACCTTTCTGATATGTAAATAAATAAAATAAATAAATAAAAAAGAAAAAAAAAAGAAAGAAAGATACACATAGCTCGGCTCTTACGAAGTCTACTAAACGGCAATTTTGATATAGATAGTAAAAGAATAAACAATGAACCAAATTATTCATGTAATTCACAGACATTGCTCAAAATTTTAAGTATTTGCGCACCTGCAAGCTTCACAACTTCGTAACCAATTACTCCGTACTCTGGCAAAGACATTTTTCAATAAGCCTGTGTCTCATACAGAATTGTCAGACCGGTCTGGTCTGGGAGAATGTAAGTGCCCAGGAGGCAATCACCATCTCCTTCCACCCATACGTTCACAGCAAATCACTCTTGAAAATGATGCTTCCAGGTGCTATGAGGATTTCCTTTTGCCCATGTATAGGTGATGTGGCAATTAAAAATACCATTTTTGTAAAGGTAGTTTGTCTGTTGCTATGGTTAATTGTGGCATATATGCACGTTGTTCTAGAAACCAAATGACGAAAAACAGCCTAGGCACGTAATCTGCTGTTGAAAGACACTGCAATAACTGTTATTTCAGCGTGACAGCGTCCTGAGAACAAACTAATGGAACACGCCGACCATGCGAGCTATTTCACTACTGCTGCTGAGTTGCTCACCTACACCTACAACATATAAAATTGCCTCCTCTGTGGCGGCGGTATTTCTCGTTCGTCCTTCTTGTGCTAGCTCTGCACTCCCTGTGTGAACTCAAACCTTCGGGCAGGAAAACTGCTTGCGGAGGGGACTTAGCACCTCGACCGAAAGGCGATCTTTTGTGCCTATGCTCCTCAGGGCACCCCCCCAGGAGAATAGATAAGGCGAATGGATATTACGGGCGGCTGGAACGTTGCTACGAAAGAGAAACTGGCAGGGTCCCTGCATTTTCCCAGTTAGAAGCACCCCGGCGGAGGCTGACTTAGCCCCCCCCCCCTTCGGGCACCTACCATCTCATGGGAGACCCAGAAAGCAGTGGCTCTCCTTCGAATCTGGGAAACGAGATTTGCAGAGCACATTTGTTCCCCCTGCCGTGCTGCTGCCACGACGCCTGCCGACGCTTTCAACCCCGAAAGAAACCTAACGGGATGAAGGGTGAAAATGAAATTATTAATGTAACGAAATGGAGGCACAGGAAACTCGGAGGATATGGAAATCATTCCCAGCATTCGCCTCACGACCCGGGGAAACCTCCGAAAAAACCCATGGGTCAAGAAGGTTGGCCAAGGGGATCGAACCCGCGACATTCCGAATGCGGGCCACAAATGTTACCGCCTGAGCCATCCCGCTCGGTGTGCGTATGATTATCCACTAAAAGCACATCGGGATCTTTGATCATTAAACCTCATATTTTCAATGCGAAGTAGAATGTTACTCTAATAATTACTCAACTTCTGGTGGAGCTGATGTAAGCATGGTGTGTTTGCGAAACGCTTATTGCACGATGAGGCCATTATTCCATACTTTTAGTATATGCCAATAGTTGTATTTATCATTTCGCCGAAACATTACGCCATACTTTCGTTTGTTTGCTTGGACGAACGATCGTGTAGAAAACGGAACCGCTAATTCACCTACCTTCCAGTTCAGGAATATTGTTTTGTTTACGTCCGGGAGCCGGTTCTCACACTGACCTACCTTGACAAGGTTGCCTTATCTCCATCCACATTACGTCTGCAAACCAGTGTTCGCAAATTGATTAATTATTTCGAAACCCTGTGTGATGTGATGTCACATAGATAAAGGTAAAGAGTACTTACATGAAGGGGACACTTCACACACCTCGTCCAGCGCAGATCTATTGTGTGCTAACAACCCCAGGAGGCAGGGATGAAGTGAGGGAACTGAAGAGGCTGCAGGGCCGTAGTCAAACGTGTCACGGAGACGCGCGGAAGTTGTTAACAAGAGTTGAGATCTCTTCGTCCCGCCCAGCAGAAACCTAACGGGATAAAGGGTGAAACGAAATGATTTATGTAACCAAATGGAGGGACAGGAAATTTGTAGGATATGGAAATCCTTCGCAGCATTCGTCTGATGACCTGGGGAAACCTCTAAAAAAACCCATGAATCAGAAATGTCGGCCACGTGGATCAAACCCGCGATCTCCCGAATGCGGGCCGCAGACGTTACCACCTGACTCATTTTTCTTCTTCATCTGATTACCCTCCCGTTGTGAAGGACTCACACTCACTAGAACTTACAAACCAGTGCCTAGGGTCAGAAGCCTGTCGGGGAGTACAGGAACTTATGGACCGGGCAGAGTGAAGACCTGGAAGCGGGTGCTCAGCCAAGCACCCGGTATGATAGTGAGGAAGAGGATAACAGGAAATGTAGGTGAAATAGATGATTTGAAAGGTGATGATGGATCAATCGATGGAGTGAGTGGCGGGGGAAACCGCAGAACCCGAAGAAAACACACCCAGACGCCGTTTTGTCCACCATGAATATCGAACACGGGTCACCTAGGTGGTAGGCGAGTGGTCTAAAAGCTCGGCCACGACGCCACCCGGCTGAATCATCTCTCTTGGTAAACTGAATCGATGGTTAGGTGTTTTGGCCTAGAAGTTCTATACTCTGTTCGTGACATCCCAAGAGATAACTGAATAGCGACACCACTTAAAAGGTAGTATGCTTAAATGCTTGCCCGTGTAAAATAAGTTTTGTCTGTCACACTATTTATTGCAAACAAATGGAATTTTGTATATATGTGTTATAGAGGCCGTAAGAAATAATATGAAAATGTTTAAAAGCTACAAAATCTTTGTCCTCCCCTCCATTTTTGGATTTGAACAGTTTCATATTTATTAGTGTACCTTTCTATAGAAAAATAAATTATGCAATTAAACTGTACATTTACACATTTACTCAATACAGATGGACATTCGTTAAGCTATCTAATAGTTTTTGAGGAAACGTATCGGAGTCCAATTCGTTTCCGTGGCTGGTTCATAATGGTGTCTCCGGATGCGTGCCTTTATCCTTGTTCCAACTCAACTTTCATATTGGATTCCAGCTACTTAACAAGGGTTGACAGCCAAACAGAGCAGGCACGTAGCAATAAAGCCTACCGAGGTTTGTATCCCGAGCATTCTTTTGGCAGAAAACACGTTTATTACGCATATTATGATAAGTAGGATATCTAAGACAGAGCTGTCGCGAGATGGCCGCCATGCGTGATCTAAGGGCTACTAGGTAAGGTGGCAGGGCAAGCAGGACGTTGCAAGTGTTTGAAGCAGTCTCTAGGGATACTTTCTAAGGCGTATAGCAGCGTATGTATGTGTTTATGCACGCTCATGGTAGCTCAGTATGTTATTCGTTGTATCAATGTATGTCGTCTAACGCAAGGGTTTTCGATCTTGGTTGAATATATTGCCCTAAGTTAATAACACCTCATCCCGCATCGCCTCCGCTAATACAACCTAACCTAGCCTAACCTAATATAACCTAACCTGGCTTGAGCTAAACAAGCGCTTCTTTAGGGATGTTTCTTCGTTGTTATTTGAAATTATTGTTTTTTCGCCCACTACTCTTTCTTAAACTAACATTAGAAGACGTTTTTAACCGTGATGTTGAACTAGATATTGTCTATGTTTTTGTACACCGCTCCAGTATGTTATGCATCTTAACCTCATTTAGCGTTTTTTTTTCCTTTGTATAGTTCTGTATATTATAATGACAACAACTCGAACGTTTTTCGATAGTCTTCTAAGACTATCCTAATCTAGCTCATCAACATCATCACGATAGTCACCAACGGAGCTACCACCGCCACCACCATCACCCGCAACATCACCATCACTACCATGACCACCGCAACCATCGCCGCCACCACCACCACCACCATCACCACCACCGCCACAACGATAGTCGCCACCACCACCATCGCTACCACCGCCACAACCATCACCGCCACCACCATCGCCACAACCATTACCACCACCATCACCGCCATTACCACCGCCACAACCAGTACCACTATCATTACCATCATCATCACCATTATAACCGCTATCACCATCACAATCATAACCACCAGCACCATCAGCGCCATTACTATCACCATCACCATCATAACCGCCAGCACCATCAGCGCCATTACTATCACCATCAGCACCATCATCACTACCGCAACCATACCAGCATCGCCTTCACCACCACCATCACCATCACCACCTTCACCAGCACCATCACCAGCATTACCATCACCATCACCATCACCACCACCACAACCATCAGAATCACCACCACCATCACCACCGCCGCCATTAGTACCATCACCATTATCGCCACCACCGTCACCACCACCATCACCACCATATCATGTAGCTATTGCATCGAGTATGTCCGACAGTGTTTCTATATCTAACCTGAGATAACACTGCGTTTCGTTTATTATTTACAGTTTTATTCAGCTTTGCTTTTGTTCCCCGATCAACACACCTACAGCACCTCTACCGGGTTACCGACTAGAGGACTAATACCGCAATGGAGCCTCAACTACCGACAACTAACCACACCAGTTCAGATGACGTCGCCAATCTTGGCACTACAACTCACAACCATCAACAACCCCGTCCTTTCCCAAAGCACCTAAGTGACCAGTTATTAATTAAATAAGCAACGCCTGAACTTCCCTATTCTACTTCCAACTCCCTGTGTGTGGCAGTCATGGTCCTTGGGCCATTTCTGTCACCCGTACATTTCCTCTACCTTCGCTGCCGGCCCAATTTCCCAGCGGAAAACCCAACGCTCCTTTCTCCCTTCTCCTTTCTATCCCTCATGAAATCAACACCTCTCCCTCCTCCCTCAAAAAAAAAAAAAAAAAAAAAAAAAAAAAAAAAGGGGGAAATAGATCGTTATTCAGTGACTATCCACCGAGTTGAGCACATTAGCTTCTCTTAGTGGAATTGCCCTTAAGTAGCTTTGATAAGTTATCAAAGTGAGTAAGTGGAAAGTGCGATAAGCACTTTACAAGTGTTGCGCTACATGTTGTGAAGATGTGGAGTGGTGAAGTGAAGGAATCCCTTCTGAGTGCTATACCAGACTATAAGTGTAGCAAGTGTGGAAAGAGCTTCTACGCGACTATCATAAGAAGAAGAAGAAGAAGAAGAAGAAGAAGAAGAAGAAGAAGAAGAAGTAGTAGTAGTAGTATGAACTGATATGCGGTGAGTTTTTCGAGTGTAGGCATTGTGGTGATGTTTACGGTACTAAACATTGAAGAGATGTGCATGAAGGGTATTGTAATAGAGCTATAGGCACTAAGAAAATCAAGTTCGAGTCTACCATGCATAAATTATCGTTAATGTCTTCTAATGATTATGAAGTACAATACGAGTACTCAACGGCTTTTCAGAATCGTCTGAAATCGTATTCTATCCAATGCCCTGCGAGTCCGGATTTAAATTCATACCTGTAGCAGGCAAAGTAACGCATAATTCACGCTGTTCAGAAGAAGCTGCGGGTTTTTAAAAATTTGAGAATTAACATTGTGGCTGAAAGTAAGTTTGTGAATGCTGTTGGATACTTCACTACCAAAACCTTCAAAACACGTAATCAGGCTGTGGTTTAGATAGTGACTTGGAAATAATTCGAGAAACTTTGTGCTGAAATGGAGGAGAGTAAGCTGAAAGGTGGCAAATGTTCTCTACTAGCTGTAATGGTGTTCGACTTCGTACTTTATATTAACAAGTATAATCTCCTTTGAGGGAGAAGCTATATTCCTCTGCCGTCGTCTGTAGGAGCGAAAAAAGCATGCATAACCCCCCAGAACTATGATGAGAAATGATTTATGTATGCTGTTCATTCAAAAAGATTCTCAACAATTAAGGGAGTACAAGGATCTCCAAGAAAATACTATTTCTCGTGCGTCTCGTTTCCTACGAGCTTGGGTGAAATCCATAAACTTGAAAAACAATAATATGTCCATAAATGTGTTTGGACTGAATGTAACGATATTATCGTTACCTCCACCGAACGATATATCGAATCACTCTGTGCGAGGAAATTTAGCGTGTTAAGGTTGACCGTCTGCCAACCTGTCTCTCCCCACTCCAACCCCGGAGGGGTGTATAAAGGTGGATATACAGGAAGTTTACTCGAGCCTACATTATTTAATATATATCAACGATCTTCCACCGCTAGTCAGGGTAGATAAATACATATACGCTAACGACACAGCCCTGACCACACAATCCACACAGCCACGCATCATACACCTAAAGCTTCAGAATGCTCTTAACACTCTGGAGCTCTGGTTCACCAAATGATGGGTAAAACTGAATGCTAGAAACAACCAAGCAATCATGTTTACCCGACGAAAATTACATAGACAAAGGAGGCGAGCCCTCCCGCCCCTCACCCTAATACAGGAACCAATCAGGTAGGAGACATCCGCCACGTGCTTCGGGGTTAAGATGGATGAATATCTCACATTGAGAGAACAAATCAATGCGGCTAGAGCAAAGGCCAATGGCCAACTAAACAGACTCTACCCAGTGATAAATTTGAATAGCAGCTTTAAGCTACGCATGGGACTGACGCTCTATAAGACGCTGATCCACCCCATCTTAACATACGCCGCCCCCCCCCCCCCCCGTATGGGGATATGCGGCAAAAACTCACATAAAACGCCTCCAAACGATGCAAAATAGAATACTGCGAATTATTGCGAAATTACCGCCAGAGGCTCTTTCGTACCAGCTGCACGAAGACCTAAAAATGCTCACAATCGAGCAGTTTATCAAACACCTGGCATGCAACCTTTACGCCAAAAAGAACAAGAACCATAATGAGCAAATAGGAATGCTCAGGGAGTATGATATGGTACGCAACAAACACCTCCGCCCTCTGTCATTGTTCGATCGCACTATAAATGTAGGCGAACCAGAACTCAATATCCAGGAATACCTAAATAATTTAGAACACTGATATTACTAGACAGGGGATGAAGTGAAACACACAACAACACAACATTACACATCCACATTCTTTACCCCTCATAAGTCCTTGCGCTACATAGCCAAGGCGGACCCCGGGAGATGTGGGCCTCCCAGTCAGTGGCACAGGCTCACTCCTGCAACTCAGGCAGACGTCCCGCCATGTGTGCACTATATACGACCAGGCACGAACAGGTAAACGATTGATGACGAAGTCTCCGGCTTAATATCAACTTTTGTAAGTAAGCATAATAGATAAGATAGTGTTAGAACATTACAAATAGGCTTAACGTATATCATAAGCAAATGTCACCTTACACTGAACCTAGGTACGTAAGTCCATTTATAATACTTCTAGTATTGATCATAGGTTATTAAAATAAATAAAAGAAAGAAAAAAGAAATATGGCTGACTCATTACAAAGTTCACCAATAACTTTCAAACACGTCACCTTTAATTGCTACCAGGGGGCACTCAGAGCTTATGTCATGTTTGTCCTCCGGCACATCAGTATTGTACCCGCTGCTACTGCCAGCCATTTCTCGTCGTAAACAGCCCCTCGTAAACAATCACTCAGTCACCCTGTGTGGCAGTCCACACTAGTTAGTCGTCGTGAGTGGGAATCCATGCAGCATACTCGACCGTGGGTGATTGTCAATACCCCATCCTCATCTAGTTACCGGCGAGTTGACAGCATGTAAGTGAGTAGGAGAACTTCCTTACAAAACCATTCTTCGTGTGAACGATTCTGGTGTTTCCACGAAGAAACATTTGCAAAGAAAAATCCAGACACTTTGGAGGATGGCGACTCCGACACGACTTAGTACATATTCTGGGTGAGAGCGTTCTAGTTTCAATTCTAATTTTGATAATATTCATTCATAAGAACCTTTTAGAATCCAAATATTGAGGTTGAATGTCATTTTAACATGCGTGGGATGATTTTCCTGAGTCATTTTTGAAAGGGTTTTGTTTGATGGCAAGGCCCATTATACCGACATGCACGAAGTATAACTAGTTCTGCGCGGAGCAGCTTATGTTAGCGCCATGTTGTGGGAGCTTGTTCTGCGGGCCGAACAGCTGAATGGGGCATGGTGTGGATGTTAAATGGGACTGTCATTCATTATGTCTTTTGAATATTCATACATTTAACGCATTGTGTTTCAGTATTCATATGTGTATTCAAATATTTCATGTATCTGCTTAGTTTTAAATTTATTCAAGGAAAGCAAAATATGTGTACATAACTGCAAGTTTAATCGCCACCGGTCTTGTCCTGTATTCCAGGCCCACACGTTTCCACAACAGAACATTTGCTCACTTGCTCATCTATGTAGGTAGTGGGGAAAACAAAGAATTAAACGGACTACATAGTGAGTGATTGATAAGGTGGGACAATAAGCATGAAGTGTTTCCCATAAAGGTGGTTGCTGAACAATTACCTAATCACCGCGACCTTCTTCTGTTGAGCGAGGCTGCTGGGAAACATCGCTATGTGTATATAAAGAATTTTGAGAGACTCATTCGTCGACAGAAAATTAAACATGACGGACCAATATATGTATGTAAAAGATGCTGCAGTAATTTTGATAACCTACACGGTCGTAATGGGATGGAAAACTTGAAAGAGCACAGAGAAATACGTAGACAATATGACATTGAGGGTGTCTTATGCCTACAAAGGATAATTCTGTCGTTAAATTCACGAATGTTGAGAGGATGTTGAATCTGGTGTATGTTGAATCTGGTGTATGTTATCTAGGCTGATTTTGAATGCATTCTCACCTCCTCCATACCTGCTCCTCAAACCCTGAGACTTCCTACACAACTGCCTATCAAAGTCATTCTCCCATGAACTTTGGTGTTTATGTGAAACCGTCGTCCAGTGTTGAACAACTAGAAGTTACTCTTCCTACTGAACAGTATGTTTACTGAGGACCCGATGCCGCTCAGAAGTTTATGGAATACTCGGTGGATCTGTTGGATAAAATTGCTGACTTATACAAATCTACTAAGCCTCTGAATCTTATCACTGAAGAAAAGAATCATTCGACACTTCTACAATATGTTACCTGTGCGGAAATGTATTTCAGAAGACACGCGACCATGATCTCATTATCTGGAGGGTGCCAAGGAAGCCTGGTAAAACACTTAGTTATATACCTGTCTTCATGCATAACCTGAGCGGATATGGTTCTCGCATTTCATTGTTAAGGAGTTGGGATGTACTAGCGAAAGGGCAGAGGTTACACTAAATTCAGAGGAAAGCTACATATCATTCTCCAAGTATATTGGGAACGTTAAACTCAAGTTAGTGGATGCTTCCGTTTCCTCAGTACAAGGTTGGAGAAGCTTGCGAAAAGCCTTCAAATGTATCTTGGAACAGAGAAGTACTTTGAAGCAGAGCATATCAGGTTGATGGCTCATAAAGGAGTATTTCCCTATGATTAGTGACATCTTGGGATGCCCTGAACGAAACATGCTTGCCTGCTAGGAATACCTTCTACAACCGTTTAAACAACGAAGAAATCAACAGTGAGGACTATGATCATGCTCTGAACGTAAAGCATTTTAACGTTGGAATCCTAGATGAGTACAGTGATCTGTACATAACATCAAATATTTTTCTCCTAGTGGATGTCTTCAAGACATTTACAGACCAAACCCTAAAATCTCATAAAGTGGATCCTGCACATAATTTTACATATTCAGGACTTACATGGGATGCCATGCTGTTGTATATTGGAATTGCCTCTTGATTACGATCAGCTATTCATGGTTGAATCTGGTATAACAGGAGCTTTATGCCAGGTTTCTCATCGGTATGCGGAGGCTAACAACATCTAAATGGAGCCGTATGAGCCTCATAAATCCTCTCATTTTATTTCGTACGAAGATGCGAATAACCAATATGGTTGGGTTGTGTGCCACGCCCTTCCTTATGGTGGATTTACGTGGGTTTCTCCTGAAGATATACATCTCGACTCGTTGAAGAGGGATGATCCCCTTGGATATACCTTGGAAGTTGATGTGGAAAATCCTGCAGAGCTCTATGAACTTCACAATGATTTACCCTTTCTGCCTGAGAGTATGAAACCGGAAGAATCGTTTTCAAAGAAACTGATTGCTCATCCTGGATCCCGAAAAAAGTATGTGGTACATTACATGGCTTTGAAACAGGCTCTTATTCATGGTCTACAACTAGCAAAGCTTCATCGAGCTCTACAATTCCGCCAATCTTGTTGGTTAAAGCCTTACGTCAAATTTCATAACCGGTGCGGCAGCAAGCAAGAAAGGATTTTGAAAAGGATTTGTGAAAAGTTTTCAATAATACAATGCTTGGAAAAGCTATGGAAAATATTCATAATCGTATGGATGTATGTCTAATGGCGAACAGTAAAACATTAGACAAACTCATAGCCAAGCCCACATTTATCGATCGAACCATATAAGGTCCTAATCTTGCAGCTGTTCATATGGCGTCTGGCCAAATAATGTCCAAGAAACCTATATACATCGTTATGAGTGTACTAGACATTTCCAAGACGTTAATGTATTCGGATCAATATATGTTACTTCCATATTATGGGGCTGAAAATTTTAAACTGTTGTATACGGATACAGATTCCTTCATCCATTGAATGACTACAGCTGATATATTCCAGGATAAATTACACATGTTTGAACATTTGGATACACCGGAATGCGCTGCTAAACATATATATCATTCTACACAAAACAAGAAAGTGTTGGGAAAGTTTAAAGATGAAGCAAGTGGTAAAATAATTCGTCGTTTCATTGGTCTCAGATAATGTATGCCCTCGATATTGATGGTTATGTGCTAACAAAGGATTAAAGGCATAAAACAGCGCCATTAAGTAATACATCAACTTCAATATCTATTTAAACTGTCTTAAAACACTAAAAATCGTAAGGACCCCGATGAACTTAATCCTATCTCAACGTCATAATGTTACTTCAGTTGAAGTTAATAATATAGCTCTGTCGCCTAATGATGACAAGCGAGTAATTGCAGAGAATGAAATATCAACATATGCGAACGGGCATTACAGCGTTGCAAACTATGCGTAAGAGAATGCAACTTAGATTGCAAGATAATGGTTTTCTCCGCTATGCCTCCTGTAGAAAATGGAACTTTACTCAATCGACTCCTCCACGCCTCTAATGTAGCCTGACGAAGAAAGAAGCAATAAAAACATAAAATTTACTCCCTGGTTTCTCCGTGTATCTCATGATGCTTGTCGAAGCAAGAAGAAACATAGAAATTATAAAGGAAGGCGTTAACCCTGCCACTAGAGTTTAACATTAGGGCTGGTCTCCAGCCCAGATATAATAGGAGGGGTACCTATCCCTAACACCTTAAAGTAAGTATACCTTAATTATTAATTTTATATAAAAGAAAACCTTGTGTGAAAATACTATCAATAATATCGCACAATATGTCTTAAAATACTGAGCTTTAGGTCCTTCAACATCATCGGATAGAACATCTTTTAGTGCTAGTTTAAAGCCCTATAAACGGCTAGAAAGATCAAAGCTGAATAAAACCGTAAATAATGCTTCAAAAGAAACAGGTTTGATCATGTTAGGTTAGGTTGGCCTTATAGAGACTACAAGCCATTTCGAGACGTTACCACCAGAACCTACAAAACTAAGCGAAATAGTCATACAACTGTGGAAAATTCTGTGACAGCGGGCAAAATAACTATAATAAGCACTTCAGCATCTATGGTGAGGACATCTTTTACTGCTTCTCTAAAGCTCTATAAGGGGCTAGAAAAATCAAAGCTGAATAAAGCTGCAAATAATATTTCAAAAGAAACAGGTTCGATCACGTTAGGTTAGGTTAGCCATACAGAGACTGCAAGCCATGTTTCGAGATGTTACCACCAGAACCTACAAAACTAAGTGAAAGAATCATAAAATTCTGTGACATAGGGCGAAATACCTATAATAAATACTTCAACATCAATGTTTGAGACATCTTTTAGTGCTAGTTTAAAGCTCTATAAAGGGGAGAGGGGAACAAAAAAGACAGCTGAATAAGGCTATATCGTAATGATGGTGGTGATTGTGATGGATGTGGTGGCGATGGTGGTGGCGGTGATTTTGATGCTAGTGGTGATGATGTTGCTGGTTATGGCGATGCTGGAGATGGTGGTAGTGGCGATAGTTGTGGTGGTGATTTTTTTTTTTTTTATTAACGTCCTCTAACCTAATGTCATATCGGACGGTGAATGAATGAAATGGCTGAAATGATGCTCAAATGAGCCCGATGTCCATGGAACTTTAAGTTATCCAACATTCGTCTCTCAGGATAAGGCAAAACCTCGGAAAAAACCTTACCCGGATAACTTACCCTAAGCGAGATTTGAACTCACGACCACTTGAACCTGAGGCAGACACGCTAACCATCACGCTACCTAGGCGTGGTGGTGGTAATGGCGGTGATGGTGGTGTTGTTAGTGGTTGTAGTGCTGGTGGTGATGGTGATGGTAATGGTTGTGGCGGTGGTGGTGATTGTTGTGGTGGCGATGGTTGTGGTGGTCATGATAGTGATGGTGGTGTTGGCGATGGTGAAGTTGGTGCTGATGATGGTTGTGGTGGTGATGGTGATGCTGGTGATGGAGGTGGTAATGACCGTGATGGTGGTGGTGGTGATAGTAGTGCTGGTGGTGCTGGTGGTGATTGTAGTGCTGGTGGTGATGGTGGTGGTGCTGGTGGTGATGGTGGTGCTGGTGATTGTGGCGGTGGCGGTGATGGTTGTGGCGGTGGTGGTGTTGGTGGTGGTGATAATTGTGGCGGTGGTGGTGTTAGTGGGGGTGATGGTTGTGGTGGTGATGGTGATGGTCATGCTGGTGGTGGTGGCGATGCACAGAGGGAAATTTCCAGAATTTCCTGGCCAAAACCCAATTTGAAAAATTTATAAGTGTCAGTCTAATATCAAGCTTATAGCGAAGTTAATACATCCATGTATTCGTTTTCAGCTGCGTTGAGCTATGCTTGTTTTTCTTTCAGAGGATATCGTATCTTATGTTTATGGGTTTAGCTGAAAGCGCTGACTCTGACCCAACAGTCCTTCTGTAAGCCTGCCGTTTCAAAAAAGTGTGCTGAAGACTGAGATCATCATACCGACCTGAATTGTTTTCCCTGAGATGCCTAGTACTTCGACAGGTAATGTACATATCTATTTATCAGTATGCGTTGTTGTATTTTTAAAATATTTTAAAAGTCAGTAGCTGTAAAAATATTAAAATAAATAGCGGGTTTTAAATAATACGAAGTGTTTAGTGAACTTTCCGGCTCGTCCCATCCAAGATTAAAATTTAGTTATATTTCACATTCATTTCTCTACAGTTAGCTGCTAATATTTTCTAGGTATCTTAAAATATTTCAACTGTGGATGATTTAATTTTGGATAGCTATAGCACGCAGTTCACTACATGGCAACGTGATAATTGTTTTATTCACTGAAAATGTAAAATGGATGTAGATCACAATATTATTACAAATGTGATATACTTTAAAAAATATTTCTGGCAAACATAGAGCCATAACAAGAATTTATAATCTTGATTTCAGTGTAAGTCAACAGGACAGTTATTGTTTTGAGACAAGTGGTCACGAAGGGATGATATGCAGATTATAAATAACTTACAAGAACGGCTTTTATATTCATTGAAATATTGCATTGTGCAGTTTACTACAACTGTAAGTTACGGTACCTACTTTATACTATATGATTATAGTGATTATTTATTTTATTTCTAATAGGAGGGGAAACGCCATCAGGCAAAATTAAATTTCTTCATAGACAGTTGTATGGCATCATGAGGGAGAGCAACCTGTAAGGTTTTGGAAAGCAGTGCAGTTATCTAACTGATATTATATTGCAAAGAAAATCGTGCCTTACTACATCTTCAATACAAATTAAAAAAATTCTTTCAAGATTTTTTCTACCTTGAAAACCAAGTGGCAAAGTTCTTCAAGGAATGTGAATTACTTTCCATAAAAGGACAATGCTTGGTTACAAAATGAAACGAGTTTTCCTGATTTCGGTATTCCTACATCCAAGAGTGGGCGACCTCCACTTAAGTTCTCTGAAAGTAGTAAATGTACCAAGAGACGTAGAACAGATCTCCGATATATGGCAGGGAGCTTGCGTATGCTCCATAAATGAATTTACGTGCTGAAGGGAAAGTGGATAGAGTAAGTGTTGTGAAGGACGTAACTTGCACCACACCGAAGAGAGGGTCAAAATACAGACAAGCATATAGAAAAATGAGAAATCCTGAAGTTATAAGCAATGATAATGTATTGTCTATGCTTGCTGAAGCTAAATTAACAAAACACAATACAATATTATAAGAAAAGAGGCAAAAGTTTCCTACTTATACCTGTATATAATGCAAAAGAAAAGTGCTATCCTGAGAAATCGGCTTGGTCCATTACAGAATATTGTGCTGAGATAGATTTTCAGACATTGCTGAATCAGCCAGGAATTTCGGAAAATTTCCCTCTACGCATCGTCATAATCTGCATACGAATTAGCTAAAAAAATCTTTCAATTTTTGATGCATCAATCCCTTTGACTTAATGTAGTTCACCAACTTAATCAATGGCTTCATTACATGTAACGTTTGAAGTAATTTTGCACAAAGATGTTCCTGATGTAATATACAGTGGTATGCAATAATCTCGTGACCAAAATCAGCGCAGTCTTTTTTCACAAAGGACAGAAATCCGTTGCTTTTCCCAATCATAGATGGAGTTTCGTCTGTTGAAATGCCAATCAACTTGTCTAACCTCAATTCAAATTTACTCAATTCCTCGATAAATTTTCGATAGATATAAGTAGGTAGATTAGGACAGAGCTGGGCCACTTTTTTATGGGCAAGATGGCCGCCATGCGTAATCTAAGCATTACTAGGTAAGGTGGTAGGGGAAGCAGGACGTTGTAGGGGTTTGAGGCTGACTCTAGGGATAATGTTTAAGGCCTATAGCAGTGCATGTATGTTTATGAGCGTCACTGGCAGTTGAGTATGTCGTTCACTGTATCGATGCAAACCTCCCAACGCAAGAGATTTCTATCTTGATTGAATATGTTACCCCAACATGACACCTCGCCCCACATAGTGGCCCTAACCTAGCCTAAGCCCCATACTTCTACTCGTCTAACCTATCCTAACCTAACCTAGCTCCCACTCTTTTTACTTTGAACTTTCATAATTTAACATAACCTAAGCCCCATACTTCTACTCGTCTAACCTAACCTAACCTAACCTAACCTAACCTAACCTAACCTAACCTAACCTAACCTAACCTAACCTAACCTAACCTAACCTAACCTAGCCTAACCTAACCTAATCTATCCTAACCTAAGCCCCATACTTCTACTCGTCTAACCTATCTTAACCTAACCTAAGCTCCATACTTCTACATGGCTAACCTAACCTAACCCAGCTCCCACTATTTACTCCGGTCTTTGATAATTTAACCTAAGCCTCATACTTCTACTCATCTAACCTATCCTAATCTAACCTGGCCTAGCCTAACCTAAGGTAGATCCTCTTATTATTATTATTTATTCTATTCTACTAACATGATACGTTTCTAGACATTCATTCTATCCTCTTATCATCTATCCTATTCCCTCCTCTGCTTATCTATTCTATCCTGTCATACGCTACCCTGATCTCCATCTAGGAATTTCATAAACATTTTGATACTATTTTGAGTCCTCTGATAGATCTTTTTAAACACTTTTAGCATATTCTTGATGCTTTTACAACATATTTAACAACTTTTCAGACAATTTTCAGAGTTATTCAGTAATTTTCATACATTTTTAAGACGTTCCACCCCATTTTGCTACAATTTTGCACCCTCTGTTAGATCTTTTAGACGCTTTTAGTATATTCATGCTGCTTTTACAACATATTTAACAACTTTTCAGACAATTTTCAGAGTTATTCAGTCATTTTCATACATTTTTAAGACGTTTCAACTCATTTTAATACTATTTTGAGTCCTCTGTTAGATCTTTTAGACGCTTTTAGTATATTCATGCTGCTTTTACAACATATTTAACAACTTTTCAGACAATTTTCAGAGTTATTCAGTCATTTTCATACATTTTTAAGACGTTTCACCCCATTTTGCTACAATTTTGCACCCTCTGTTAGATCTTTTTAAGCACTTTTAGTATATTCATGCTGCTTTTACAACATATTTAAGAACCTTTCAGACAATTTTCAGAGTTATTCAGCCATTTTCATACATTTTTAAGACGTTTCACCCCATTTTTGCTACAATTTTACACCCTCTGATAGATCTTTTAGACGCTTTTAGTATATTCAGGGCGCTTTTTACAACATATTTAAGAATTTTTCAGAGTTATTCAGTCATTTTCATACATTTTTAAGACATTTCACCCCATTTTACTGCTATTTGCACCCTCTGTTAGATCTTTTAGACGCTTTTAGTATATTCAGAACGCTTTTAACAACATATTTAACAACTTTTCAGACAATTTTCAGAGCTATTCAATCATTTTCATACATTTTTAGGACATTTCACCCCATTTTACTGCTATTTGCACCCTCCTTTATAGAACTTTTAAACTTCCAGTAGAAGATGTCCTAACCATTGATGTTGAAGTTCTTATTACTACTATTTTTGCCCTCTGTCACAGAATTTTATACAACTGTATGACTCTTTTGCTTGGTTCTGTATGTTCTGGGGGTAACATCTCCAACACGACATGCAGTTTTCTAAGTGTAACCCCACCTATTATGATCTAACCTGCTTATTAAGTGTTCTTTACAGCTTTATTCAACTTTGTTTTCCTAACCCTTTATAGATTTTTAAACTTATCACTAAAAGATGATCTATCCGCAGATGTTGAGGTACTTATAGCTCAATATTTTTAAGAGATATTCAGCAATACCTTTGATAGTATTTTAACACAATCTTCTGTTTATATAAAGTTAATGAGGGTATACTTACTTTAAGGTAGTAGGGTATACGCCTCTCCTCTTTTATCTGGGCTGGAGACCAGCACTAGAGTTAAAGTCTAGTGGCAGAGTTAACGCCTCCCTTTATAATTTCTATTTTTCTTCTTTCTTCGACAAGTTTCATGAGAAGCACGGAGAAGCCAGGTGAGTAATTTTTTTATTTTTTCTTCTTTCTTCGTCAGACTTCATTTGAGGCGTGGAGGAGTCAGTTGATTAAACTTTCATTTTCTACAGGAGACGTAACGGAGAAAATAATCATCTTGAGATCTAAGTTGCATTCTCTTATGCATGGTTTGCAACGTTGTAATGCCCGTACGCATACGTTGATATTCCATCCTCTGCAATTACTCTCTTGTCATCATGAGGCGACAGAGCTATTTTATTAGATTCAACTGTAGAAACATTATGACGTTGGGATAGGATTAAATTCATCGGAGTTCTAACAATTTTCAAAGTTTTAAGGCACTCCATATAGCTATTGAAGCTGATGTATTGCTTAATGGCGCTATGTTTTATGCCTTTGATCTTTTTTATCACAGAGCCATCAATATCGAGAGCATACATTTTAGGTCTGAGACCGACGAAACGGCGAATGATTTTACCACTTGCTTCATCTTTAAACTTTCCCAAAACTTTCTTGTTTTGTGTAGAATAGCATATATGGTTAGCAGGGTAATCCGCTGTATCCAGATGTTCAAGCATGTGTAATTTATCCTGGTATATATCAGCTGTAGTCACTCGATGGATGAAGGAATCTGTATCCGTATACAACAGTTTAAGATTCTCAGCTCCATAATATGGAAGTAACACATCGTATTGATACGAATACATTAGCGTCTTGGAGATGTCTAGTACGCTCATACCAATGTATATAGGCTTGTTGAACACTATTTTACGAGAAGCCATATGAACAGCTGCAAGATTAGGACCGTATATAGTTCGATCGATAAATGTAGGCTTGGCTATCAGTTTTTCTAATGTTTTGCTGTTTGCCACAAGACGTATATCCATACGATTACGAATATTTTCCATAGTTTTTCCAAACATCGCATTATTGAAAAGTTTGTACAAATCCTTCTCGAAATCATTTCTAGCTTGTTGTCGCAGGCGATTATTAAATTCGACGTAAGGCTTTAACCAACAAGACTGACGGAATTTTAGTGCTCGATGAATCTTTATTAGTCGTAGACCATGACTAAGAGCCTGTTTCAAGGACATGTAATGAACCACATACTTCTTTCGGGATCCAAGATGGGCAATTAGTTTCTTTGAAGAGGATTCCCCCGGTTTCATACTCTCAGGCAGGAAGGGCAAATCATTATGAAGATCGTGGAGCTCGACAGGATATTCGACATCGACTTCTAAGATGTATCCAAGGGGGTCATCTTCCTTCAATAATTCCAGGTCTATGTCTTCAGGAGAAACCCATTTAAACCCTCCATAAGGAAGGGCCTTACACATTCCCCATCCATATTGGTTGTTTGCATCTTCGTATGTAATAAACTGGGAAGGTTTACGAGAGTCATACTGTTCCATATATATGTTGTTAGCCTCCGCATACCGGTGAGAAACCTGACATAACCCTCCTCTTATGCCAGATTCAACCATGAGTAGCTGATCGTAATCAAGAAGCAATTCCAACTCGATTCCAGTATACAGCAGCATAGCATCCCATGTAAGTCCTGGAGAGGTAAAATAATGGGCAGGATCGACTTTATGAGTTTTCAGAGTTTGGTCTCTAAATGTTTCAAAGACATCCGTAAGGAGAAGAACATCAGAAGTTAAGTAAATATCACTGTATTCACCTAAGTTTTCCACATTAAACTGCTTCCATACATTTCTAGCATGCTCATAGTCATCGTCGGTAATTTCTTCTTCATTTAATTTATTGTAGAATGCTTCTCTTGGAGGCAGCTGAGTCTCGTTCAAAACATCCCATGAAGTAAGGTAATCGTAGGGGAACACTCCCTTACGAGTCATCAAGCCAATCTTCTCTTCTCCGAAGTACTTCGTTGTTTCAGGATGCGTTTCAAGGTTCTTTGCAAGCTTCTCCAAACTCGTACTGAGGAAGCGGAAAGTATCCACAAATCTGAGTTTAATATCCCCAACATACTTGGAGAATGATATATAACTTTCCTCTGAATTTGGTATAACCTCTATTCTTTCGCTAGTACACCCTAGCTGCTTAACAATGAAATGAGAGTCATACCCACTCAGGTTATGCATGAAGACAGGTATATAATTAGGTGTTTTACAAGCCAGGTTACATTTATTGTGTAAGGATCCTCTGTACGCCCCGGACACATGATCGTGATCGCGAACCTTCCAATTATCTTCTGTAAATTCATGTTCACACAGGTAACATATTGTAGAAGCATCGAATGATTCTTGTTCTTCAGCTGTAAGATTAACAGGTTTAGCAGATTTGTATAAGTCGCTTATTTTATTTGCCAGATCCATCAGGCATCCCATAAACCTCTGTGCAGCGTCAGGCCCTCGGTAAACATATGGTTCAGTAGGAAGAGTTGTTTCTAGTTGTTCAACACTGGACGAAGGCTTCACATAAACACAAAAGCTCATGGGAGAATGACTTTGATAGGGAGTTGTGTAGGAGGTTTCAGGGTTAGAGGAGCAGGTATGGAGAGGGGTAAGAATGCATTCAAAATCGGCGTAGATAACATAAGGAAGTTTCAACATCCTCTCAACATTCTTGAATTTAACGATAGAGTTATCCTTTGTAGGCATAACGCATCTAGCAATACCATGTTGTCTACATATTTCTCGGTGCTCTTCTAATTTTTTCATTCCACTTTGTCCGTATCGGTCATCAAAATGGCTGAAACATCTTTTACATACATAAATTCGACCATCATGTTTGGTTTTCTGCTGACGAATAAGTCTTTCAAAATCCTTTATATAAGCATAGTGATATCTGTCAGTAGCATTACTCAACAGAAGGAGATCGCGATGATCATCTAATTCTTCATCAATCACCTTTATTGGAAACACTTCATGTTTATCATCCACTCCAAACACATTTATGGATATATTATTGAGTTTTTCAAATTTAGCGATCTCACCCAAGCTCGTAGGAAATGAGACGCACGAGAAATCGTATTTTTCTTGGAGATCCTTGTACTTGCTAACACGCTGAGGTTTATTTCGAATGAACTTAGCCAGAACAGCGTACATAAAGCATTTCTCATCGTTGTAGTTCTGAGGGTTTATACAGGCTTTCTTCGCATCCAAAGATGACGGTAGAGGAATATAGCTGCTCCCTCGAAGAAGATTATACTTGTTAATACGTAGTCGAACGCCATCAACACTCAGAAGAGCCCAATTACTGCCTTTCAACTTACTTTCCTCCATTTCAACACGAAGTTTCTCGAATTTTTTTTCCAAGATGGCATCCAAATCACTGTCTAAAAACACGGCATTATTACGCGTTTTGAAGGCTTTGTTAGTGATGTCCCCAACAGCATTCACAAACTTACATTCAGCCATAATGTTAATTTTCAAACTTTTATGAGCCCGCAGCTCCTTCTGAACAGCATTTATTATGCGCTGCTTAGCCTGCTGCAGGTATGAATTTAGATCCTGACTTGCAGGGCATTGGATGAAAAACGATTTCAGCCGATCCTGAAAAGCCGTTTCATATTCTACAACATCATCTTCATCAGGAGACATTAACAATAATTTATGCTTAGTAGGTTCGAATTTGACTTTCTTAGCATATAGAGCCCTATCACAGCGCCCTTCATGCACATCCCTTCGATTTTCAGTACCGTAGACATCACCACAATGTCTACACTCGAAAAACTCACCACATATCAGCTCATGCCTCTTCTTATGGTAGTTGCGTAGAAAACTCTTTTCACATTTGCTGCACCTATAATCTGGTATAGCATTCAGAACCGTTTCCATCATTTCACCGCTCCGGACTTTTATAATATGTAGTGGAACACTTGTAAATTATATAAATGAATAAATGCTTATAGCACTTTCCACTGACTCGCCTCGATAACTTATAAAAGCTATTGAACGGTAATCTCGCTAAGAGAAGCTGATGTGCTCGACTCGAAGGTTAATTACTGAATAACTATGTAAGCTCAAGCAAACCCTACTTATTCCACTAGCACGTACCTTATAAATTACTACGCGATTCAAGATTAAGTTTGTATTTTTAAAATATATATCATTAAACTACGTGAGTCAAGGATCAACTTGTTTCATTTTTATTTGCCAGTTCAACGTTAACATGCATTTCCCCTCATTTTTAAAGTTTAAACAAGGTAAATTATATTTCAACCACTGTATTTATAGAAATAAATGTTTATAATTTTAATACTTTCATGCCGAACACACACACACACACACACACACACACACACACACGCGCGCGCGCGCGCGCGCGCGCAAAATTAAGACGTGAAACGGCGGTTATGTATCTTTAACTAACATTTCTTTAATCGATATCGGATGACAGTAACGGAACCATCTAAACAATATTTAAACGCTTAAAAAAACCAAATTTCTGCTATATTTCATCAAACCTTCCTATTTTTATGACTTTTTCTCGTCTTTTACGCACTTTGAAACGAATCCAACAGAAAAATTAAGACGCGAAACGGCGGTTATGTATCTTTAAGTAACATTACTTTTATCAATATCAGATGACTCACGATAATTCAGGATCACGATTGCAGCGCCTCATAGCGGCTTTAATCAGTACTAAAACGCACATTCGACAGATTTTATACTCTTTATGGCGGTAAATTATATATTAGCCCTCAAATTATCATTATTTTTATGGTTTTCCACCGTTTTTTACGTACTTTGCAACGAATCCGACAGAAACATTAAGACGCGAAACGGTTGTTATGTATCGTTTAAGTAACAAACACATTCCTCTCAACTGAACCCACCTTATAAACGACTACGCATTCAAGATTAAGTTTTGTATTTAAATGTATATAATCAGGAAACTACGTGAGTCAAGATTAACTTGCTTCGCTTTTATTTGATAGTTCAACGTTAACATGCATTTCCCCCACATTTTTAAAGTTTAAACAAGGTAAATGTTTATAATTTTAATACTTTCACGCAGACACTCACATACGCAGACACACACAGACACACACACATACACACGCATGCACACACATACACACACATACGCAAAATTAAGAAGTGAAACGGATGTATAATATCTTTTAAGTAACAAACACATTCCTCTCAACTGAACCCCTCCCATCAATAGAAGACATAGCAGGTAAAAGTATCACATTGTCCTCACATTAACGGAAAAACCCTTAGCCTCACGCAAAGGCGTCGATTTATAACATTAGTGGAGAAATTGTAGCCTCGAAGAGTCCCGGCGACGTGCTGTCTACAAAAAACAAGTTCAGATAGGAAAAATTACAAATACTCATTCTTTCGTATTTCGGAAAGACCCTAAAGATGTTATCGGATTGTACCATTAGTAAGATGCTTTTAGCTGAAATATAAAATAAAATCTCTTCATCTTGTTCTGGTTCTTCTTCTTCTTCTTCTTCTTCTTCTTCTTCTTCTTCTTCTTCTTCATCTAGTCTCATTCTCCTTCATGCTAACAGGGAATATACGCGAACTGAAGGTTATTAGCTGAAATATAAAATAAAATCTCTTCTTCTTGTTCTGGTTCTTCTTCTTCTTCTTCTTGTTCTGGTTCTTCTTCTTCTGCTTCTTCTTCTTATTATTATTATATTCTCATTCTCCTTCGTGCTATCAAGAAATATACGCGTAATTTTGACGTTATTACCTTAAATATTAAATAAAATAACAGCATTCTCCGTCAATTATATCTAAACCGACTTTTTCCGTGTTATGCAAGATTTAAGCTTCTAGAATCAACACAAGCAATGTTTCTCTCAATAACAGCATTTTTTTATAATTGATTTTGTAAGTAATAACACCAATTTAAACTTTATTACAGATCTCTAAGACCCTAGTTTGCAAAGTATTTAAATGGACACTTAGAGATTCGAACTAGACCCCACAGTACAAAAGCTACCATTTTTATCAATAATTCAAGAGCAGATATTTAGCTGAAGTGTTTAACTTTTTATTTCATCACGCTAACTTTATTGATTCGCGAATAAATCGACTTGAAGTAATTGCCCCGTCCCGGTAATCGAACTATGAGTCCTAGGGATAAAATTGTCTAGTATATCATTTTATATGCCAAGTTACCCTAATTTGTCTTTGCATTACTATTCCAAGTGTAAAAATAGCGATATAGAGCAAATTTCAATAATTCTCCACAAGATAGGGATCGAACCTACGATACGTTAACTCTAGCATGTTATAAAATAATCGTCCTTAACAAGTATTATCATATAAAGTTTATTTCAGTCTTCCAACACAAGCGGTTCTCGAAATAATTAAATTTACCAAATCAGGATTGGAACCCAAGACTCCAGGATCCCGAGCATACCACAGAGGAAAGCTTATAACAATACCAATTTAATAAAATTTATTCGAAGATTTTATCACTAATAGTTTAGGAGTTATTCCAATAATAATTCATAATTTGCACGGGGATCGAACGCTAGGCCACCGACAATCTTCAAAATTAGACCAAGGATGCGTCGTTTTATTATAAGATAATTACCGTTTACCACATTTCGATATCTCATTTAGTTTAGGAGAAATCAAGCATAATAGAGTAGGTTAATAATAGCGTTTTAAAAACAATTAGCGGCATCCCTTTGAGTGATTTTTAAAAATATTGTCCTGGGTGTGACGTCATCGTTAAGAGGGTCGATTATGTGACGTCATTCATGTGACGTCATGTTTAAGGGGCTCGACTGTGACGTCATTCATGGTCGCGTGCCAGATGGGCGTGGCTTAGAGGTGTGAAAACACTTGTAATCCAATTAGCGCCCATTGTTAACCAATTAACCAATTAGCGGCATCCCTTTGAGTGATTTGAAAACGCCATTATTAACCTACTCTATTATGCTTGATTTCTCCTAAACTAAATGAGATATCGAAATGTGGTAAACGGTAATTATCTTATAATAAAACGACGCATCCTTGGTCTAATTTTGAAGATTGTCGGTGGCCTAGCGTTCGATCCCCGTGCAAATTATGAATTATTATTGGAATAACTCCTAAACTATTAGTGATAAAATCTTCGAATAAATTTTATTAAATTGGTATTGTTATAAGCTTTCCTCTGTGGTATGCTCGGGATCCTGGAGTCTTGGGTTCCAATCCTGATTTGGTAAATTTAATTATTTCGAGAACCGCTTGTGTTGGAAGACTGAAATAAACTTTATATGATAATACTTGTTAAGGACGATTATTTTATAACATGCTAGAGTTAACGTATCGTAGGTTCGATCCCTATCTTGTGGAGAATTATTGAAATTTGCTCTATATCGCTATTTTTACACTTGGAATAGTAATGCAAAGACAAATTAGGGTAACTTGGCATATAAAATGATATACTAGACAATTTTATCCCTAGGACTCATAGTTCGATTACCGGGACGGGGCAATTACTTCAAGTCGATTTATTCGCGAATCAATAAAGTTAGCGTGATGAAATAAAAAGTTAAACACTTCAGCTAAATATCTGCTCTTGAATTATTGATAAAAATGGTAGCTTTTGTACTGTGGGGTCTAGTTCGAATCTCTAAGTGTCCATTTAAATACTTTGCAAACTAGGGTCTTAGAGATCTGTAATAAAGTTTAAATTGGTGTTATTACTTACAAAATCAATTATAAAAAAATGCTGTTATTGAGAGAAACATTGCTTGTGTTGATTCTAGAAGCTTAAATCTTGCATAACACGGAAAAAGTCGGTTTAGATATAATTGACGGAGAATGCTGTTATTTTATTTAATATTTAAGGTAATAACGTCAAAATTACGCGTATATTTCTTGATAGCACGAAGGAGAATGAGAATATAATAATAATAAGAAGAAGAAGCAGAAGAAGAAGAACCAGAACAAGAAGAAGAAGAAGAAGAAGAACCAGAACAAGAAGAAGAGATTTTATTTTATATTTCAGCTAATAACCTTCAGTTCGCGTATATTCCCTGTTAGCATGAAGGAGAATGAGACTAGATGAAGAAGAAGAAGAAGAAGAAGAAGAAGAAGAAGAAGAAGAAGAAGAAGAACCAGAACAAGATGAAGAGATTTTATTTTATATTTCAGCTAAAAGCATCTTACTAATGGTACAATCCGATAACATCTTTAGGGTCTTTCCGAAATACGAAAGAATGAGTATTTGTAATTTTTCCTGTCTGAACTTGTTTTTTGTAGACAGCACGTCGCCGGGACTCTTCGAGGCTACAATTTCTCCACTAATGTTATAAATCGACGCCTTTGCGTGAGGCTAAGGGTTTTTCCGTTAATGTGAGGACAATGTGATACTTTTACCTGCTATGTCTTCTATTGATGGGAGGGGTTCAGTTGAGAGGAATGTGTTTGTTACTTAAAAGATATTATACATCCGTTTCACTTCTTAATTTTGCGTATGTGTGTGTATGTGTGTGCATGCGTGTGTATGTGTGTGTGTCTGTGTGTGTCTGCGTATGTGAGTGTCTGCGTGAAAGTATTAAAATTATAAACATTTACCTTGTTTAAACTTTAAAAATGTGGGGGAAATGCATGTTAACGTTGAACTATCAAATAAAAACGAAGCAAGTTAATCTTGACTCACGTAGTTTCCTGATTATATACATTTAAATACAAAACTTAATCTTGAATGCGTAGTCGTTTATAAGGTGGGTTCAGTTGAGAGGAATGTGTTTGTTACTTAAACGATACATAACAACCGTTTCGCGTCTTAATGTTTCTGTCGGATTCGTTGCAAAGTACGTAAAAAACGGTGGAAAACCATAAAAATAATGATAATTTGAGGGCTAATATATAATTTACCGCCATAAAGAGTATAAAATCTGTCGAATGTGCGTTTTAGTACTGATTAAAGCCGCTATGAGGCGCTGCAATCGTGATCCTGAATTATCGTGAGTCATCTGATATTGATAAAAGTAATGTTACTTAAAGATACATAACCGCCGTTTCGCGTCTTAATTTTTCTGTTGGATTCGTTTCAAAGTGCGTAAAAGACGAGAAAAAGTCATAAAAATAGGAAGGTTTGATGAAATATAGCAGAAATTTGGTTTTTTAAGCGTTTAAATATTGTTTAGATGGTTCCGTTACTGTCATCCGATATCGATTAAAGAAATGTTAGTTAAAGATACATAACCGCCGTTTCACGTCTTAATTTTGCGCGCGCGCGCGCGCGCGCGTGTGTGTGTGTGTGTGTGTGTGTGTGTGTGTGTGTGTGTTCGGCATGAAAGTATTAAAATTATAAACATTTATTTCTATAAATACAGTGGTTGAAATATAATTTACCTTGTTTAAACTTTAAAAATGAGGGGAAATGCATGTTAACGTTGAACTGGCAAATAAAAATGAAACAAGTTGATCCTTGACTCACGTAGTTTAATGATATATATTTTAAAAATACAAACTTAATCTTGAATCGCGTAGTAATTTATAAGGTACGTGCTAGTGGAATAAGTAGGGTTTGCTTGAGCTTACATAGTTATTCAGTAATTAACCTTCGAGTCGAGCACATCAGCTTCTCTTAGCGAGATTACCGTTCAATAGCTTTTATAAGTTATCGAGGCGAGTCAGTGGAAAGTGCTATAAGCATTTATTCATTTATATAATTTACAAGTGTTCCACTACATATTATAAAAGTCCGGAGCGGTGAAATGATGGAAACGGTTCTGAATGCTATACCAGATTATAGGTGCAGCAAATGTGAAAAGAGTTTTCTACGCAACTACCATAAGAAGAGGCATGAGCTGATATGTGGTGAGTTTTTCGAGTGTAGACATTGTGGTGATGTTTACGGTACTGAAAATCGAAGGGATGTGCATGAAGGGCGCTGTGATAGGGCTCTATATGCTAAGAAAGTCAAATTCGAACCTACTAAGCATAAATTATTGTTAATGTCTCCTGATGAAGATGATGTTGTAGAATATGAAACGGCTTTTCAGGATCGGCTGAAATCGTTTTTCATCCAATGCCCTGCAAGTCAGGATCTAAATTCATACCTGCAGCAGGCTAAGCAGCGCATAATAAATGCTGTTCAGAAGGAGCTGCGGGCTCATAAAAGTTTGAAAATTAACATTATGGCTGAATGTAAGTTTGTGAATGCTGTTGGGGACATCACTAACAAAGCCTTCAAAACGCGTAATAATGCCGTGTTTTTAGACAGTGATTTGGATGCCATCTTGGAAAAAAAATTCGAGAAACTTCGTGTTGAAATGGAGGAAAGTAAGTTGAAAGGCAGTAATTGGGCTCTTCTGAGTGTTGATGGCGTTCGACTACGTATTAACAAGTATAATCTTCTTCGAGGGAGCAGCTATATTCCTCTACCGTCATCTTTGGATGCGAAGAAAGCCTGTATAAACCCTCAGAACTACAACGATGAGAAATGCTTTATGTACGCTGTTCTGGCTAAGTTCATTCGAAATAAACCTCAGCGTGTTAGCAAGTATAAGGATCTCCAAGAAAAATACGATTTCTCGTGCGTCTCATTTCCTACGAGCTTGGGTGAGATCGCTAAATTTGAAAAACTCAATAATATATCCATAAATGTGTTTGGAGTGGATGATAAACATGAAGTGTTTCCAATAAAGGTGATTGATGAAGAATTAGATGATCATCGCGATCTCCTTCTGTTGAGTAATGCTACTGACAGATATCACTATGCTTATATAAAGGATTTTGAAAGACTTATTCGTCAGCAGAAAACCAAACATGATGGTCGAATTTATGTATGTAAAAGATGTTTCAGCCATTTTGATGACCGATACGGACAAAGTGGAATGAAAAAATTAGAAGAGCACCGAGAAATATGTAGACAACATGGTATTGCTAGATGCGTTATGCCTACAAAGGATAACTCTATCGTTAAATTCAAGAATGTTGAGAGGATGTTGAAACTTCCTTATGTTATCTACGCCGATTTTGAATGCATTCTTACCCCTCTCCATACCTGCTCCTCTAACCCTGAAACCTCCTACACAACTCCCTATCAAAGTCATTCTCCCATGAGCTTTTGTGTTTATGTGAAGCCTTCGTCCAGTGTTGAACAACTAGAAACAACTCTTCCTACTGAACCATATGTTTACCGAGGGCCTGACGCTGCACAGAGGTTTATGGGATGCCTGATGGATCTGGCAAATAAAATAAGCGACTTATACAAATCTGCTAAACCTGTTAATCTTACAGCTGAAGAACAAGAATCATTCGATGCTTCTACAATATGTTACCTGTGTGAACATGAATTTACAGAAGATAATTGGAAGGTTCGCGATCACGATCATGTGTCCGGGGCGTACAGAGGATCCTTACACAATAAATGTAACCTGGCTTGTAAAACACCTAATTATATACCTGTCTTCATGCATAACCTGAGTGGGTATGACTCTCATTTCATTGTTAAGCAGCTAGGGTGTACTAGCGAAAGAATAGAGGTTATACCAAATTCAGAGGAAAGTTATATATCATTCTCCAAGTATGTTGGGGATATTAAACTCAGATTTGTGGATACTTTCCGCTTCCTCAGTACGAGTTTGGAGAAGCTTGCAAAGAACCTTGAAACGCATCCTGAAACAACGAAGTACTTCGGAGAAGAGAAGATTGGCTTGATGACTCGTAAGGGAGTGTTCCCCTACGATTACCTTACTTCATGGGATGTTTTGAACGAGACTCAGCTGCCTCCAAGAGAAGCATTCTACAATAAATTAAATGAAGAAGAAATTACCGACGATGACTATGAGCATGCTAGAAATGTATGGAAGCAGTTTAATGTGGAAAACTTAGGTGAATACAGTGATATTTACTTAACTTCTGATGTTCTTCTCCTTACGGATGTCTTTGAAACATTTAGAGACCAAACTCTGAAAACTCATAAAGTCGATCCTGCCCATTATTTTACCTCTCCAGGACTTACATGGGATGCTATGCTGCTGTATACTGGAATCGAGTTGGAATTGCTTCTTGATTACGATCAGCTACTCATGGTTGAATCTGGCATAAGAGGAGGGTTATGTCAGGTTTCTCACCGGTATGCGGAGGCTAACAACATATATATGGAACAGTATGACTCTCGTAAACCTTCCCAGTTTATTACATACGAAGATGCAAACAACCAATATGGGTGGGGAATGTGTAAGGCCCTTCCTTATGGAGGGTTTAAATGGGTTTCTCCTGAAGACATAGACCTGGAATTATTGAAGGAAGATGACCCCCTTGGATACATCTTAGAAGTCGATGTCGAATATCCTGTCGAGCTCCACGATCTTCATAATGATTTGCCCTTCCTGCCTGAGAGTATGAAACCGGGGGAATCCTCTTCAAAGAAACTAATTGCCCATCTTGGATCCCGAAAGAAGTATGTGGTTCATTACATGTCCTTGAAACAGGCTCTTAGTCATGGTCTACGACTAATAAAGATTCATCGAGCACTAAAATTCCGTCAGTCTTGTTGGTTAAAGCCTTACGTCGAATTTAATAATCGCCTGCGACAACAAGCTAGAAATGATTTCGAGAAGGATTTGTACAAACTTTTCAATAATGCGATGTTTGGAAAAACTATGGAAAATATTCGTAATCGTATGGATATACGTCTTGTGGCAAACAGCAAAACATTAGAAAAACTGATAGCCAAGCCTACATTTATCGATCGAACTATATACGGTCCTAATCTTGCAGCTGTTCATATGGCTTCTCGTAAAATAGTGTTCAACAAGCCTATATACATTGGTATGAGCGTACTAGACATCTCCAAGACGCTAATGTATTCGTATCAATACGATGTGTTACTTCCATATTATGGAGCTGAGAATCTTAAACTGTTGTATACGGATACAGATTCCTTCATCCATCGAGTGACTACAGCTGATATATACCAGGATAAATTACACATGCTTGAACATCTGGATACAGCGGATTACCCTGCTAACCATATATGCTATTCTACACAAAACAAGAAAGTTTTGGGAAAGTTTAAAGATGAAGCAAGTGGTAAAATCATTCGCCGTTTCGTCGGTCTCAGACCTAAAATGTATGCTCTCGATATTGATGGCTCTGTGATAAAAAAGATCAAAGGCATAAAACATAGCGCCATTAAGCAATACATCAGCTTCAATAGCTATATGGAGTGCCTTAAAACTTTGAAAATTGTTAGAACTCCGATGAATTTAATCCTATCCCAACGTCATAATGTTTCTACAGTTGAATCTAATAAAATAGCTCTGTCGCCTCATGATGACAAGAGAGTAATTGCAGAGGATGGAATATCAACGTATGCGTACGGGCATTACAACGTTGCAAACCATGCATAAGAGAATGCAACTTAGATCTCAAGATGATTATTTTCTCCGTTACGTCTCCTGTAGAAAATGAAAGTTTAATCAACTGACTCCTCCACGCCTCAAATGAAGTCTGACGAAGAAAGAAGAAAAAATAAAAAAATTACTCACCTGGCTTCTCCGTGCTTCTCATGAAACTTGTCGAAGAAAGAAGAAAAATAGAAATTATAAAGGGAGGCGTTAACTCTGCCACTAGACTTTAACTCTAGTGCTGGTCTCCAGCCCAGATAAAAGAGGAGAGGCGTATACCCTACTACCTTAAAGTAAGTATACCCTCATTAACTTTATATAAACAGAAGATTGTGTTAAAATACTATCAAAGGTATTGCTGAATATCTCTTAAAAATATTGAGCTATAAGTACCTCAACATCTGCGGATAGATCATCTTTTAGTGATAAGTTTAAAAATCTATAGAGGGTTAGGAAAACAAAGTTGAATAAAGCTGTAAAGAACACTTAATAAGCAGGTTAGATCATAATAGGTGGGGTTACACTTAGAAAACTGCATGTCGTGTTGGAGATGTTACCCCCAGAACATACAGAACCAAGCAAAAGAGTCATACAGTTGTATAAAATTCTGTGACAGAGGGCAAAAATAGTAGTAATAAGAACTTCAACATCAATGGTTAGGACATCTTCTACTGGAAGTTTAAAAGTTCTATAAAGGAGGGTGCAAATAGCAGTAAAATGGGGTGAAATGTCCTAAAAATGTATGAAAATGATTGAATAGCTCTGAAAATTGTCTGAAAAGTTGTTAAATATGTTGTTAAAAGCGTTCTGAATATACTAAAAGCGTCTAAAAGATCTAACAGAGGGTGCAAATAGCAGTAAAATGGGGTGAAATGTCTTAAAAATGTATGAAAATGACTGAATAACTCTGAAAAATTCTTAAATATGTTGTAAAAAGCGCCCTGAATATACTAAAAGCGTCTAAAAGATCTATCAGAGGGTGTAAAATTGTAGCAAAAATGGGGTGAAACGTCTTAAAAATGTATGAAAATGGCTGAATAACTCTGAAAATTGTCTGAAAGGTTCTTAAATATGTTGTAAAAGCAGCATGAATATACTAAAAGTGCTTAAAAAGATCTAACAGAGGGTGCAAAATTGTAGCAAAATGGGGTGAAACGTCTTAAAAATGTATGAAAATGACTGAATAACTCTGAAAATTGTCTGAAAAGTTGTTAAATATGTTGTAAAAGCAGCATGAATATACTAAAAGCGTCTAAAAGATCTAACAGAGGACTCAAAATAGTATTAAAATGAGTTGAAACGTCTTAAAAATGTATGAAAATGACTGAATAACTCTGAAAATTGTCTGAAAAGTTGTTAAATATGTTGTAAAAGCAGCATGAATATACTAAAAGCGTCTAAAAGATCTAACAGAGGGTGCAAAATTGTAGCAAAATGGGGTGGAACGTCTTAAAAATGTATGAAAATTACTGAATAACTCTGAAAATTGTCTGAAAAGTTGTTAAATATGTTGTAAAAGCATCAAGAATATGCTAAAAGTGTTTAAAAAGATCTATCAGAGGACTCAAAATAGTATCAAAATGTTTATGAAATTCCTAGATGGAGATCAGGGTAGCGTATGACAGGATAGAATAGATAAGCAGAGGAGGGAATAGGATAGATGATAAGAGGATAGAATGAATGTCTAGAAACGTATCATGTTAGTAGAATAGAATAAATAATAATAATAAGAGGATCTACCTTAGGTTAGGCTAGGCCAGGTTAGATTAGGATAGGTTAGATGAGTAGAAGTATGAGGCTTAGGTTAAATTATCAAAGACCGGAGTAAATAGTGGGAGCTGGGTTAGGTTAGGTTAGCCATGTAGAAGTATGGAGCTTAGGTTAGGTTAAGATAGGTTAGACGAGTAGAAGTATGGGGCTTAGGTTAGGATAGATTAGGTTAGGTTAGGCTAGGTTAGGTTAGGTTAGGTTAGGTTAGGTTAGGTTAGGTTAGGTTAGGTTAGGTTAGACGAGTAGAAGTATGGGGCTTAGGTTATGTTAAATTATGAAAGTTCAAAGTAAAAAGAGTGGGAGCTAGGTTAGGTTAGGATAGGTTAGACGAGTAGAAGTATGGGGCTTAGGCTAGGTTAGGGCCACTATGTGGGGCGAGGTGTCATGTTGGGGTAACATATTCAATCAAGATAGAAATCTCTTGCGTTGGGAGGTTTGCATCGATACAGTGAACGACATACTCAACTGCCAGTGACGCTCATAAACATACATGCACTGCTATAGGCCTTAAACATTATCCCTAGAGTCAGCCTCAAACCCCTACAACGTCCTGCTTCCCCTACCACCTTACCTAGTAATGCTTAGATTACGCATGGCGGCCATCTTGCCCATAAAAAAGTGGCCCAGCTCTGTCCTAATCTACCTACTGATATACAACCCTTTAATTGTGTCTTTCATTGGGTTTAGAGACTAGATTTCTTCTGTTACATTAGAACTGCTGTTAATGCCACGAACAAATATGCAGAACTGGCCTGAGTCGGAAGCGTCTGTGCTCTCGTCACTAGCTATTGAAAACCACTCTTCTTTAGATTTTCTTCAATGTCAACTACCCTGTACTCAACTTTTCTGCTTATTGTCATACAATTGAGACTTGCTTTAGCAACCAAGGAGTTTTTATTAACAAGTACTATGACTGCAGCCATTTCCAAACATTTCTTCACCAATTCTTTGAATGGCTTCATTATTTTGGCTAATATCTGAGACACAACGTAACTTGCCTTCACAGCTAATTTTAAATCATCATTAATTTTCTTCAAATCAATTTGCTGTGACTCTTTTCAAATCGCACACTTTGTCTAGCCATTTGTCCACTTAATTGATTGTATTTGTTTTCATGTTTAGTCTCATAATGTCCTTTAATTTCTACTCTTTTAAAACATTAATACTTTGCTTACAAATTAAACATATCGCCTTCCCTCCAATTTCACAAAAAATAATAAATAGACAAATAGGCAAACAAACAGACAGACAGACAAACAAATACCTACATAAATACATAAATGCGGACGGACGGACGGATGGACGGACGGGCGGACGGGCGGACGGACAGACGGACGGATGGATGAATGAATGGATGGATGGATGAATGGATGGATAGATAACTAGATAACTAGATAAATGGATAACTAGATAAATGGATAACTAGATAAGTGGATAACTAGATTAATGGATAACTAGATAACAGGATAATTAGATAACTGGATAGCTAGACAACCAGATAACTGGATAGCTATATAACTGGATAACTAGACAGAGAAGGAGAGAAAGAAATAGAAGCCTACTATCCCACTGCGAGTTAGCTATTGCAGCGTAATGCCATATTTGTTTAGGCTAGTTCCACAGATTAAAGGTCTGATTTCGAACTGAATCGATATTAGCAAAAGGCAAAACTAGTAGGTACCGGGATTGAAACACAATGGACAATGGACCACATCACGCAGAGAGAGAGAGAGAGAGAGAGAGAGAGAGAGAGAGAGAGAGAGAGAGAGAGAGAGCGCGTAGGCTGAAAGAACTTGCAACATTCCTGGGAGAACAGCCCCGTGCGTGGATATTCTCCGACTGCAATCGATCTCATCTCTCTCATGGGGAATCCCCATTCCATATAACACAAAGACGGGAGGGGCAACGTTTCAAATGCTCACGAAGCAACTTGTGGAAAAATAGATCATCACAAGAATGAAACAAAATCCTTGATAGTTAATTTATTCCCTGTCGAGAGTGGGACCGATGCCGATGTTACATTTTCTCTGTGCCAATAAATGTATTCAACCTTAAGACTCCTGAAAGTGAAACAATTCTGAAATTTTTACTGTATAAATAACATTTCATTTTTCAATTGGTTCCTTTTAAGACATTGTGCTCTCTAAATATTATACCCATATTATGATCATTGGCGAACCTTGATAACAAAAGGAATCCGAACTTGTTAGGAATTTCTATCGTCATAAAGACAAGTAAATCGACTTGACTCCAATTTCAGTATTCAATACTCGCGACGTGCGTCTCAGGCCGACTGGATACAATTGTCATATAGAAATCTTTACATATATCTACATGTATAAAAGGAAATGGGTTCAATTTTTATTTTCTATCGTGTTAACCTGTAGTACGCAGACGAAATATTGCATCCCAACCAAACATTTTATAACAAGATTTCCCCCTATACACTCATCTTTAGGTCTCCTGAACATAAATATAAGTCTTAAAAATATTCTCCTGTGCGTGCGGTGTCTGAACAGCAGAACCGAAAATACCTGATAGTCACATTTGTGTAAGTGTCTCTGCCCTTTACAACCGCAAACAATCGCTTATTTATTATAATATTCACTTAAAATAATATTATTCTTTTACAGTTACTCACCTTACGATATATTTTTGAAGAGCAACTATCTCAGCTTAATATACACTTGTTCACTTATTAGTTATCTATGATTGTTACGGGTATCTTAAACTGGGCATATTTCGACCAAGTTTGAAGTTCTTGTTAACACAGCCTAAACCGCTAACTAAAGGTAAAGGTAAACGATATAGAGATAGAGGGGGACACCTCACTCACGTCGACCTACACAGATCCATTGTGGCTACCAGCCCCTAGGAGGCAACGGTGAAATGAGGGAACCGAAGGTGTCACAAAGGGTCGCAGCTAGACAGGCCACAGGGACGTACCGAAGTCCTTTACAAGCCGCTAACTAACACTAAGTTGTTTTTATTGGATTTGTAGGGACTCAATGATATAAATTAGATATGCCTGGTGCCTATCCTTGAATATTGTTAACATGAAGGTAACATAAGAAAAGCTAGGCGCCCAAAGTTACCCTACGACTGGGGATATCTTGACCCTACATTAGTTTTCATTTAAATACATGTTAATTTCAATGATGTTCAAAGCTAAACTTTAATAAGAGGAAATTTTAAAGCATATACCTTTGCACACAGCATTTAAAAGAGAAAGTGTGTCTGACCTACATGTGGCATGTTTAATAATTTAGACAGTGTCTGATTTTGGTAGGAAAATAGCAAACAGTTTCTGAACATAAACGTTAATACCAATTGCACACAACAATTAGCAAGTTTTCAGAGGCATCTTGAAGATAACTATCAGCATGAAAAAGAAGGGCTATAACTTACTGCATTCAGAAATAATACATTTTACTTTTTTAAACTTATTTTGTTGTTTAACGACGGTGTCCATTGCCAGGATCATAGCAGGGTCGCCGGTGTGCCGGAAATTTGTCCCGCAGGAGTTCTTTTACATGCCAGTAAATCTATTGACTTGGACTGTCGTTTAAGCACACGTAAAAACCATCGATCTGGGCCGGATTTGAACCCGCAACCTTGGGATCAGTAGGCCAGCGTCTGACCAACTGAGTCACCCAGACAGACTAATAAATGTTATTGTTCTTTCTTCCTTTTTGTGTGTCTGAGCAAAGTAACCCCCCTTACGGTGATGAACCTTAGTCTGGGATTAGCTATATTACGAAGGTATATTAAGTTGTTTGCTACCATAAGAGTTATATGCACTAAGTTCGACAGTCCCTTACATCCACTGATATCTATTGTTGCCAATTTATTGATAAAATCTGCATATCTTTATCATAATATGTAGAAAAGAAAAACAATTTCTTCCTTCCTACCCTCCTTCCATTCTTCCCCCTCCCACCCTCCGGGCCTCACTCCTTCCTACCTTCCCTCCCTACGACCTTTGCTGCCTTTCTCCCTTACTGCTTTCCTCCCTTCATTCTATTCTCCCACCCTCCCTCACATTCTTTCTCCGTTCCACTTTTCCTTTCTTCCTTCCTCCGTTCTTCTTTTCCTTCCTTCGTTCCCTACTTCCCTCCCTTCCTGTCTTCCTCCCTTACTCCCTTCACCCCTCCCTCCCTCCCTCCCTCCCGCCCATCATTCATTCTATTATGCCACCCTCATTCCCTTCCTTTCTCCGTTCATCTTTTCCCTTCTTCCTTCCTCCGCTCCTGTTTTCATTCCTTCGTCCCCTAATTCCCTCCCTTCCTGCCTTCCTCCCTTACTCCCTTATTCTCTTACTCCCTTACTCCCTCCCTCCCTCCCGCCCATCCTTCATTCTATTATGCCACCCTCCGTCCCTTCCTTTCACCATTCCTCTTTTCCTTTCTTCCTTCCTCCGTTCCTCTTTTCCTTTCTCCCTTCCTTCCTTCCTCCTTTCCTTTCTCCCTTCCTCCTTTCCTTTGTCCCTTCCTTCCCTCATTCCCTCCCTCCTTCCTTCATACATGCATACATGCCTACATGCGTACTTCCGTACATGTTTACAAGCGTACTTGCTGCGTACATGCGCACAGATTGATTATTTAGATCTGACCCTACAGAAACCCAGAGGAGAAAGTAGTCTAGGGTGGGGGAGAAAGTCTGGAAGTATTCTCCTTACCGGCTTTTGTTACCCGCACTGTGAACACACAGCCTACACGGCTACTACCGACCCAAGACCCCTCACAGAAGATACTGGGCTAGCCCAACTACTTGCACACGCAGCTAAACAGATTCGGGTCGAAATAGCCATACTGTACATGCATAACGCATGCATGCGCAGGCAGGTAGATTTTTTTTTTGTTTATTGGTTTTAACGTCTTCCAACGTTATGTCATATTGGACTGCGAATGAATGAAATGGGTGAAAGGATGTTCAAATGAGCCCCAGGTCCATGAAGCTTTAAGTTACCCGACACTCGTCTTCTCAGGAAAAGGGAAAACCTCGGAAACAAACTTTATCCGGATAACTTACCCTAAGAGAGAATCGACACACGACGTGAGGCAGACACGCTAACCATCACGACACACACACACACACACACACACACACACACACACACACACACACACACACACACACACACACACACACACACACACACAACACACACACACAACACACACATACACACATACATACATACATAAATAAATAAATAAATAAATAAACAAATGAACAAATAAATAAATATTTTAAAAAATTCTAAATTGCCCTCCACTAATGGTAATAACATACGATATAATATATCCGAATCTAAGTATTTGGACCCATCTAGCTGTCGTTGTAACGTGACTAAAGTGTCTAAAAACTCAAGTGCTTCTTCCGGAGTATAAACAACAAAATGTGCTCTATCCAGTAACATCTGAGCGGGATGCGGTATTTCTAAAGCTTTAAAGTGAATTGGTGGTATAGATTGTCTTTTAGAAGTTGCAACGTTAAGTGAATCTATTGGTGTGTGAACTAAGTTTTCGCAAGCAAGATCTTCGTCCCTCAAATTAGAATCAAGGTTCTTTAAATCGGTTGCACTGGTACGTGTAAGAGTATCCGGAAATTTAAGTAGTTCACTAAATTGTTGAAGTAAATTATTTAGCTCTAAAACTTGTTGAGCCATCGGCTTAAACGAAATTAACAGGTGTAAGCGGTCTATATAATGTCCAACCCGTGTCTTATAACGGCGTAATATGGCAGAGGAGAATGGAACTCCTAGTTCATTTTTACGTAACGGGTCTAAATTCGACAACGGCATCGTAAATTTATATGATGTAACAAGATAAGAATGGAAAATATAAACAAATTTAAACGTGAAGGGCGAATTAAATGAATTCAAGGTGTTAAGTGTATTTTACGCGCTTTCTGCTACCATCTTTTTGTAACGTTGTATTGGGGTGCACGAAAACATAACTCTTGGAAGCGTGCTGGGCCCATAACCCAGGGGTCCGTGGATTGAAACCACGCTCTGCTACCATCTTTTTGTAACGTTGTACTGGGGTGCACGAAAACATAACTCTTGTTAAGTTTGTGCAACCCACTGACACGTCTTAAGCTTTACGATAATGTGGATCTTTAAAGAAATCACACTGCCAATTGGCAAGTAATACTTGCCTTTATTATAACAACTTCAAACATACAAACTTAACATCTTGAGTTACAGAGAATTTAAATATTTGTCGCCACTTTAAAGAGGTTAGAAAAGAATATCACTTTTGTTAATACATTTTGAGATCATTGTTTTAATATTTTAGTATTTCGAAAATTCCTGCCATGATGATAAAGTTTTTACTCACGTCCAAACCTTTTAATTATATAAATGCGACCCGAAGAGCTGAAAGATAATTTAGAAGAGAACTACTCGCGTATGATAACATGATGCCTCCCTAGTATGACATAGCCACCATTTCTGCCCAGCTTCAGAGAAACTTCCTCTGTCGTTGAAAATCCCAAGTCGAGTGCTTCTCTTGCCTTCCCGGACCTGGCTTGGTAGAAATAACTGGTTGCGCATGCGCCGCTGTTTTTGGCCATTTCCGCATGAGGTCGTGGAATTCGCCGTGTAAGTATGCAGGTTCCCTCTATTGCTTTACTGTTGAAGCACCATGACGCTCATTAAATTTTGATCTGGTGAGCTTGTACTGATGGGTGTCTCTGCTTTTGGATCCTAGGTGAAATAACGGCTCAACATCATAGTGATACGAATACATCAGTCATGGAGATGTCTAGGACACTCATACCAATATATAAGGGCTTGTTGAACACTATTTGACCAGCAGTCAGATGCACAGCTGCAAGATTAGGTCCGTATATGGTTCGATCAAGTAATGTAGGCTTAGCTATGAGTTTTTCTAACGGTTTGCTATTTGCCACAAGTCGTATATCCGTACGATTACCAATACTTTCCATGGTTTTTCCAAACATAGCATTGTTGAATATTTTATACAGATCCTTCTCAAAATCATTTCTTGCGCGTAGTCGTAGTCGATTATTAAATTCAACGTAAAGCTTTAGCCAACACGATTGACGAAGCTGAAGTGCACGATGAATCTTTGTTAGTAGTAGACCTTGACTTAGAGCTTGTTTCAAGGCCATTTAGTGTACCTCATAATTCTTTCGAGGTCCTAGGTGAGTAATTACCTTCTTTGAAGATGATTCCCGAGGTTTCAGACTCTCAGACAGGAAGGGTAAATCATTATCACGATCGTGGAGCTCTGTAAGATATTCGACATCGGCCTCTAAGATATATCCAAGGGCATCATCTGCCCCCCTTGGTAGCGTGATGGTTAGCGTGTCTGCCTCACGTTCAAGAGGTCATGAGTTCGAATCACGCTTAAGGTAAGTTATCCGGGTAAGGGTTTTTTTCCGAAGTTTTCCCTACCCTGAGAAGACAAATGTCGGGTAACTTAAAACTCCATGGACCTCGTGTTCATTTGAGCATCATTTCACCCATTTTACTTCATTCATTCGTCCGATATGACACAATGTTAGAGGACGTTAGTTCATCTCCCTTCAATACATTCAGCTCTATGTCTTCTGGAGAAACCCACTAACTCCTCCGTATGGAGGGGCGTGCTACATTGCCCATTCAGATGCTGATCGTAATCCTGCAACAATTCCAGCTCAGTTCCTGTGTACAGTAGGACAGCATCCCATGTAAGCCCTGGAGAGGTGAAATAATACGGAGGATCTACGTTATGAGCTTTCATGGTGTAGTCTCTGAATATCTCAAAGGTATCCGCGGGGAGAAGAACATCAGAGGTTAAGTAAATATCGCTGTACTCGCTTAAATTTCTTACATTAAACTGATTCCATACATTTATAGCATGCTCGTACACATCGTAGGTAATTTCTTCTTCGTTTAATGTATTGTAGAATGCTTTCTTTGGAGGCAGATGAGTGTTATCCAAAACGTCCCACGTGACGTAATCATAAGGGAAGACTCCCTTGCGGGTCAACTAAATCCTCTCTTCATCTCTTCACTACTTATCTGTTTCGGGATACCCATTAGATTTTTCACTAACTTATCCAAGCTTGTTCTCAGAAAACGGTAGTTATCTACAAACCTAAGCTTAATATTGTCAACATACTTTGAAAATGAGATGTAGCTTTCTTCCGATTTCGGTATTATCTCCACTCTTTCGCTTGTGCAACCTAACTCCTTAACAATGAAATGCGAGTCATATTCGTTCAGATAATGCATTAAAACAGGAATATTTTAGGTGTTTTACAAGCTAGATTGCACATATTGTGCAGACTTCCTCAGTATTCCCCGCTTACATGATCGTGGTCACGTACTTTCCAGTTCTCTTCGGTGAATTCTCTACCGCAAAAGTAGCACTCTGTAGAAGAGCCGAAAGATTGTTGCTGCTCATCTGTAAGTTTCAGAGGCTTAGCGGACTTATATAAGACACCAATTTTCTTCTCAGGGGAAGTTAGACTCTCCATGAACTTTGCTACATCATAACCTCGATACACTTAAGGGTGAGTATGAAGATTAGTTTCTAGCTTGTCAACGCTGGATGACCGTTTGACGTAAATAGCAAGTCTCATTAGAGAATGACTTTGATATGGTGATGTATAGGACGTTTCAGCATTAGAGGCACAGGTATGGTAAGGAGTCTCTCAAAATCAACGTTGATGACATGTGGCAGCTTCATCATTCTTTCTACGTTTTTCAATCTGAAGATAGAATTTTCTTTTGTAGGCGTGACACATCTAGCATTAGTGTGCTGTATGCATATTTCTCTGTTTCTGCAATTTTTTCACACCAATTGGCCCGTATCAATCATCAAAATGACTGCAGCAACGTTTACACATGTAAATCATTCTTTCGTGTCTAGCTTTCTGCCGACGAATAAGCTTCTCAAAGTTCTTTATGTAGACGTAATTATGTATACTAGTAGCATCGCTTAACAGAAGGTCACGAGATCGGATAAGTCTTCTTCGACTACCTTTATAGGAAACACTTCATGTTTGTCAGCCAGTCCAAACACATTTATAGATATATTATTCTTTCTTTCAAATTTATGGATTTCATTCAAAGTCGTGGGAAACGTGATACATGTGAAGTCGTACTTGTCTTCAAGATCCTTTACTTGCTGATGCGATGAGCTATCTTATCGGCCAATTTTGTAAGAACAGCATACATAAAACATTTCTCATCGTTGTAGTTCTAATGGTTTATAAGGCTTTTTTCGCTGCAAGAGATGCAGGTAGGGGAATATAGCTGCTCCCTCTTTGAGTATTGTACTAGTTAATATGGAGTCGAACTCCGTCAATGCAGGTAAAGCCCAGTTGCTTCCCATAAGCTGTCTCTCCTCCATTTCAGTACAAAGTTTCTTGAATTTTTGTTTCCAAGATAGCATCCACGTCGCTTTCTAAAAACAAGGGTTTGTTATGTGTTTTGAAGGCTTTATCACTAGTTTCTCTATGGACATTCACAAGTTTACATTCGACCATGATGTTAACTTTCACACTTTTATGTATGGACAACCCTTTCTTTATAGCTTGAATTATGCACAGTTTTGACTCCTGTAGGTAAGTATTCATGTCGCTGAAGGTATCACGGTGGATGTAATAGGATTTGATGTTTCATACTCGGTCATAGAAACCAAATGTCCTTAAGGGTTATGCCCCTGCTTTATTTAGTGTTTCAGCGGTCTGAAGACCGTAGGATCGAATCACGGGCGCGATGACACTATTCCTAAACTAATTATGATAAGGACTTCAAATAAACTTTATTAAATTAATGTTGTTAGTTTTTACTGAATGTATACTTGTGATCCTGAAGCTCGCGGTTTGAATCCTGATGTGACCAATTTAATTATCTCAGGATCTACAAGTGCTAGAGAGCTGAAATAAAACGTATATGGTAGTGTTATATTTAATTATTTAGCTCATACTAGATTTGGAATATCGCTGGTTCGATTCTCATGTTTCAATTTATGTTAAACTTTGGTCGTATCGTGAGCTAAGGATGCCACAAGAATTGCGTAAAGTGGAAAAAATGTGTTTTTAATAACTAAAAATCATGTTTTATATAACTATATCCTTAACAGACTTGGTTCGATTACCGGTGTGGAGGACACTATTTCACAGTTAAAAAACTCTTGAACAAATAAGAATAAAGCTTCGAAATAAAAATAAATTAATGCATTTTAAATTTTCTTTGAAAAGACACTGCTTGAGGTAGAGTCTTGTTTCGAGGCTAGGAGGGTCTATGTGAGTTTCTTGCAACTGTTAGTCTTAGAGGTTTACAATAACGGTTAAACGGCTATTACCATTAAAATTAATTGCTAAATATTATTGAAAAGATATTGCTTGCCTTAAATCTAGAAGCTTAAATTTTTAATGACTCTAAAAAGCTATAACAATAATTGAAGGAAATTCAGTAGTGTTCTCTGAATTTTAAACTCCTAATGGTTACTGCACAAAGCAGAAAGAGAATCTTGAAGGAAAAACGGCAGGAATATATGAAGACAGTTCATTAATGGAGGCTAAATGATGTATATTACTGTTTATGTTGTTACTTCTAAATTAAAGCGATGGGTTGGATACATCTCTAATGCTCCCTATGTTGATGGTTATAAGTGTTGTTCCTTCCATTTCTTTCTAACCATCTTATGTTTATGGTTTAGATGTTTAAACATCTTCGGTGATCTAACCATATTTTTTGTTAACTTAGTTCTTTATATTCACTTTAGGAGTATTGTTTGTTAGCATTTGAACAAATATTTACCAATATTAGTTAAAGTATTGCTTGCAAAATGCTAATTTTAGACGTAAACGTTTTGGTTATAACGCGCATGAAAGCATACGTTATCTAAATTATATTGTTGATGAAATTAACCTTCTGAAATCTTAGATATATGCCAAATAATATTTTACATTCCTAATTAACAGTATTAATGCATTAGATTCACATCTGAGCAATTTTTCATCTCTCTATACATGATTTTAATATGTACTGCATAGTAAAACTTTAATCGCATTTTTCTCAAAACTAGCTTTTGACGCATACGCCCTTGCTATTCTAAGGGCCTCTGTTTATGTATCTCGCCTTTACATTTTCCAGTTTTATCAATTCACTGATCTTCAGTTTATTCCATACGAGTTCAACCCCGTATGTGGCGATTGGAGCTATTGTCGTTTCAAATAATTTCATTGCTATTTCTAATTTTAGTGAGGTAATGTTCTTGATGTTGCATATTGCTCTGATGGCTGCTGTAGTTCTTTCCTGTATGTGTGTGCTGAATGATGAAGCGGTTGTCTGTATTGTGATGCCCAGGTATCTTAATTTGTTCACTATTTTCATTTCTTCGTTATCTAGTTTCAGGATGTCCGCCTTCGGTATTCTTCCTGCTCTCTTGTATACCATCTGCATCGTTTTGTTTTTGTTTGCATGGAAATCATTTTCTATTGGCCATTGTTGGATAATATCTATATCTATTTGTAGTTCCGCTCTATTATTTGATCCTAGATACCTGTCGTCCGCATGCATTATGAGAGCGGGTCCATCGAGTTTATCCCCGATGTCTGCTGTCATTGTGTTGAAGAGCAGTGGACTTACTAGGTCACCTTGCATGGCTCCATTTGTCTGTATTATATATTCTGATGCCGCCACTACGTCCGTTATCTGGAGCGCATTGTGTCTCATGAAATCTTGTAGTATTACTGTTAGGGGCTGGTTGCCAATCATGTCTTTCAGTTTCTGAGTTAGTTTTCCTCTGTTTATGTAGTCACAGGCTTTCTCGTAGTCTATGAATGTTGTGTAGTATTTTCCTTTAGGCTTGCTAAGAGCTTCCTCGATTTCTAGCAGTAGTGCTATTGTTGCTTGCAGTGTTGGCTTCCCTTTTCTGAATCCAAACTGCCATTCTGGTATGTTTTGTTGTGTGAGATCTGTCAGTTTATCCGTGATTACTTTCATAAACATTTTCTAGGATACATTTTCTAGTGCCACTCCTCTGTATGAATTCATATCGGTAGTATTACCTTTTCCTTTATAAGGTATTTTCTGAGCTGCTCTTTTCCATCTCTCAGGAACGCTGCATGAGTTCAGGCATTTGTTAAAGAGCCCAGTCCATATTGTTGTCATAATGACTATTGTAGCTTTTAGATGTTCATTTGCTATTGGGTCTGGTCCGCTTGCTTTTTTGTTTATTGCTTCTCTGATGCATATGGCCACTTCTTCCTTCGTTATTTCCTTTATATTTTCCATACCTCCGTTTTCTCCTGCTTATCTATGTAATGGGCTTCACTTCGGGTATCTTTGTTCAGTATCCGTGAAAAATGATTTTTCCAATTTTGTCTAGGAATTTCTTTCATGGTGTGCTTTGCTTTTCTTTTAAGAGGTAAGTAAGGGCTCTTTTCCGCTTCTTGTGCCATCCGCCATGCTTCTTCCTCCATGTATTTTTCTCTTGCAGATCTGATCACTACAGCTCGGAAGTTCATGCCCATAAAAACACTGAAATATGCATGCAAATATGCTCTTAAAAACTTGAAAATAGCCCAAGAAATATGCAATATTTGAATAAAACAATTAATGTCCCTTTGCAGTAGACAAGACGAGTTAGTATAAATAACAAATAAAGTTATCTTATTCCTTAGAGGTTGAAGCAGAAGTGGTCCCGCGCTAGTATTAAATGCTAAATTGCAGCTCACAAACAACACTTTGCAAAAAATTTCAACTGTAAAGCATCGCCTGTTGTCTCGCAAAACACTTTTGTAACGTGAAAAACTTCTCTCCACGCCACAAGATGTTATCAGGGCATGTTTAAATGGTGTTAACTGCTTCACGGAGAGAGTCAAGTCTCTTGGTGTGACAGATGGTTTTCTTTCAAGGATGTCTCGAACATCGCACATCTGTTTATAACCAGAATTTTTTGAAATTACATAATTCACTTTTTGTCCTATGCTATCAGGAACCGAATTTAGATTGCATATTGTTTTTTCAAAGACAGTAAGTGATTCATGCAAAGGAGATCCTACACCTTCCATTGCCGTTATCGCTGTTGCTAAGAAAGAAACATGGGCAGGTATGAAACTAAGATCCTATTTAACCCAGTACCTGACAGAATATTTTGCAGTTTCTATTGATGAAGCATCTTTCGAGTCCAATGAATTAACAACCTCTTCGACTATTTCTATGTGCTCATTATAATATAAAACTACATCAACCCATGTTCCCCATCGAGTTAACACTGGGGTAGAAGGAAGTCGGATATCAGATGCCTCTTGATCTAAACAACTTAACCCTTTTAGGAGATTTAACAAAAATTCTCTTTGTACTGGACGCAAATCTATCTACCAATTGGAAAGAATCACGTATTGTCTCAGAAATGCAATGAAGAGCGTGTGCCAAACAAGTTATATGAATTAAATTAGGAAAAATACCTTTCAGAGTTTGTACTGACTTTACCACATAAGGACCTGCATCAGTAACAAATAAAAGTAACCGGTCGTATTTGATTCCACAGGGCCATAGTAATGTCAAAGGGTCCATCACAAGCTGGGTCACAGTTACATTGTTAGTGGCCGACAATTCGCACATATTAAGAAGATAAGGTGTAGTGTTTTGTTCATTATTTAAAGCTTCCACGATTACATTAGCAATAGAACGGCCCCCAGAATAAGGGATTTCATCAACTGGACAACCACACAAGCTGATCCGCTAATTCATTTTATATATTTGACGATACGTTATTGTAACAATGCCCTACATAAGTCCTACGCACTTTACTTTCTTCAGACACATGATGTGGAGTGTACTTGGCAAGAAAGTTTTTTAATGTCGGATGATTAATTTTGAACAAGGGAATATCAGGAGCTAAAAATGCTTGGCACAAGTCATAGGAAAATTCAGTGACCCTACTTCCTAAACACTCTACTAGCTGTTTTTGAATAGATTCTTTGTTTGCGAGTTTTCTGATGAAATTCTACTTATGTTTTGCTGTGTTTGTGTGCTGAACTATTTGAAATCTTTTCTCACTCCCTACATTTTTTCTCACACGCTCCACAAAACAGTACCCTATTATCTGTAGATATTAAATCACTCGAACTCTCTGTAAATTAATCTAGCACTCGAAGTTGGTTTTATTTTCGGCAATTGAAGAGCTTTTTAACATTTTATATGCCTAATTTAATTTGGTGGGAACCAGTTCACAGCACTGTAACGTTTGAAGACCACGACACAACTACTGGTGGGCAGGCAAGTGTTGCTATAATGGTGCTGCTCAAAATGTTGAACTGCACTTTATCTTTGTTAATATAAACCTCTCAGATAACGCACTGATTATTCTCTACGCACATACATAAAATGAAAGGATGGAAACAGGGTATTCACTGCGTGACAACGTGACTCAGCATGAGTTCTCGTCACCTCGCGAGTTGCATCATCATGTGGCGGGTCGAGACTTGTCCACTTGTCTCCACTTTTACTCCCTTTCTGACACACTTCTCCCTTTCTCCCCTCTCTGACACACATCACGCAATTCTAATTCGCATTTCTAAAAGCACTACAGTCCATATCGGACCAGGGCCGGCCAACCCGACTGCCGGCCTCACGCCCACATACGCAAGGTAGAGGTGGGTGATCATCCAACCGATACAGGTCAGCAACTGGTCTCGACAACCCCAGTCAGAAAGTTGGCTTTCATGACCAGCAAGCTCCTCAATTTCCTCACGATGCGCACCGGTCCTATACCCGGGACTTAAAATCCATACCGCCAGGGGTGGGATCGAACCCGGGCCGCATTCCGTGGCAGGGAACCAAGGCATGACGCCTAGCCCACTACGCCACGGCGCAGGACTAATTGAGATCTATGTTTTGCTATTCTTTTTTACATGACCAACATCCAAGAACTATTATTTGTCCAGATGCAAACAATGAGCACGGAAAACAGCTTCTCTTCTAAGGAAAAGATTTATCTCCTTCAGTTTCGCCGTGTTATTCATTTCCACGCTTTCACAGATTCAAATTTGCCGCTATGCGCAGACACAACTGCGTGCAATTTGCTGCCAGAACGCAAACACAACAAACAGTAATAAAAACTGTAGCAAAATAACTATTCCGAACTGAAGTATTGGCCTTAGTGAATTACTACATGAAGAGTAATTATATGCATTTATAATCGTTTAATAAGACTAGATGTAACTGTGTTTATAACATTAATATAACTGTCATTTTAATATAGAAGATGGCTACATCATGTTTAGAACCGTCACGTTGGCTACCTAGTAGGCTCTACTAAACAACGGGAGAGGAATTTTCGTAGCAAGGCAAACGGAGGGACTTGAGAACGTAGTGCGCTTACGCGGTAAGAATAGCATGTGTTGGCCTTGTCGATTATGCTGCCTTAACTCGCCGTACTCTTAAATGCAAGCTTTGCACCTCTCCCCACGTGCCCCTCGCCTACAAGCTACCTTCGCCAGTCGCAAAATCGGGTTTATGCGTTTCAGCTTGTTGACTGCATGAGCTGACATTTGGTAATGAGGGCGCGGGAAAATTAAACGAGCAAGTTCATACAGAAGAAAGTTAGACATTCGACTTTCTCATATGCATGTCTATAAAGGTCAATACACATTCACATGCGGAAAAAATTTGTGGGTGTGCAGTTGCGAGTATGCGATCCCCCAGGAACCGCCACTGGCAATACTACCAATATGAAAAATATTATACAGATGGAAAAAATATTAAAAAAGTCATAACAATAATTAAAATATGCAATATAGGGGCTATAATATTGAAATCTTCGTGAGATGTATCATCATGTGCAATACTACCAATATGAAAAATATTATCTAGATGGAAAACAATAATAAAAAACCATAAAAATCATTAAAATATGCAATATAGGGGCTATAATATTGAAATATTATGCATTTATCAAAAATCAAGAAAATATGCAGTTACATGCACCATAATATCATGTCGAAATAAGGCCCTAATGGCCTAGCTATCGACGGGCCCTTAAACCCAACTCACTCACTCACTCACTCACTCACTCACTCACTCACTCACTCACTCACTCACTCACTCACTCACTCACTCACTCACTCACTCACTCACTCACTCACTCACGTGTCGAAGTAACTGAAAATTCCATAATTCGTGCGCATAATGTAAAAGCATACATTTTAACCCTTATGAAAAAAAAAAAACATGCAAATGCATGAACTTCCTAGCCCTATGATCACTCTTTTGTATTTTCTTCTTTTCCTGGCGTACTCATTTATGTCCTCTATTCTTGTAATTTTTGCAAGGCTTGTAGCGCATCTTTTTGCTCCTTGTAGCAGGTCCTGTCAAACCATGGTTGTGCGTGTCTACGGGGTGCTGGCCTACATGTATTTTTTATTGTGTCGTTCTCATATTAAGCGCTGTTTCCAAGTGTCCGTTCTGTATTCTTTCTCCCACTTCCTCTATGACCTCCTGGTTCTGCCTTATTCTTTGTGAATCCACTGTCTTTGACAGTCTGTTCCTGTTGTCTTTGGGTTCCTTGGGTCTTCTACTGCCACTGTTGTTACGATTGGTATATGTTTCCGTAAAGGCGTGATACCCGAGTCCCATAGGCCTTTCTGGTCTATTACCGTTATGTTTCTGCATTTATATAGTAGTAGTTTAATGCACTTGTGCCATTGGGTGCGATGTATGTCGGTATGTCACTCTTGTTGGTTAAGGTAAATCCTTCTTCTGTCAGTGTTTCCATTGCTATTTCTGTTTTATTGTTTTCTCTATCAATTCTGCAGTTGAAGTCCCCTGCTATTATTAAGTTGTTGCTGCTTTCTGTAGTGTTGGCTGCTGTTATTATAGTATCTATTACTTCCTCTGAGGTTGCGTAAGATCTAATGTAAATTGCTATTACTGTGACCAGCTCGGTTTTTACTGCCAGTACATTTTCTTCTTTATATATAACTTTGAAACTCCCCACGGTTGGTTTTAGGTGGCAGGAAACTCCTCCTGTGGGCCTTCCGTCAGTTTTCCTTGCGTACGAGTGTAGTCCATAGAATCCTTTTATGTCTATCGGTTCCGTTGCGAATGTTTCTGTGACGACCATGACGTCGTATTTCTGTAGTTGCTCTGTTGGGATGTATTTTATGACATTTTTAAGGCCTTCTATGTTCCAGTTGACTATTTTCATAGTTGAGAGGGACTTCGTCGCCTCGGTATGTTCTTTGAAAACGAAATCTCCGGATTACTATTCCTTCAAGCCAGAATCCGGGGTTTTCTACTTCCGCTAAGTAGACAAGAATTTATAATAATAAAGCCTGGAGAATCACTCACCCACTTCATTCGCTGTCCAATGTGCTCTGAAAACCATAGGATATCAAGCTACAAAAGAAACGTCAAATTTATTCCATGCACTCGATTTCTCTAGCTACTATTGTTTATTTCTTTATTTCCTTAGAAGTGTTCTTACAGGCTTAATTTAATTACTGTTAATTAAGATAAATTTTGCAGGGATGATTCGATTATATATTTCGTTCTAGGTGCAACAGAGATACAGGAAATTTAAAGCTATAGTTAGAACTTTACATCTTTCCATAACTTCGCGAGGAGCAACTCAATAGTGTTCACCTTAAAAATTAAAAAAGTACTGAAAAATTCAAACTAGTAACGATGAACATTTCGGAAATGATTTATGCTACAGCAATTATTTGAAATGAATTGTGCTTTTTAAAGAGATCTATTGCCTATCCCTTATGTTTTACCAGTTATACAAAATTGTAGTAGTACAAAATTCATACGCACCGAAGAACTCTTTACAGGCTATTCCCGGAACATTCTACGCAGCTATACATTTTATGAATGATGTAAATACTTTCAACATACGCCATTTCTATAAATATTTACAGCCATTTTGAGAAAATAAAACATAATGAAAGATGTTCCATGTAAACTGTAGTTTGGTGTGGGCAGATTTTCTTGCAATTTTTCGTTTCGCATCCTTGGAATACGCTCAAATTACATAAATACCAAAATTTTCGTTTTCGTTTTTAATTAATGCCGTTTAATGATACATATTCACACATGTGCGCGTGAATTTTTTTTTTCCCCCAAAAGCCCCTTTTTTCCTTTCTTAGTCAGAAGAGCTTAAAATAAGTATTTCCGATGAAATTTCTATATCCAATTTTTTAGTGAAATGCTGTACTTCTCAACTACTACAAGTAGGAGTTGGAGCAAACAAGCATTCGTTATAATAAAAGCCCTTGTTTGCTTTTGTCTTCTTTTATTTTACCATTTTAGATACCGACTTTAGCACCTAAGACCTTATTGAAACGTTGGCTAGGAAAGAAGTGCCTTCAATTATTATCCTTTGATTTTGTTTCTGTAGGTTTTAAACTTTAAATCAAACAAATTGATGTTGTTAGTACATGGGGAAGGAGAGAATGTGTCTAGTTAAAACGGTTCCGTTCTCCAGGAGAATTATCGAATCCCTTGAGTTCTGTGTTGAAAAGACTACTCGACCAAAAAGGCAGTTTGCAAGGCTTTTTGACAGCTATTGTGGAATTACCCAATACTGTATAAGACGCTGTACTCGCCAAACAGAATTCTTCGGAGTAACGCGTTATTCTTGTTAGACTCAAGTGTAGAGAAATTAATTCCGCCGTTGTTAGATTTAATAGACATTTTCCTTTTAAACATGTTGCGATGTCTTAAAAGGAAGGCGAGCTGCGGTGCGCACCACCAGGTGGAGCTTGTTAGGCGACCAAGGAACACAAGGCCTGAACAACTTTCACTGCGGTGCGAGCGAGTGAATGAGTGTAGCTTTGTTAACTAAAGCCGGCACACTTGACCCAGTCTCATCTTGTGGAGATTCTCATCTTGTTCTGCATGAAGCTATTCTGGCGCATTCCCAACCCAAAGTTCCAAAACATGCTTTTTAACCTCGTTCTCCACTCCTCCTTATGGACAGTCGAATTTTCTCTACATTACCCGCAAAGCAGTGTTATTACTTCCAGAATAATTCCACTCAGAGAGGGTTTAAGCAAAATTCTATACTGGCTTTTAATGAGCTAAATTCCAGGCGCATTCTAATTGTCCATTTTGTTCTCTTAGTTTCTCATCTAGGAATGGGGAAGTGCCGCATTCGACGTAGCAAATTTGATGTCGACATTTCACAAGAGATGATATCCGAAAGAAATGTTGAGTTCGTTCTCTCTCTCTCTCTCTCTCTCTCTCTCTCTGTCTCTGTCTCTCTCTGTATGTGTGTGAACAACAGGTCAAAACAAGAAGTTGTATAAACACCACCTTACTGATGTGTAGCCAATTCCTAAGTATTACGAGTATTAATGTACGAGAAATCTGGTTCCTCTGCTACCTTACGGAGCTGCCCGCAGAGGCTGAGTTGCTAGTTATGTGTGGCCGCGCCGTGGCCGAGCGGTTAGACCACTTGGCTCTCACCAAAGCGACCCGGGTTTGATCCCAGGTGTCCGCATGTGGGACGTGTGGTGGAAATACCGATGCAGGAGC